>JAGXJF010000905.1:0-262046 GCA_019208055.1 Stipa capillata
CCTTCGATTAGCAGGAATACATATCTCCTCTGACGGTCCCTGTGTGACCGTCAGTAGAAATTAACAGTACTGACGGACCGTATGACCGCCAGTGGAGTTACCCCCTCCACTGACATTTCCAGGGTGACGGGCCCCCTGTCCGTCAGTAGAGGGGGTTTGGCGACCGTCAGTACTGACCTGTTCTGCAGTAGTGGATCTTGAATGCAGGTGGTGCATGCGGCATCTAGTGGCCAATTTCTTCGGAAAGTTCGGAAATAAGGAACATATGAAGAATTTCAACAAGATGTGCATGTAGAATCAGTTGCGGAAGTTCCAGGAGATTTGGACAGTATTAGAGAGTGCAATAGCCCGTTATAGTGGGGAAGCTCTGGTTGAAGGTGAACAGCCATTGCATCCCCGTGCTGGGCCCAGTAGAAGAGTTTGGACTCTCTCGGAGTGGGTCAGCAAGCACGCTCCTGAGTTAGAGAAGTGGGCGTTGGTTCATGACACGGAGGGTCGAAGGTACGGAATAATGACAACAAACATGTCAGAAGGTTACAACGGCATGCTAAAAGGTGTTCGCTGCCTCCCTATCACTGCCATCGTTGATGAATCATGGTCCCGGACTGTTAGCTAGTTTGATAATTGATCTAGGGTTGCAAAAGATAGCATGGAAAAAGGTAAGCAATGGTCCGAGGTCATGTAGAGATACATGATATGAAAATTAAAAAATCTCAGAAGCATGACATTCGAGTTGTTGATGGCTTGCGGAGGAAATATGAGATCTGTCTGCGCAGGAAGCATATGAACAGCCACGCTAGAGGTGACAGGAAGCATAAATGCAAGCTTGACGCTATCGTATGCGCATGCATATGTAACAAGCCGAAGCTTCTGCACTACCCTTGCTCGCATGTGTATGCGGCGTGTGCACACCTAAAACAGGCTTCGCAGCAATACGTCTCACCATACTTCTATATCCACCATCTGCTTGCGACATGGAGCAGCGAGTTCTACTCCTATGGCCTTCATATGAGTTACAAGGATGTCTGGCCTGGACAAGTTGAGTGGGTGCCGAATGCAGCATTGAAGCAAGAAAAGAAGGGTCGCCGACATACTCGTCGGTTCAGGAATGACATGAACGATAGCCAAATTGTAGAACCCCGCATGTGTATAATATGCAGGAGCGCTAGACGCAGGAAGAAGGATTGCCCCAACAAGCCGAGCGCCTCGACCCGTAACTAGTTCTATACGACTGTTCTCACTAATATGTCATGAAATGTTGCAAGAATGCCATTGTGTTTTATGTACGTATTGTCATGTAGAACTAAAAGTGTTGTAATGTTAGTAGTTCTGAAGGTCTATTTTTACATACATATTGTTCATGTTGAACTCAGATTCTTGTAATGCTAGCTTACGCCATGCCTTGTTTTATTTTTTTATAGTGCCTGCCGAACTCAGAGTGTTTTAATGTTACCAGGTATTTTTGTTTTAGTTGTATGTAGTGCATGTCCAAGTCCCACTAATTTAATGTTTGCTTATTAGCACTACTTTTTTTTGCAGGACATGACTGCACTACCAGAACTACTAGAATACTATTACGATGATCACCGTCGGTGCCACTCTTGGCTAGGAACTGATGTCGACGTTCCACCAACGTTCTTGCTAAGGGTTCCGAGGTCAGACTCCCCCCTTGACGAGCGGTTCGTTCCACTCCTTCGAGATACTAGGCTTCTACCATTTGTAAAGATGATCTCGATCGACCACTCTTTCACTTTGGATGCATCTCTGCTGACTGCTCTTGTGGACAGGTGGAGACCGGAGACTCACACTTTTCACTTTCGTTGGGAAGAGATGACGGTGACTCTTCAAGAAGTTTCCATGATCACTGGGTTGCTCGTTAGCGGAGACGCAATTGTTCCACCTCCTAGGAGAGTTGACAGGATGGTAGAGCATGGTAGAGCCGTATGCACCACAATGTGTCATGAGGCAGTTTGCTCTATTCCAAGAAGTGCCCCCAGCAGCTACTAGAGAACTCTCCAAAAAAATTCATGAGTACGTCTCGAAGTTCACAACTATTGTACTTGTGCTTGCAAATTTAGTATATTTACCGGTGCTTTTCGTATTTCAAATGTAGGCAAGATAAAAAAGGCTAGAAGGATGACGATTGGAGAATGACACAACACCGGTGGAAGGAAATGTGGGACAACTTGGCTGCACAAGAGGTCATCTCAGAACTAAGGTAAATAATTTGTGACACTCAGCTTACATATGTTATGTCTTTCATGTCAGTTAATATATTATGTTATATGTAGGCAATACGACGAGAGCACGTACGACGACTACCTACGGTGGTACGTCCCCAGGACTCGAACTAGACTCACGTGTCCTCCACCCAACAGACGAGCGACCATCACATATGCTGATCAGCTACGGTTGGGGATGGATCGGTACCAAGCTTCACGTCGCGACGACACAGTAATATTTACGAATATTGTGATGTATTTCATAAAAAATGGGCATCTCAAGGATTAAAAATAACCTTCTATATGCAGTTTGATCGAGCCTTACGGATCCACGATACTACAGCATTCGAACTTCGCACTGGCTATTATCGCAACCATCCGCTTTACCGGAAAATTAAGGATATGTATGAGGATGCCGAAGGGATTCTCAAGAGTTTGAGTTGTGGTCAGACGGATGACATACTACCGCATGCTTTAAACATGCCAGAGCTGAGGTCCGCACGACCAAGTGAGGCAGTAGATACACATGCCGCTTCAGGACGTCAAGATGTATGCCATTTAAAATGTTCGAGGTTACCTTTTTGCATATACTTTGTGTGATATTAATTGAATCGTACTTCTGACATTTAACAGTCGGAGGTGCGTGGAGATACTTCACTCTTCAGGATGTCATCTAGGCGAGCTGGTAGAGGACTGCAGGTATGCTAAATTTAGCACGCACACTCATTTCACTTGTTTACATAAATTTATTTGTACTACACAATGCTCACTTGTTTGACATAGTACGACTCGGCGCACGAACAAGGTCAGACGTCAGAGGGAGGTGCAGCACGAGACGTATGTCTTTTTTTATTTGAGGTCAAGATTTCCATATATCTTCTGTATGATATTTTGCATGTACCTTATTCCTAGCCTTTATAGTCCGAGATACGTGCGGACACATCGCTACAGGCAATGTCATCCACGCGAGGTCCTCGAGGACTTCAGGTGCACTTAATTTGTTGCATACCAAAATTATACAAATAATGAGTTACAAAAAGTAATTACTAAGTGATTATCAATTTCGTATGTAGTTCGACATGGATTTGCCAGAAGAACAGACCCAGGGGTCTCAGGGAGTATGTAATCTTAAATTTTTTGTACTTACGTACAGCAGTTCTATCTTAAATTAATTTTCCAATAAACTTAATTTTTCAGACAATGGACCACATTGATTCGCCACAGGACGATGACACTTTTGCTATCCAGACCCCATGGATACAACCTACAATTCAGTACCAGTCCATAGTTCGAGGAGGAGGTTACAAGGCTAGTTCGTCCCACGACCCGGGCTACGTTTGGGTAGAAAATTTATTTAGACAACAGGAGATTCAGCATAGCCAGATTCCTACTCAACAAGAACCTACCCAGGAGACTCTGGAGACTCCCCAATACGGCCTCTAGACAAACCCGATGCGGCATGAACAATTCACTTTCTCCTTAGATCACATGCTGCCTAGACACAAGAGGGGAAGAGGCGGTTAATCGCTCTATTTGTTTAGTTGTTTCGGATAGTTTTTTTAATTCAATTTTAGAGTCTGATACAATAAAATTACTAAACCAGGGCTGGCAGTACAATCACTACATTAGCCAATACAAGAGTCTACTCGGGGCACTTCAAATATTTCCTCTTCCGCATACGACTTGTGTGAGCTTCTTCTTCTTCTCCCTTTGCGAGACATGCCACCTCATGCTTCCTCGCCCTCTCTGCCTCTCGAGCCTCCGCAGCACGACGTTCCGCCTCCTTCTTTTCGTTGCGTTGGGCCTCTTGCCAATGTTTTTGCTTCTCCTCTTCCTCTGCTTCGTGCATGCAGCGTGCAAACACTTCCCACCTCCACGGCATCTCACGCATTAGTTGTTCCTCATCTTCTTTCGATTGGGTACTGTCTACCCACTGTATGTAGTCACATATAGATGGGGGAGACTGCATGCAAGTTCAGTTAACATTTGTGATGCGTGATAAAGTTTGACATGTTGTAAGAAATACGGATATGTGTGACTTTTACCAGTGGACGACGGTCGTGAGGGCAAACCTTCATAGGCTCATGTTCATAATTAGCACACATAAAGAACCTCATTTCAAAGGTATACGACATATTTTTGGACTTCACAAGCCTGCAGCGATCCTAGCACCAACAAATAAGAACTTCTAAACATTTGGGCACATCAGCCCTCATCTTATCCTTTGGCATGTCATCACCAGATGAAGCCATTCCTATAATATTTTAACATGAGTGACATAACATAATAATGTCATAACTTTAATAAAGGAAGATAAAAGTTGCTATTCAAATATTAAGAACTTTCATATTTCTTATAATACTGACATGAAATAACAATGTCACAACTTTGACTAGAGTTCATATCTAACTATAATAATAGCAAAACAAAAACACCTGCGTTTCAAGAATTAGACGAGATCTACAACTTCTTCTACTTCTTCGTCTGTTGATTGCACTTTCCAAAGCTTCAAAATCCACGTCTTATCTTCTCGGTTTTCTCACTTCTTCTATGCATGTGAGGGAGGAACAATGGGCAGCCGAGAAAATTTACGCTATGCTTGGAGTTGTGTAGGATGAGATATGAGGAAGCGAGAGTGTGGTTTAAATAGAATGATAGGCACGAGAATGGGAGAATGGGAGCACGCAGCAAATGGGATGGTGAGAGTGACACAACGCTGAGTTTAAAACGACAGCTCTCGAATGCTTAAATAGTTCCGACACGATAAGACATGGCCGGGTCTAATCGCAACAGCGTAAACACTGTGGGATTCCTGTGCACAGATTCTTAACTACGGGGATTTTGAGAAGCACGGATTTCGAGATTTTTGGGGCTGTTGGCGCGCATGGAGCCACCTCGCGCGGGTGGAGGGTGCGGTAGGCCACCTCGCGCTGGTGGGGGGTGCAGCAGCTCACCTTGCTCGGGTGGAGGTTGCGGCAGGCCAGTGGGGGACGCGGTAGGGCACGGTCGCAGGTCTCGGGTGCGGCAAAAGGCTCATTTTTAGTTTTGATTTTCGTGGGGGCCTATTGCCATTGACCGGCACAGAGGAGCCAAATCTGGCTTTTTCTTCAAACCGGATGGTATGCAAGACTCCAACTGATGAATTATGTAGCTTATATCTAGTCTTTTTTGTTTAGCAATATGTTGTTTGAATAGGATGTTGTTTAGATGAGCATGGCCATTTTATAGTTGGCTTGGCATTAAGAAAAGAAAAAAGTACTCATATCCGGTCCTCATTAAGGTCCTCTTTTCTTTTCCACGACACTTATAATACATTCAGAGCTCAAGGTCATATCTTTTTGGCATCAAAATTGATCACCATGGCTTCTTGCGCCATGCGATTCAATGTTTGGGCAATGTTAGAAACTATCTTCAAGCAACAGCTTTCGTTCTGTGGTGTCGATTTCCAATCGAACAGTGCACATTTAATAATTTAAACTACAGACTATCTTGCAGAATGGAGCATCTGAACTTCACCGGGTGGCTTCACAAATGACTGGGGACATGGATGCTTCGACATCGACTCTGCAACCGCTAGGAGATGTAGTCCTGTGAAGTTGTGTTTTGTTGTAGCTGGTTCGCTGAATGTTTTGTTGTTTTGAGGAACCAGGCAGTTGTTCTGCCAATGCATTAAGAAGAAAGCAAAAGTCACAAATTTACATAGTCAACCATGTTGACAAGGACCTCACTGAAAGAGTGATAACGAAAGGGCCTAGTGCTTCTGAAACTAGCAAAACCCTACTCATTAGATTCTGGGGACTCGGCGCTTGGGTACTGTGTTTCTGGAAAAAAAAAGAACTATTGTACTGATGCAACTAAGGGCAGAACTGGGTCTAGGAAAACCTGCGCTACAGCGCGGGGCTTGGCCCAAATAGTATAGGTACACCTAACTAATAATTTCTTCAAAAGTTTAGCTCTCGACTAGTCCAACCTGTGCATTTAGCCCAGACTGACCAGGGCTAAAACAAAAGAGGTCAGCCAATCAATTTTCAAGCCTACCAATCACCAAGTAGTACTGGACGCAGCAACCCACGGCCGCACGGTCCGTCGGTTCAGCCCTGCTCATATCGAATTCCGAAGTCCGCCACTGGATGCAACTCAAAAAATTTGGAATGGTTTCTCTCTCCGACAGTCCGACTAGAGGCTTTTCCCCTGTTCTAGAGCTACGCTGGCGACAGCTTAACACTTGAACTTTGGGAGTTTGATTTTCGTTTCGCGGCACTCAACGGTGAATCTCTCTGGTCTGATCTCTCTATCCTTCTATCTCCCTGATCTCCAGTTCTCACCTGGCGCTCCTTGCACTTTTCCGCTGATACTCCTTGGTTGGTGTTGTGCAGGTGTTGAAGGCTAGTTCCTTGGGCGATCGAGTAAGGCAGGATTGAAGGAGATCGGGGGAAGCCCATCCAAACCCTTCCCAGAGGTGGACGAATAAGTCACGGAAGATGAAGGCATGTACGTCCAAAACCTGTTCAAGCGGTTGAATCTGACGACGAAGGAGACCAAGACTTTTATTGAACTCAGATACGTGATCTTCATTATCGTTATAAGAAATAGTTACATCATCCACTAGAAAAGGGATTAAGGAAGGCGGCCGCTCATCCTTCCACAAAGCTGGAGGGCCAGAACGCGCCATATTAGATTTCCTAGGACACTGTTCAAAGATCACCTTTACAAACGTACTAGCAAGGAGAGCACAGCTATCACAAATAGCAGCAGCAGTCGTCACCGAGAAACCACTCTCATGCATAGTGCCCACTTCGGAGCAATCAGAATGGATCAGAATTCGGTTGCAGATCACGTCTTGTGCCAGCGAAGGACCTAGCCGAAGGGCGTATGCCTCAGCCATAGTTGTGTCGAGCACATTATCCAGAAACTATATTTGTTGCAGATGATGTGGATCTAGCTGTTTCTAAGCACGCCGTGATTGGGAAGATGCCGTCACCGAGCATGCTCCACGTCCAGACGATCCTTTTATGTGATGAGACCGGCATGGGGCAATACCCGTGGCATGGAGACGAGAACTGTGGGCGATAATCTGTTCATTTGCTGAGTTTGAAGCAGAGGTGGATAAGAAGAGGGTTTTGGAGGTTCCCCATGGTCGATGGGGGCGATATGCTATTGGACACCAAATTGTGATTGTACAGGAGTATAGCCATGATCTGAGGTCTACAGACATTGTATTTGACAAGATGGCATTCTGGTGAGGAATCGCAATCTCCCATTTGGCCTGATGAATGAGAAACGGGGGTTGTGGGTCTCGTTGGAGAAACAGCTTGGTTAGCTAGAAAAAGAGTTTAAATCGCTCCTGGCTAACATAAAAAGGGAATAAATATATATGCATCTTGTAGTAAGTGTAGTATTTTATATTGGTGCATCGATATATAGCATCATACTATGAATAAAGAGTTCCACAAACAAGTCGCATCCTCGTTTTAATCAATATAAACGACAGCTTATTCACGTGGCAGAATAACATACTATTCAGAAGTTCATCTCCATGATTGCCATAGGACATGTCACTAACAAATACTGCAGGGAGAAACATGGATTTGAGTTTCGTGTAACATAGATTGATGGAAATGTAGAGGGATTCTTTTTTCTTAGAATCATGTAGAGGGAAATAAGTGGCTCACGACCCCAGCCTCCCTAAAAATGTGAGACTGCCTTGCGCTCATCTTACCCCTTGCTACAATCCTAGTTCTGATCCAAAATCACTTTGTGAGCGGAACTAATTAAACAATTAATTCGTTTGGATCATTATACCAACAGTTTGTGAGCAAACAAGCACGGTTACAACGGAACTGACTATATTGACGAAGATATCCTTTCACACTGAGTGCAGAACACTTATTGTTGATCACAATCATGGTCTTGAGACAACAACGATAACACGTACATTGAGATAAATGTGAAACTTGATATCTGAAAACACGGATGAGGTGGTAATTGCCTCTTGGCAGCGTCACCGAACCATAGCAAAACAGAGCCAAGAGCTGCTAAAAAACGGAGGAAGTAAAGAAATTAAGTTTAAAACAAGGCACCTTGTAAGTTCAAAACATGCATACCATGCAGAAGAAAGGACGGGTGGCAAACTTACCTCACCATGTGTTAAATAGGAACATTATTATTTCCACCATCTGCATTTGCAACACTTGTATCTGTTTGGCAAGAGCAACATATGGGTAAGAAGTCATCTCTGGAAGATGAAATAGGGAGACAGCACACTGGTCAAAAACTAAAGTTGTACCTGAAGACTTGATCCAATCCTGAGTGCAGATGAAGGCTTCAACTATCTCGGGACTCACTTTTTGATGGAAAAGGCTCACCCGTTCATCCCTCTCATCAAAGGCCGATTCAGTGGAAACTGCACATCCAGGTATCAATAAGACATCACGTGCAAGCCTACCAAGAGTTGGATATATCAGATCATTGTCCTTCCACCATTTCAGAATATCAAAGCGGTCATTTCGAGGAGACAGTTCGCCACCGAGGAACTCAGCATCATTCGGAGGAAGAGGTTCCCCTCCAAGGTACTCAGAAAGTTCCTTGAATTCCCCATACCCTGCTGGCTCGTTTTCACTCTGATTCATGTCATTCCGTGATGCACTACCAGATATAGCCATCCATAGACCATTTATTATGTGGTTAAAGGCATCAACGTTTTGCTGATTAACATGGCAGGAGTACTTGATGAACAGCTCACAAATCTTTGCACGGACTTCAGAGATATACATATTAGCATCATTACCGAAAGCTTCTCTAAAGCATTGTTCGACAAACCTCATCTTATATCTGGGATCCAGTATGACAGCCACGGACAGCCACAAATACAATTTTCTCCAAAGCTTGTCAAACTCTGCCTGCATTTTCACAACATCGAGAATGCGCTCAATGTTTTTCTCCCCAGATGACTCCTGCAGAGCTGTCCTCAGGCTCCACAAGACGTGGAAATATGAATTAAAAACATAGTGAGGGCTGGAAACCACTCTGATTGCATGATAAATTGGCCTCACGATCTTACAAAAGATTTCTGTTGCTTCCAGTTGATCAGGGGATGGTTTACGTGTAAAAAGTTGAGGGTCCATTTGTTCAGCATTTGGAGGTGTGCTATTGAACAGTAAGGCAGCTTCCAATAGGTAAAAAGTCAAGTACCATTTTTGTGATCCAAAAGAGGGACGGTTTAGGTGCAGCTTTGACAGAACTTCTGTATATTTCTGTTTGCGCACTGATGAGCATGTCATGTAATAAAACCAGGTCAGGCTTGCCTTCAGAACAAAATTTTCGATCTCAAAACCGAAAAGGTCATGAAGTGCATCTACAATACAAGGAACTGTCAACAATTTAAATTTGGCAATAAGATAATTATGTCCTGTGAGATTCTTCTTCAATTCTAGTATAGATAAATTACCCACTGGCTTTGGCACTGTCACTCCGAGAAGCTTCTGTCCTAGACTCCACTCTTGAATCGCTTCTCTTATTGTAATCGTGGCAGCCTTCCCAACATTCACACCTGCAATTCGTAAATAGGCAGCAGTATCGGGCATCATGCTGAGATAGTAGCTGCTCTCACAATAGCCATCCACTGATGAAAGGCTACATTTGATGATTCTTCTGTTCATTCTCCATTCTTCATCAATGTAATGCACCGCCAAACAAAGGAAGTACTTCAATTCAATGTTCCAGCTTTCCACTGACAGGAAAACTCCCCCAGATGTACATGCCATTCTCTCCTTCAGCTCTAACTTTTCTTTCTGAAAGACACCAAGGATCTGTTGTTCAGTGGTAGCCTGCAGCACCATGTTACAAGTTGGACCCATGCCAGGCAAGTACTGCCCCAAAATTACACCACTCACAGGGGCAAGGTTGCTAGTTACAGCTCTAGCAATGTCTTGAGGAGGCTCTCCTTTATCTTTGATCTGCTTCCTGGTGATGTTAGGACAGGAATAACGCAGATGCCGCCACAAATGGTTTGTTCCTGCTGTACCTGATGCACTAAGGCCTTTTCCGCAATGTTTACACACTGCACAAACCTTCGACACGCGAGTAAACCCGTCCCACACCCTGGACGGGGTCTGTGTATTTCCCTTTCTGCTATTGCTACCAGACTCCCTGGACTTCTTTCCTCTTGAATTATTGCTACTGCCATCTGACCCCTTGGATATCTTCCGTTTGCCCTTGTTGCTATTACCATTCACCATGCCCTTGGGGTTTGGTCTTCCCGTATGGTTATCATCACAGGTATCAGCATTATCAACTGAATCGTGGGATGCTATATCTTGATCAGGAACATTGTTGTCCTCGTTCATCATGCCTATGCACACAACATAAAATCAGTGGCATCGTTTTTAATTAGAACAAATAATATGGAAGGAGAGAAACGCAAGTGTTCACCAACAAATCATCTTCCACATCAACCTATTCAGCAAAATAAAGGAGGAGGTGGGATCTTGGTCAGTTGGTCCCTAGCCGGATGTAGAGGAATAGCGTCCATTATCACGCGAGTAATCTTTGGAATTTAGGGCCGTTTTGTCCCTCGTAAATAAAAATTATGTCTAAACCCTTCTGCTCTATTAATGAAATAGGCAACTCTCCTACAAATAAATAAACAACAAAGCATTGCTAAGGCCGACGGGCAAAGAAGAGCCCAAGACCTGCAGCAGCACTCTTCACGTATGAAAAGATTCAGATCTCCCCTTGAAGGGTCTTTTTGATTCAAGGAATTTCATAGGAACTTTGCACGAATTTCACAGGAATGGTTCAATTCCACGCTCCGATTCAGCTATTAAAGCAAGAAAATTGCACTCGGATAGTAATACTTGGAACTACTGTAATGCTGAAGAACTTTTGGGTGCTGAGTAAGGACAAACCAGATTGATTGCGGCGGCGGCAACGCATCGGTTCGTCGCAGCCGAATACCCATCCGGCCTGCCGCCACAGGGGGCAGCTCCATGGCCAGTCCCAAGACGGAGCAGCTCCTCGTGGACACCCTCCAGTGGACTCAAAAATTCCATCAGGCAATCGCGCATTGGGGAGCGTCCGCAGCGAATCAAAACTGCTTCTTCCCCGAAATCTCCTCCTCCCCTATTCATCCCCTCCGCGTAGTACTTCCCACCTCGACACCTTTCCCCACGCGCCGCGACTCGTCCGACTCCCACGTCGATTCCCACCACGCCAGCCTCCCCTCGCTCTGACGCGACCGGCCGCTATCCGCCCACGGGAAGACAGATATGGCCGACACCTTGATGTGGGGTGGCCCTGGGGCACGGCGGCGGGCCACGGTTCCGCCCCTCCTTGTCAACTCCGGTGGTGCTTGCCTGGCGCCGGCGAATGGGTTTGCGGAAACGGAGGCATAATTTAATTTCGAGTAGAATTGGAGTTGGGTTATAACGAAAAGTATACTCGCTTTGTTCTTTGTTCTGAAATAGGCGACGTTTTAGGTTTTCTTTTCATGTTTAAAAATAGGTGACGTTCTATAACTACAGATATATTTTTAGAGCTGAGATTTTTTTAATTCATTGTCTCGTCTTCCACCTCTCGATCTCTTGCCCGTGCATCTCTCTCTCTCCGACGCTCCAGCGAGCTTCTATTGGCGCCGCCACCACCTCCAACACCCCTTCCAAACCTTCGGCGGCACCGCCGCCGTCATGTCCGGCGGTCGCCGCCGTCGGATCAGGCCTCTCGTCTAAACCAGGTGGCCGGCACAGCTTTAACTCCGGCAGTGGCAACATCCCCACCCCTAACCCTTGACCTCGCGGTGCCGGTGTTGCCTCATCTCCACACAACGCCGCCGCTTCGTGTTATCGCTGGGTTCCGGCTCGGCGACCCTAACCTCGTCGGCCTTGCTCGCCTCTGCCTCGCCTCCGCCTGGCGCCGTTGCTCCGCGTCGTCACCGGCTCTAGCTTGACGCGTGCTCGCCCTCGCCGTTGCCGCCGTCAACTCGAACGACTGAGAAATAACAGTCGCCTAAGAAATAGTAGTTCCGATATTTTTAAGAGTATTTCTTAATATATCCTTGTCTTTATTCAATAAGCGAATTGATATTAGGAGATGTGCTCTCTAATATATCCTTGCCTTCATTCAATGAATATGTACGAAAATTGATACTAAGAGATGGCGGCTGCATATGTTCCCAAATTAATTAATGGGAATATTTTATTATTCTCAATGAAACTTGGTTTTGGCTCCAAACGATGCAGTAATGGAGAATGCATAGTCTAGGAAATGGTTGCACGCATTCACTATTGTGTGTATAACATGCTTGCATGCATCATCTGGATAGAAAGTTGCATTGCATGCATATATACTTAGCACAAACTATAGTTATGGGGGCTATTATGATCTTTTCAATCAGGTTTTTAAAAAGAAAGCTCGACTCTAAAAGGACTGTTAAATGTAAACAGAGGGAGTATTTTATTTATGGTTTCCAATGAAACCGTGGCATAGAAATGAAACCACAAAGGCAATTCCAATTCTATTTGGTTGCCTATTGACCTCATCATACGCCCGGACGGGTCAGGTTTCAGATCCGACGCTCAGGAGACTAGCCCTAAGCCCAGAATTTTAGCACTAGGCAAGCTTGAGCCGGGCCTGACCTGACCCGAAGCCCGATCCCTGAGCCCGAGAACACTGGTGCTCAAGCTGAAAAGCTCCACCAAATTCCGCTATGCAGATGTCTAGATCCATTGCAGAGCTGAACATGTCCATTCACAAGACAAGATGTGAAACAAAGTGAAAATGAAATACAACACAAGCGCATACACTGATACACATCACAGATCACACAAGATCATAGTAACCGGAAATTCGGGTCGCTGTTGCCGTTCCATGACGGTGGGACATGCCCTGGAGCGAGGTAGCATGACCCCGAATCAGCTCCCGAGAAGCTTACAGGGAAAGGACTCGTGGACGCTTCCCTGATTGTCATGCGCCGCACCGGAAAGGGGCGATGTCGCTTGGGTATCACCGTTCCTTTGCTGCTGCTGTTCGGGATATTGCCATGGAAGCCTTGAGGAGAAGAGAGAGATAAGAGTCAGGGGAGAGGGAGCTGTCGCCGTCTGTGGCGCCTCTGCTTGCTGCTTGCAGCATCCCGTGTGTGTTAGTGTTAGGGTTTTTCACTGAGGACGCATTGTTCTCAAACGAAACGCCACCTCAAGGTCCACACGTCACTGAGCAATCCTGTCCTAAAAGACTGAAATACTCGGAGGCCTAGCCTGCTGTAGAATTGAAAGGCTTGAAAGAGTTCCCGCAAAACAGAAAACTTGAAAGAGTACACACAAAAAGCAGCTCACACGAAGAGCATAGAAGAGAGAGGGAAATCACCTGGTGCTGGTAGCAGCGGTGTTTCGAAGATGTTTTGAAGAAAATTTCCGGATCCGGAGCTGATGATGGGTCATCGTATGTTCCCGGTAGCTTGAAAGGAACTGCATCCGACCGCCATGCCTCGGCGGCATTTATGCTCCTACAAGGTCGCCAACTCACGGAATTTATGCCCAAATTAAACATTGTTGCTATGTGCATCTACGTTTGTTTAGATAACGGAAGAATGTTGACACCCGAATAAATCAAATGCAAAACTCAAATTAAATAAAATATTGAAAAGAAATTGTAGGTCCATCCCAAGTTTTTGTGATCCCGTCACGTCGCTCCCCCAGGTCTTTGTTGAAGAGACGGGAAGGTCCAGAGGAAGAGAGAAATCAGAGTAGCGGAAACAAACGTGGCAAGAGTCAAGCAAGGAACGCGCGCACAGGAAACAGAGCACAAACACACACGATCCAAAGCACACAAGAGTTTTACGTGGAAACCCTAGAAAGGGTGAAAACCACGGACGCACGAAGACGTCAACTTCACTATGAATGAAGTTCTAACCCGTTAGGGATTTACAATGCTTGGCTTATCCCATAACGACTACAGGAAGGGGTATATATAGAGTCTGGTGGCTGAAGGGGGTATCTGGGTCAACTGCCTGTGTCACAGGGGAACGACACAGGCAGTGACTTAACATACAAACACCTGACTCAGGTGTGCATTACCCTATCTGTGTTAGCCCACCTGTGTCACCGGTGATATACTTCACCTGTGACACAGTTGGCTGACACAGCTGTCTAACCTAGCTACTTACATAGCTGGCTGTGACACAGCTGCTTGACACCGGTAACGCAGAACGTCTTCTGCAATGAGGTGACAGCAACAGGGAATTTGGAGCAAACTCCAACAAACTCCACCTTGAGACAAATTCCTTCCTTGTAGCAATAGGGATAACAAATTCAACTGACTTAACAGTTCATCGCGCGCCATGCGCCAATAGTCACTAGGGACTATCTTTTGACACCAGCCAAGTTTGAGCAAAGCTCAAACTTAGCTACAGGAACTGGCTTTGTCATCATATCAGCAGCATTGTCATGTGTGCTGATCTTAGTCACTTTGATATCACCCTTGGCAACAACATCCCTGATAAAATGAAATCTAATATCAATGTGCTTAGTTCTCTCATGGAACATGGAATCCTTTGTAAGGCAAATTGCATTTTGACTGTCACAGTAGATGGTTGTGCAGGATGAGTCTCCACAAAGCTCAAAATATAAACCTCTCAACCAAGTAGTCTCCTTGCATGCCTCAGCAATAGCCATGTACTCAGCCTCAGTAGTAGACAATGCAACAGTTGACTGCAGGGTTGCCTTCCAACTCACAGCACAGCCACCAATGGTGAACACATAGCCTGTGAGTGATCTTCTCTTGTCCAAATCGCCAGCAAAGTCGGAATCAACATATCCAACAATTTCATCTCTAGATTTCCCAAACTGCAAACAGGCATGAGATGTACCTCGAAGGTACCTGAATATCCATTGGACTGCTTTCCAATGCTCTTTTCCAGGGTTGGCCATGAATCTGCTCACAACGCTTAAAGCATGAGCTAAATCAGGACGGGAGCAAACCATGGCATACATGAGAGAGCCAACAGCACTCGAATAGGGAACTCTAGACATGTACTCATCATCTTCTTCTGACTTTGGACAACAGCTTGATGATAATCTGAAGTGTGCAGCTAAAGGTGTGGAAACTGGCTTGGCATCTTGAAAGTTGAAACGGTGAAGTACCTTGTTAATGTATCCTCTTTGACTGAGATACAATTTTCCAGCAAATCTGTCTCTCGAAATCTCCATGCCAAGAATCTTCTTTGCTGCACCCAGATCCTTCATATCAAATTCAGAACTCAATTGTTCCTTCAATTGATCAACATCTGCTTTATCTCTTGTACCACTGCCTGGGGGGTTGCTTCAATCCATACAGTGACTTCTTCAATTTGCAGACAAGCTTCTCTTTACCAGGAACAGTAAAGCCTTCAGGTTGATTCATATAGATGTCTTCATCCAACTCCGCATGAAGAAATGCAGTTTTGACATCCAATTGCTGAAACTCATAATCATGCATTGCAACAATGCTGAGAAGTGTACGAATTGAGCTATGCTTCACAACAGGGGAGAATACTTCATTGAAATCAACACCTGGAATCTGGCTGTAGCCTTTTGCAACCAGCCTTGCCTTATATCTTGTCCCATCATTAGGAGTAGAACCCTCCTTGCATTTGAAGACCCATTTACAGCTTATTGGTCTCTTGTCACTGGGCAGTTTGACTAAATCCCATGTGCCATTCTTGTCAAGGGATTCAATTTCATCATGCATTGCAGTCATCCATTTGCTTGCATCAGCAGAGATAATGGCTTCTGAGTATGAGGAAGGTTCGGCAAATCCTTCAATTTCTTCTGCGACGCTGAAAGCATAAGCAACCATGTTTGCTTCTTCAATTAACCTCCTGACAGGTTTAGGATCCCTTCTGGGCCTATCAACTGCAATGGAATGCTGTGGAGTATTCACAGCAACAGGTGTTTGATCACCTGTGTCACCTGCCTGTGTCACCTACCTGTGACACAGCTGGCAGGTCTTGAGCTACCTGTGGCACAGCTGTCACCTGTGGCACAGGTGCACTCACCTGTGGGACAGGTGCATGAGAATCACTGAGCTTAACTGAATGCTCCACCTCAGAGTTAGACTTCTGTCCACTGTCTTCAGAATCTCTGGGCTGATCAACTGGAACATCATTGCTTTGCAACATAGCAGCCTCATTGAAGACAACACTTCGGCTGACTATCATTTTCTTGGTCTCAGGATTCCATAGCTTAAAGCCTTTGACACCAGACTTATAGCCAACAAATATGCATTTAACAGCCCTAGGTTCAAGCTTCCCATTGTCAACATGGGCATAAGCGGGGCATCCAAACACTCTCAAATTTGAATAGTCTGCAGGAGCACCAGACCAAACCTCAATGGGTATTTTCTTATCAATGGCAGTGGAAGGTGACCTATTGATAAGGTGACATGCAGTGGAGACAGCTTCAGCCCAGAAATGTCTGTTCAGACCTGCATTGGACAGCATGCAACGGGCCTTGGAGATAATGGTCCTATTCATACGCTCAGCTACACCATTTTGTTGAGGAGTGCCAGGGACAGTGTAGTGTCTCACAATGCCTTTAGACTTGCAGTATGACTTGAATTGTTTGGAGCAAAACTCCATACCATTATCAGTTCGAAACTTCTTGACTTTCTTCTCAGTTTGGTTTTCAACCATAGTCTTTTCACTCTTTGAAGGCAGAGAATGCTTCTGACTTGTGCTTGAGGAAATAGGGCCAGACCTTTCTTGAGTAATCATCAATAATGGTCATCATGTAACGAGATCCACCAAAGGATGGCTTACTGGATGGCCCCCACAAATCAGAATGCACATAATCAAGAATTCCTTCAGTTGTGTGAGTTGAGGTGATAAACTTCACCCTTTTGTGCTTGCCGAAAATACAATGCTCACAGAACTTCAGGCTTCCACTATATCCTTCAAGTAATCCACGCTTGCTCAGCTCTTCCAGACCAGACTTGCTCATATGCCCTAGACGCATATGCCAAAGGTTGGATGCATCAGAACCAGAAGCATCTTGAGGAATTACAGGGGCGGCATTGCCTGAGATTGAACTGCCACGGAGATAGTATAGTCCACTGGACTTCCTCAGGTCTGCCTTCATCACCACAAGAGAACCCTTGGTGATCTTCAAACAGCTATCTCCACCTGAATAATGATACCCATTACCATCAAAATAGCTCAATGAAATGAGATTTCTCTTCATCTTTGGAATGTATCTGACATCTGTCAGTGTTCTGATCATGCCATCATACATCTTGATCTGAACTGAGCCAATGCCCTCTATCTTGCATGATGAATCATCATAGCCAAGAACTGATCCACCATTGCTTAACGGCTCAAAGGAAACGAACCAATCTCTGTGAGGACATATATGATATGTGCAAGCAGTGTCAAGAATCCACTCATCAGTGGCGGCTCTGTGTCCAGTAGAACTGGCGACAGCATTCAAAAGTCCAACACCTGTGTCAACAGCTGTGTCACAGGTGGCTTCACGGTCTGTGTCACAGCTGAGGTGACGACCGGTGTCACAGCTGGAGCTGGCGCAGCTGGTTTGTTGATCTGTGTCGCAGGTGGGAAGACGACCTGTGTCACAGTTGTGGCTGGTGGCAGAGCTTCTAGCAATGACCACCAAAGACTCGCCATCAAGATTTGCCGAACAGTTAGCAGCAGCATCATCTTTTGGCTTTGCGCCTTTTCTCTGCTCCTTGTTCTTCAGCTTGTAACACTCTGAGATGTCGTGTCCATCACGTTTGCAATATCTGCAAAACTTTCCCTTTCCTCAGGACTTTGACCTGCCTCTCTGACCTGTGGCACAGGCAGAGCTTCTTCCACGACCAGAATTGGGGTTTTTACCTCTGGACTCAGATCTGCCTCTGACAGACAAGCCCTCAGCATGTGAGCCACTTGAATCATCTGACACCATATGTCTCATCTTCTCCTTGGAATGCAAGGCCTCATAAACCTCATGCAAAGTGAGGGTATCTCTGCTATACAGCATGGTATCTCTAAAACCAGAATATGAACTAGGCAGCGAACACAAGAGAATCAAACCCAAATCTTCATCGTCATAACTAACATCCAATGATGCTAGATCAGCAACAATCTCCTTGAAATTAGAGATGTGTTCAAGCAAGTTACCTCCTTCCGGCATCTTGTGCAGGAACAACTTTTGCTTGAGGTGCATCTTGCTGGTCAGATCCTTGGTCATGCAGATTGCTTCAAGCTTCAACCATAACGAAGCAGCATGTGTCTCCTGGAGAACCTCCTGCAGAATGTTGTTGTGCAGATGGAGTTGAATTTGGGAAACGGCCTTGCGGTCCTTCTTCTTCTCATCATCGAACCAAGAAGCAACAGCCTTCCCGCCAAAGGAGTCCAAGGCATCCTCATAATCGGCCTGAGCCAATAGAGCTCGCATCTTGACTTGCCACAAAGAGAATCGAGTATCTCGATCAAGAAGCGGAAGATCAAACTTCATGGACGCCATCTCAAGAACGAGCAACCTGGGTTAGCTCTAATACCACTTGTTGAAGAGACGGGAAGGTCCAGAGGAAGAGAGAAATCAGAGTAGCGGAAACAAACGTGGCAAGAGTCAAGCAAGGAACGCGCGCACAGGAAACAGAGCACAAACACACACGATCCAAAGCACACAAGAGTTTTACGTGGAAACCCTAGAAAGGGTGAAAACCACGGACGCACGAAGACGTCAACTTCACTATGAATGAAGTTCTAACCCGTTAGGGATTTACAATGCTTGGCTTATCCCATAACGACTACAGGAAGGGGTATATATAGAGTCTGGTGGCTGAAGGGGGTATCTGGGTCAACTGCCTGTGTCACAGGGGAACGACACAGGCAGTGACTTAACATACAAACACCTGACTCAGGTGTGCATTACCCTATCTGTGTTAGCCCACCTGTGTCACCGGTGATATACTTCACCTGTGACACAGTTGGCTGACACAGCTGTCTAACCTAGCTACTTACATAGCTAGCTGTGACACAGCTGCTTGACACCGGTAACGCAGAACGTCTTCTGCAATGAGGTGACAGCAACAGGGAATTTGGAGCAAACTCCAACAGTCTTGATATCATTTAGCATTCCATAAGCATTAGGCAGAAGAAAAAAGAAAGATAAGATATGCGGGAAGATGTATGTTAGTCGATACACAATCGTTGACAATCAACTTAAGAAAACAAGAGATAAAGAGATGTACACCCGATAACCCCTCTCTTTATTGATAGACTAAATTACACTTTACGTCATTCATGTATGCATCAAATTTCTGATTTACCATCATACTTTGCATGAGATTTTAGAGATGTATCTTCGGTTCGAACTAGAGGTAAGATTATTTCTCCCATTCTCAAAGCATAGCCTATATATCAGGCGGAAGTAGCATGCCCACGAGGCAAACAAAAACGAAACACCATGTCCCGTGATATGTACATTTTTCTTCTTTCCTCCCTCGACCTCATATAGGCCATATTTGGTTAGAATTTTCAGCAGCTTTTCACTAAAAAAGTTATAGCCAAACCAAACGGCCAACTTTTCAGCAACTTTTACCGATGGTAGCTGTGGGCTTTACAGTGCAAATTCAGCTATTTGGAAAAGCCTTCTCCCAGCTTTTTACAATGTGCTGAAGCTTTAGTGCTTATTTTCCAAAATGTTGTAGATGGTTTGAATCCACCCAAAGCCATATGTTCACTTTCCCACAATCACAATAGTTTTTTTCCAGATAGCCAGTCAACAGCCACAGCCAACCAAACAGGCCCTCATTCCTCCTCCTCCTCCTGATCGCCTCCCTCTGCGCCTCTCCTCCTACTTGCTCTTCTCCTTTGGCAGCCTTTGTGTCCTCTTATCCTTTGCCTCCTCATGGACCACCAAGAAGTGCCAACTACCATGGGTGGAGGTCGCTTTGTGCCTACCATCGTGCGGCCGCGGATGTCTCAGGTATGTCTTTCTTTCTCGTTGCCATTCCTTACCTGCAACGACGTCACCTAAGTACACCGCACAGACAACCATGCCAGCGCTCGACGTCATCACCGCTAGCTCTCATGATGAATTCCTCCGACAAAGAAAACAACGGGAGTGTATTTGTGTCATTCAGGAGCACGCGATTCTTGCACATTTTCTTCTCTCCCTCAAACGCTCGTCCCTTTCCTATCTCTCTCCTCTCTCTCTCTCTCTCTCTCTGTGTCCCCTCTTGTCGCTCTGTTCTTCCACGCTTGTTGCCTTGCCTGCCTCGGGAAACCACGGACGCAGGGGCACACAGTCAGGGTGCCGTTTGCCATCAAGGGGGTCCGCCACCGTTAGGCCACAGCCACCACCAAGGGTCATCCCTTCCTCTCTCTCTCTCTCTCTCTCTCTCTCTCTCTCTCCATGTTCACCAAGGTAGCCCCCGTTGCTTCTCGGTTGGTGTATATCCCACATGTGTTGTCACCATTCGATGATGTGGTCCTGATTTCTACCATTGTTTTAAAGTTTTGGTTGGATATTTGGAATTGGATTGTATTGTTCTCTATTTTTTTTAAATAAAGGAGGTGCGCCTCCGGCCTCTGTAGGAGTGATACACACAACCTCTTTTTTTTTAGATAAAGGATTGTATTGTTCTCTGTCTGTTGACATGAATGATCGGCATGTTGACATGCAAATCGATGGAAAGGGGAAATTTTGCAGCCTATGAAGAAGATGCATGCCATGTGTTTGTGGAATTGCAGCTACAGAAAATCGGTGATGCAATGATTCTATTTGAAGCGGAGTTGTTTATCGTGTTTTTAAAGCATAGAGATCATACAAGCGCTTGCCTCAGCAACCCAGCTGTTGTCCTGGCAAGCGTTGTGATGTAGTGGGTGAGGCGAGTGAAGGTGCTGTCACGCCGAGAAAGAGAGTTGTCTACCATCAAGGAGTGTGTTTTCGCTGTAGCCAGCCATCCTAGTCCTCATCACGGTCGCAGAGGAGACGTAGCAACCAGCAAGGAGTTTAAATGCCCATCGAATAGTCAGGAAGGTGAGAGCATGGAGAGGAAGTAGGAGAAAAAGTTTAGGTGGATCACCAACATGTGGAGTTAATCTATAAGGTAGAAAAAAAAATTCTAAATGTTGTTAAAGTCAAATTAGAGGTTTAAAATATAGTGTGGTATGGTGATAAATCAGAAACCCGATGCAAGCTGACATAAGTGCAAATACAACTGCTGTAAAGTGAAATTTTCTCTTAGTAATTTGAGGCGTGAGTCCCATACTATTGTTGTGTGAAGAGACCACTGGGGCAGGACTAATTTGTGGTTACCCATTAGAACGATCAATTCTGACCATTCTCTGGGTTTCCAATGTCGACCACGCGCATGAATCACTTCCTCTTTTGGTGTTATCAGAGTAGCTCTCCACTTGCTCCCTTTTGCTCCACCGGTATATCCCCTGCCACCTCCCCACCTCCATCTCTTGCGGTGCCACCATCACCGGCGCCCTGTCCCTCGCCAGCGGCGACTGGTGATGCCGCCAAAGATAAGAGAGAGCATCACTTTTTATAAAAAGAGAGGTTGAAATCAACTTTCTAAATTTTGAATACAAGCTTTTTGCCCCTACCCCCTCCCCAATTCATGAACTTCCAAAAACATGATTACAATTTTTTTTAAAAAAATAGAAGCCAAAACGTTTAACAACCTGAACTTCCAAAATCTTGAGATGGACTCTCGACAAATCTATGTGTACTTGCGAAGAACTGAGGATAAGCGTTCAAAAAATAGAATGCACAAGTTTCAAAAATTGGACCACCAACTTTCAACTAGACGAAATGGACTTTTCAAAAATCTAGAAACTAAATTTTTGTTCAAACAGATCAGTTTTCAATCAATACCGAAAATTGCAAGTTCCAACTCCAACCAAATTGAGATTTAGCACCCAATGGCATCAGCTTCCAACTTGTTCGATCACGGCTTTCAACCTACATCCTATACCAATTTTCAACTTGTTCTATCATAATTTTCAATGTAGATCTGAAAAGAAGTCGAGAAAAAAGCTTAGAAAATATAACCCTAGCTCTCTATTTTCACCCTCTCCCTAGCTCCTCTGGATCTCCTCCTGTGAGGGATTGCGGCGCATGATGCCACCCTAACAAGAGGACTAGATCAGTTGCAGTAAGTTTTCCCTTGGAAGTATTCCGAGCTTTATCGATCCTAAGAAAACGAGGTGTCGTGAAAATGACCATGGCATTAGATCATTCTTGAGAATTCTAGTGAGTGCCGACGAATGCTTAGTGTGTTGATTCGAAGATGGCGTTCCTAAAAGCAATTGTGGAAATAAAACTATACGAGTAATAATAAAAACTAAAATTAAAAATGTGAAAATAAAAATAGAGATTGCTAATATCATGAAGGATAGGCTCAGAAGCGAGTTTCACATGTAGATCAAAATATTAGTATATAGATCACTAGCATAAGTATTACAGCACCCATACTCAATATAAATAAACAAGTGGGCCACATGTCCTAGAATCACCTACGCTGACATCCACATACTCATATGATCTATTGTCCAACCCCGGTGCCGACATCTGCCATGTCACCAGAATTATGAAGGCGTGAGCCAGACCAACGCTTAAAGCATTGCGACCGTGCCGGGTTTTCCTAAAGGCTCCTCATGTTTTCCTCCCCCTTACATCGCTGTCACTTTCGCTTCGAAGGTAACACGAGTCCTCCCTAATGTCTACATTAGGCGCCTATTATCAAGATGATCATACAAGACAAATAATTCGAGAAATCGAGATACAAAATAAACATGATCACATATAAATAATCTTTAATCTACTAAGCTAATCATCATACCAAAACCTATAAGGGATACTCACGATCCATAGAAATTATCAAGATCAAATCAATGAAGAACATCGCAACAAGAAGATAAAGGAAAAAAAATACTTCGATTAAAATAGTTAAACCATCTTACAACCTTTCTTCTTGGCAATAGTAATGGAGAGAGTACAAAAACTATGGTGGCTATGGTGGTGGCTACATAAGGTTCCTCCTTCTCTCTGAGTCCTCCTTCAGGATCCTCTGGTCTCTCCTCTCCCCCTTTCTTCTTCTTCTCTCTTCTTATATAGATCAGAGGTGTTGTTTGGGGTGGAACAACTATTGCAATTCTCCTTGGGACTCATTAACGAAGATTAGTGTGGTTTGACGCGATGACACCGTACGATCTTAGTATGACCGTGCGGTACGGGCGGCCAAGGTCGTACCACAAGTCGTCTTGCTCTCTGATAACTATGTTCGGAGTCTTGTTTCTTCATGAGTACTCCCCTTAACGTGTAGTTTCCAAATATATCCATATATGCCCCCTTTTTCAGCGATCCTACACACATGTAGTGCAAAATGAGAGATTTGCACAATCTAACAATTAATTAATTATTAGTAGCAGAAATCAGGAATTAATCCAGTCAAAATGCATTGAATAAATATGAAACTTGAAGAAATAGGTGAGTAAAAAATGGACTCATCAGCATATCAGTTGGAAGGTGCTCCGATGGTGACACATGCAGGATTGAGGGTGCAAGCTGGGATAGAGAGATGCGGTTGAGCTGGGGCCATGGAGGGGCAAGCCACATAGCCGAATGACGACAACGCTAGCTTACTAGTGGGAGAGCAAGAGAGTCAGGAGAGAGAAGAATGGATGAGATTGACGCGTTGGAGCACAGCCTAGCCATGTTGTGGGATAAAACAGATGAAACAATAAGGAAAGAGAAAATGGGTGGACCCCACATGCCCTTGGAGAATGATGAACGAGTCAACAATGAATCAAGCACCTCTCGTTCGAATGAATCAAGCGACAATGGCAAATGGGGGCGTGCACAAGTGGCCAGTAGGGCAGTGCTGGGTGGCGAAGAGTGGGTAGGTCACATGGGGCAAGGATTCAGGGGAAGCAAGAATGTAAGGAACATCGGCTGACGCTCGTGGCATAGTGATGAAAGTGAGGTATTAGGTCCCATCCACTAGGGATTGATCTATATAATTGACACGATGCGCCATGTTTTATCGAAGTACACACATGCACATAGCATACCCATGTTAGGTGAGGCCCTAGGGCCTCATATACCTGCCCATGTTAGGTGAGTCCGTGGGGCATCCTATACCATTTTCACATGCATAGAATCGAGTTGTTGCTTGGATGATTAGTAAAGCTAGTTATACCCCTGGTTATTAGAGATCGATCTCTAGTTTTGCTTCTTGTGTGTGTCATCAAGATAAAATTTACTCTCAGTGTTAGGTGACACACCCATTAATAATGAGGCATGTATGGTGATTTCATCAATCTTCGAACTTCGTGAGTTAAGTCTCCTATAGACGCGAGCATGAGTGAGTGGGTGCGTGTGCTCGAGTTGCAGTAGGTGTTAGAAAAAAGGGTAGAACTAGGGATCGGATTATTTTGGTATTGGACTAGATGTATGTGGAAACAATTTATTATATGACAGAAACATTTTGTTAGAAACATATACAATAAATTTGTTGAATTAATGTAATATAATATTTTTACATAATAAAATTTATGTAATAAATACTTTTTTCGGTGCAATAGAAATATTTTCATTCAATGAAAACCTGTTCGTACGAAAAACAGAAATCATCTGCATAGCATTTTTTAAGAAAAAATTGGTCTATGACGAAAATTGTTCCCGCGTGCGAAAATAACCTAAAACAACTGTCGAAAATACCCCCGCCGCTCCAGGCCTCGTCTTCCTTACCTTCCCTCTTTCCCTCGCGACGGTATCCTCACCTGTCGCCTCCCCGCCGAACGCGCCTCCAGGCCTCCTTCCACCGCAGGCCGCAGCTCGAAGCAGTTCGTCTCTCATAGTCTTCCTCGTCCTCCTCGTCCGCTCTACTAGATTGGCGTGGAGTGGAGATCCACCCGCACTTGGATTGAGCTCTCTTGTTGGTGACGAACCCTAACCTGCTTGGATTGTTCTCCTAGTTTTTACTGTGTTCTTTTCTTTGCTGTGGGCAATCTCATCCAAATATTTTCTTCCATGCTTTGTTTTGGATTTACTTGCTTCGTGGTACAGTACTAATTAATTGAAATTGATTTTTCAAAATATTGAGGGTTTAACTAAACCCTCCATTCATTCCCCAGTTAGGTCCGCCCCTGCGTTTGTGCACCTCCGCAATTGCAGTTTTAGCTAAATTTCCAATTGGTTGTAAGTTTTAAATGCGAAATTCCGTAAAACCATATGTCAATATCTGTTTCACCCTAGCAAATGTTGAAGTTCAGTACAATTTGTGTAGCCAAGTGCTTTAAACTCTGTCTTGTACAACATGCTGGGCTGCAGGCCTTGGCTTTAGCTAGAGGCAAGCGAATGGACCTAACAAAGCTGTCAGATGGCATATCGTGCATTAGTGGGGAACCAGGCATTTTTGTTGATTGTTTGAATGGGATTTTAGTAATGTTGGAAGTTGGCTGTTTGATGAAAGGGCTTGATTAAGGTTTATTGCTAAATAAACTCCAAGAACATATTTTATTCTGTATTAGGATGTGTACCTTCATTGTTGTCACTTTGTTATACTAGACTGGTGTCAATTCCTGGTATTAAATGCAGAATTTATGCATCTGCAGGTCAATTATCCTCATTAGCAAAGTTGGAACAGTAGCAGAGATCAAGGAGAGTGTGCATCTCCGGTTTGAAACTAACAGGTTAAAATACTGCAGGTTGTGCAGACAATAACGTGAGGTGAAGTCCAGAAGGGCAGGATGCGGTTTGCAGTGACAAAAGTGTGCAGTGGTGGGGCAAAGGCTCGGGCAGGTTTGCTCCACATTGGCAGCAGTGTCATTGAGACGCCAGCGCTGCTGCTGTCCACACGCAAGGGGCTGCCAGCGTTTTTGTCCTGCGATCTCCTTGCATCCCTCCCTCTCCCCGACTCCCTCCTTCTCCATGTCTGCCCAACCCACTTGTAAGCCCCCCATCCCCATCCAGTTTTTTTGTGTGCTGGCCACGTGTTCTGTATCACAAGATGCCACCAACGAGCTTGAGCCTCTCTCCAGAGCAGGGTGGTTGGTCATTTCTTCTGGGTGCTTGACTAAATGAGTTTGTTCACCTTTCTTTTTCTTTCACAGTATAGAGGGCCCTCCATCAAAAACGATATCCAATATTGGTGGTTTGCATTGTATGCTGGGTCTGCCTGATCATATCCTCGTAGCTGCAGCTGGTGATTCTATTGGGAGTTTACCATCAAGTGAAGCCAGCAATAAATTTGGTGCCTCCTTCGAAACACCAGCGGGTCGTAAACTGGTCAGTAGCTCTAATCCTTTCATTTTCAACTTTGAAGGATGCATATTTTGATGCGCATCTCAATTCAATTTCCTTCAACATTTTAGGTCAAACCATCAGATTATATGGAGTTGATTTCCTGCATGAAACCTAATTTATGGGCAAGCTTGGCAGACGAGGTTCCTGCTTGGGTTGATGAGAAACGGAATAAAACATCTGTTGAGCGAACATTACGCTGGCTTGACACATGTATTGCATTGGATGCGGTATGAGATGTTAAGGTTTTTCCATCTGAACTTTTTTTCCTGAATTTTGTGTATATGTTTTCTTTTTACTATTTAAAGACTTTGGATTTCCTTTTCAATTCTTTTTAGCAGAGCGAAAAAAGGGCATGACTAAGTGACATTTCCAAATTAATTTTAGAGGCCTTTTTTGCAAGCTTCTCAAAAGAAAAACAGTGGACGAATATGCATTTTTTTTTGTAATTCGTCTTAGTACTCTGCACCTGTATGTGTTACTTTGGCTTTCTATTGATGGAGATATCTCTATAAAGCTTTCTTTTCTTTATTGATTCTATTGATGGAGATATCTCTATAAAGCTTTCTTTTCTTTATTGATTTTTGTTGTGTGACTCACGATTTCAGGCTGCTGGAGGAAACACTTTAGGTGTAGTTGTGGGAGGATCCAGTGTAGAACAACGAAAACTATGTGCCACTGAAGTATCCAAGAGGAATGTATCAGGTTATTTTCATTTATTATCCCATAATACTAACCTTCAGTAGTTTTACTGCCTATTTACTTTCCCTGGGGCAAGGATGGAGCCTAACCTTTGGTCAACTTTGAATTTCATTAAGTCAGAGTTGACTTTGTTTTTACGGGAATAATTCATAAATTGACTTGATGCATATTTACTTTGAAAAGCATAAGTCATGCTCCTACTGATTTCTTGTTGCAAAGTTGGATACAGGCTTTGGATTGGAGGGTTTGGCCTTGGAGAGAGTGTTGAAGAACGTGGCAGTTTGCTCAACGCAGTAACAGTGAGAACTGCGTTCTTTATCTGTCAATTGTTAGTGCAAGGATGGTACTTTATGGCATTGGTTACTAATCGAATCATTTTTCTAAGTTGCCAAAGGGCTAAGCTTAAAGTAATGTTCGTCATGTATTGTGCAAACCTTTTACTTCTGCATTTGCTCATTGCGTAAGAATAAATTAATTCCACCTCTGTTTGTTCAAATGTTTATATCAAAAATCATGTTTTAAATGAAAACCTGCAAAAGTGAAGTCAAGAAACTCTACGAACTACATTGCTTTAGCTGGCTTATAATCTAACTCTTCACATTGACAATGCGCCATACTACACATTCTTGGATTGAGCTTGCTGAAATAAGTTTGACAACCTGTTGATGTTTCATGATAGAGCATCAGACTATTTTGTGAGTTTTGATTTTTGAAGGTAGTGTTGAATGGTCAGTTGGTTACATTAACCTGCCTTGTGTTATAGCACTGTGAAGACTTGAAGCAAAATTTGCATTTGTCTCAGATTACCCCTATGGTCCCACCCCTCTCTAGTCTTTGGCTGTGGTTACAAACGGAAGCCATTTGTTCATAATTTTGAGTAGTATTCTTTAAATTTGTTGAGAAGTTTTCTTTGTTTTGTGTCCATGCAACTTTAGTCATTTGGTTTTTATTTCAGGATTGCTTGGCACCGGAGAAACCTCGGCTTGTCTCTAGGCTTGGTCTTCCAGGTGCTTGTGATGTATACATTTTTTAAGACAGCTTGTGATATATTTTGAACGTGTTAAACTGTTAGTACATTGGAGTTTCTAGCCTATGGCTTTGATCTAGAGGTAACTGGTTGTTTGCTGGATTCTTCGTCCAACTAGATCATGGCTGAAAGTTTTGCTTCCTTTTCTGTCTCCCACAGTGAGTTTTTACATTTTAGTCTCATCGTCACAATTCACAAGCTAGAGGGTAGAGCTGATAAAATTACCCAAATGTATAACCTATCTTTTTGGCTCTAATTGTATACTGCATAGCATGGTGAGTAAATAATGGTGGTTATTTTAAGTGTATCGACTCATCTTGCTTTCGAATATACAAGTTTCGCCCTTTCTCAGTTTTCTTTGTCTTAGAGAACTTAAAATTATTGTTACTTTTTCTTGTTTTGTAACATTTGACAATTTCAGTACTTTCTGTCTTTCAGAGGAGGTCTTGGAGGGTGTAGCTTCTGGTATCGACCTTTTCGACTCCACGTATGCACATTCATCTTGTCCTATAGCATTTGTAGTTTTATTAGCTTGCTGATCAAATTGATTTATTTATTTTCATACTTTGGAAACGGCAGGTACACTTACCAACTTACTATGGGTGGTTTTGCACTGATCTTCCCTGTTGACATGGTTGAAAAAGAGATGCAGAATGGCGTATTCAACAGTAGTGCTGGAGATTTTACAAAGATTAACCTGCGTGCAACAACACATCGGTAGGGGACCTGTTGTACGTTCTTTATACCATTTAATTATGTTTTGTGCATTTGAACTTGCTTATTCAAGTTCTATTTCAGTTTTTGTTGATGTATATATAAGTTCCAAATTTTGAAGTATAAATGTCGACTGGTTTTTGTAATACCTTGTTTACAAATTGCAATGAAGTATACAAACTATTATCGATGTGCCCTAAAGTGGAGAAAAACAGGGAGATTCGTCCGAACAGATGTTGAAGAAATTTTACATCTGTTACTGAATCTGTAGGTCTTTGTAAAGTGACTCAGATGTTTTGGTATGTTTCTTCAGGAAAGACACGTCACGCATAGTTGATAGCTGTAGCTGCTTCACATGCCAGAATCACACCCGTGCTTACCTTAATCATTTGCTCAATGTCCATGAGATGTTGGCTCAGATCCTACTGGAGATGTAAGCAGGCGTCAGAAATTTTCAGTCATGCATTTCTGCAGAGTAATACTATATTCCGAGTGATTGACGTATCCGTTTTACAAATTTTGCAGACATAACACTCATCATTATCTTCGCTTTTTCCGGTCAATACGGGAGGCGATCAAGGTTGGAGAATTTGATCTCTTCCGGAAGCAGTTTGTTCAAAATAGACGCTCCCAGATTGCTGCTGCTGTGCTGTAGACCTTGTCCGTCATCTGTCCAGTTGTGATCATCCACCTGGATCTATTTGCTGCTGCAACACTATTTATCATCTTGAAGGCCTACAACTGACAAAACCATGAAAATTTCCCAAATGAGACTCATTACGAAATTTAACTAGGCTCTTGTTGAACTGTTTAACATTTTATTTTATTCTCTGAAAAGGAAAGAAGATATAGGATATGTCGTATTCAATGGTTGGACCATCTTTTTGTTGGACAAATTTAAAATTGGAGTGGGTTTTGGTGGTGCGAATTTTCTTGGTTTATATGGATAATACAGATGCATGATATTTATGCCTACACGAGATGCACTGCATGGCGTTTATTGATAAACTTTATGTACTTCGTAGCAAAATTCGTATGCATAACTTAAATTTGAACTCTAAAGCACAAAATAAATTATATACTTCACTAATTTTATAACAAACCACCTAATGCTTGTATTGCTACGGATGAAAAAAATCATGTTACCGCAGCACATCAAGCCATTGTCGTCGGGATACGCATGCGCAAGCACTCGGCTCTCGAGGCATCTGAAGATAAGCCAAACGAGGAGGATGTCGGCCCAATCTCTCTTAAAGGTTTTATTTCTCTTGATCAGTGGAAAATTATTTCTTTGGATTGACAGGATCGTAGCTGAAATATTTGTTGAATAGTATGTTTACCTGGGTATGAAACTGAATGTGCTTGTTTTGGCTACTCTTACTAAGGCCTGTTATTATCTTGTTATCAGGGTAGACTTGGTTAGTATATTGATCAGCTCATTCCGGTCACACCTCTGAAATCATGGTTGAGGAATGGCTAGAGTCTGCCAATTATTCTGTACTGCTGTTAGTAACTAAATGTGAGCATCATTTCCATCTTTGCTGCATACTTGAGTGGATGGAGCGAAGTGATACTTGCCCAGTCAGTACACACATGCATAGACTAACACAACACATATAAGAGACTGGACTTGCAGAGTTTGAAGATTGACAAAGTCACTACGGACATCTTGCTATTGATGGGTATGTCACCTACTATTGAAAGAAAATCTCGTCTTGGTAAGACACATAAGGAGCAAACCTAGGATTTGATCTCTAATTGGGCACAAAGTACAACTATCTCCACTAACCATCCAAGCAACGCTTGATGCTCATACTTGCTTGCCCAGTTTGTTACCAGGTTAGTACACCAAAACTATTTTATATAAGTTGAACTTTGTTTCTAAGGTAGCTCATGGATGAATGTTCTGAACCTTCTCTGTTTTAACTCTTTCTATATTGTAGTCCATTCTGGAAGCTTAGGAAAAATAACTTATATAAAACGTAAACATACGGACTTTGATATTATGGTGTATTAATTATTGTGGATTGTTCTGTTAATCCAAAGCTCAATGGTGGATACTTCTTTTTCCACACATATTATTTGGCGAAAATATGATATCTTTCTCTGATGCAGGCTGCCTATACTATCTTACAGATATCCTTGATAGACGAGATGTTTCAATAGTCTTGGTGACCGCGGCGGATAGGAGCTCGTGAAGAGCGGAAATTATGAACATGGCAACGCACTACATTTTATCTTTAGCGAAACATCATATGCCCTTAAAGAAAACCTTATACGTCATTAGATCCACATCTCATAGATACAAGGTGGCTCATAGATACAAGTTCTTATTTCAACTTTACGGATACAAATTTTCAACCGTGAGACCTGAGCCTGTTACGTAAGCGTAGGCACTGGGCAGTAACTACTATCCCATTGATGCTGATCTGTTCCGGTGGAGCACTATTGGAAAAGAATTGAGTGAAGCAAATGAGGGCAAAAAACTGAAATGAGAAATGGCATGATGTGTTCAAATCATCTCTGTTTCCTACATTATGTGCCAAGCTTTAGCTGTTTATTAACGACAGGAAAAATCAGGAAACTCCTTAGTTGTTGTAAGAGAGATGTTTGTATTAGAGTAGAAATCTATGTATTTTTTTTATCTCTTCTCCTGTACATGTATATATATTGACCTAGAGCCCATAAAATAGATTAAGTTGTTATTCTTCCTAACATGGTATCAAGAGCCAATTAGGGTTTTAGATAGTTTTTTTCAATCATCTCTCGGTCGATCTATCCACCAGTGTGCCGCAACTCTCGCCATCCACCACTCTGGTCGCCTCCTTCGTCTTGGACGCCTCATCACCGCTGCTACTCTTCTTTGAGAAAAACACAGTAGGCAGAAAGAGACCGACGATCAGAGTGATCACTAGTTCAGGTCACATCTGAATAAATCTGGAGTAGTAAAGAGCTAGAGCGTGTAAAAAAAAATATGGCGAGAGATAGTCCCACGAAAATATCACATGACTATAATGAAGTTGAGTGAGAGTAGAAACAAACTAACTCAGAATATGCATTGGATATGAAATTTCAGGACGAGTGATGCCAAGGTAAACAACAAGATGACGGTAGCGGGTGCGATCCGCAAGAGGCTCATCAAGCATATTGGTGTTGATGCTTCTTATATGCGGTGATAGGTACATGATTAGATTGTTGTTTTTCAGTATGTGCTCTCAAAGCTTCAGTTGGTAGACTTCATAGAGGTATAGACTCGTGTCTAGCACAACTTTTACCTCTTCAAACTCAGTCTTGTTGATCCATCATAAACTTAAAAAAAGATGTTAGAAAGATGTTAATATTAAAGCAGGATTCTACGTATTTGATAACTCCAAAGTGCCCTTGGGCTTGCCTGTTATTGTTATCTATGCCAACTTTACCCGTTGATCTTTTGTATTGGGTTTGTATTTTGGTAATGTATATGCCACGGTAGAACAGTGCCACGCATTTATTTCGATCACCTAGCGGTAGTAGTTCAATTCAGCGTTATTACCCGCGGCGCCGCAGCTAGGTCGCCACTACAGTCTCAGATTAACTGATAATGGAATGCTAAAAAAATCTCAAATCCCCACTAGTTTGTCGCAGGAGAATAAAGAACCCATCGAGAACACTACAATCTTGGATTAACTTTACACTTAAGCAGAATTAAGGGTTCGCATAATAATTAAGAGAGGTTAGCACTCAATTAGCACTGAAACGTCACAAATTGCTTTGAACAAGATTAGCAATAGTACATCAAAACAAACACTTAACTATCACAATTTGCACCTAAATGTTGCACTGATATGCAATGCTCTATCTAAAAAAGTGACAAATCTCCACATGTCCATCTCAGGAGAATCAAGCACACATCAAGAACAGCACAAGAAGATGCAAATTCGCGCCACGAAGCAAATTGAAAAATCTGAATCTGGACTCGCGTCGCGTGCGCCTGCTCGTGCTCGGGCATGCCGCGGCCGCCATCTACCTTTCGCCATGTCCGCCTGCTCGTACTCGAGCACGGCCGGTCGAGCGCTTGACGGAGTCGGGGCTGCTGGATCGCGTCGCGTGCTCGTGCACGTCGCGCCCCGCCGGACCTAGGAGGTGGCGTCACGCTGCCCTTCATGCGGGAAAGCAGACATCGTCACCTTCGTCGTTCGCAAGGCTGGAGCCACGGCTCCCTGTAGCTGACCCTTCGTCTGATTCCCGCCGCCGGTTGACGATCCCTGAGCGCTTGCCCACGCGCCGTCCGACCACCGGAAAAGACATTCCCTGACAGATCGACGAGCCGGGGTTGCGGTGTCGACGAGCCGCCGCCTCCCTCCAAAGACCTCAGTAGGAACGAGAAACCGTCCCCAATCAAAAGCAGTACAAAATCATCGCGCGCGCGCGCGAGGTAAGAAAAAGGCTGGATCTATAATCCTTGACCAAGAATCCCTCACCTCGGCTCCTCTTCGGGGCAGAACTCCAGCGCTGAGTTTATTAGGGTTACAAACGATATATAGTTGAGTTGTTTCTAAAAAAGAATTGATCGAGCTGAGGTGCACCGAAGTGGATGCATGCTAGCCGCCAGGTGACCAACGGACAGTAGCATGTGGTGGCGCTGGCGTAGAATAATGCCTCGACGAGCTTCGTTGGCAAAAGTTACAGATGACGACTAGGCTAGAGGTCACGGCGTACTCATGGAGATGGATGCGACGCTGTGAGGTGGGCGGCAACGAGCTAGTTCCCTGTATATTTCAGACGAATACGAACCCAAACATGGCACAGAGGCTTCCGCGGTTAAGCTTGAGCTCGGAGGCAGTAATCATAGCTGCTTCAAAAGTAGTTAGGTGAAAACGAACATCCTCGCTCTCGAAGGTCACGATTCCATTTGCAAAACAAATTCGAGCCAGGCAGGTGAAGTTCAAAATGCAACGGAAGTGAACAATCGAATGAGACTGCTGGCGAATAGACTGAAGCACATTTTACCGAATGTTATCTCTCCAATGCAAAGCGCTTTTGTTCCGGTCGTCTTATCACGGATTTAAAAAAAAGCCAGGGGAAGAATGGAGTTTGTGCTGTTAAGCTAGATATGGATAAAGCTCATGATCGTGTTGAATGGGGCTCTTTGAGGTGTATGATGTTGAGGCTGGGTTTGACTTCACTTGGATTGACCTAAAGGGGTAATTTGGTTGGGCTCTTCAGCAGTTTTTCACTGGAAAAAGCTGCAGCTCAACCAAACGGCTAGCTTTTCAGCAGCTTTTGCCAATGGTAACTGTGGATTTTACAGTGTAAATTCAGCTTTTTAGAAAAGCTGCTTTCTGCCAGCTTTTTGCAATGTGCTGAAACTTTTATGCTTATTTTTCAAAATGCTGTAGATAGTTTAGATTAACCAAAAGCCATATGTTCACTTCCCCATAGCCACAGCAGCTTTTTTAGACAGCCAGCCAACAACAGTTTTATGAACAGCCACAGCCCAACTAAACAGGCCCTAATTATAGAGTCTGTATCTTCAGTTCGGTACAGAGTTCGATTTAGTTCACATGAGACGGATATATTTGTTCCGACGAGGGGACTCAGTCAGGGCGACCCGCTATCCCCTACTTGTTCTTCACTACTACAGATATGCACATCACAGGCGGGTGAAAACCGTCATCCGAGACGGTTTTCTCACCCGTCTATAATTAGTGGTCAGTGATAACACATTTTTATCCAAGACGGGTGACATTCACCCGTTTGCGATGTCTCTATTACAAAAATAAAAAAAAACAGCCCCCAAACGTCGGTCGTCGTCCTGCACCGCTGCGCCCCCAAACGTCGGTCGTCGTCCTGCACCCCCAAACGTCGGTCGTCGTCCCGGGCTCAAGGCCGCTGTGCCGCCGCCGGGTCCGGCCGCCTAGGGCTTGAGGCCGCTGCGCTGCCACCGGGTCCGGCCGCCTCGGGCTCGAGGCAGCCGCGCCACCGCTGGATCCGGCCGCCCTGGGCTCGAAGCCGCCGCCGGGGAGGAGGGAGGAGGGAGGAGGGAGGTCGGCGGCTCGAGGAGGACCCACTCGCCGCCGCCGGATCCGGCTGCCCTAGGCTCGAAGCCGCCGCCGGGGAGGAGGGAGGAGGGAGAAGGGAGGTCGGCGGCTCGAGGAGGACCCGCTCGCCGCCGCCAGATCCGGCCGCCCTAGGCTCGAAGCCGCCGCCGGGGAGGAGGGAGGAGGGAGAAGGGAGGTCGGCGGCTCGAGGAGGACCCGCTCGCCGCCGCCAGATCCGGCCGCCCTGGGCTCGAAGCCGCCGCCGGGGAGGAGGGAGGAGGGAGAAGGGAGGTCGGCGGCTCGAGGAGGACCCGCTGGGGGACACGCCAGGGAGGAGGCGGTCGGGGACGCACCGGGGAGGAGGCGGTCGGGAGGCGCCGGGGAGGAGGCGAGCTCGCGGAGGAGCTCGGCTGCGGGGTGGGGACTCGCGGTGTGGGAGGCAAGGGGGAGGAGGGTGAGAGGAGAAGGCGGCTCGGCTGTGGGGTGGGGAGGAGGGTGAGGAGAGAATGCCGGCAGCTAGGGTTTGTTAGGTTATATACCAGCAGATTTTTGGGCCGAATGGGCCATGTTGCTTCACAGACGGGTTGACAAAAAGAGCCCGTCTGTGATATTAGACCCCAATACGAATGTGCAGGTCCAGGCAGATATTTGTGAAGAACTCGACATCTTAACAGAAGCCTTGTCAGACAAATACTTAGGGCTTCCGACAATGGTGGGGCTGATCGCAGTGATTGCTTCCAACACTTGCATGATCGGGTGAGCCAGCGACTGGTTGGAAGAAAAAGTTCCTATCGGCTGGCGGAAAAGAAATCTTGTTGAAGGCTGTATCCCAGGCAATTCCGTTGTATGTTATGTCAGTTTTTAAATTGCCAAAAGGGATTTGTAAAGGTATAACAGATGAAATGCCGAGGTTTTGGTGGGGAGATGATGAATCACAGAAACGAATGCATTGGTTTTCGTGGTGGAAGATGTGTGTTCCAAAGAATAAGGAAGGCATGGGATTTAGGGATCTCTTCACAGCTCTAATCTTGCTATGTTAGCAAAGCAATGTTGGACACTCATCTCAGACCCCAATTCTTCGTGTGCTCGTGTCCTCAGCGCAAAGTATTATCCATCTGGTAACTTACTTATGGCAGGCCTGAAAAATGGTTCTTCCTTTACATGGCAGAGTACTGTTGCAGGGCTGCAAACCTTTAAGCGTGGGTGCACCTGGAGAGTTGGCGCAGGTGATAAAATCAAGATTTGGGATGATCCTTGGATCCCGGCCAGCCCTTCCTAGAAGGTTACTTCTCGTCGTGGTGCAGCTATCAAAAGTACTGTTGGTGAACTCATTAATCCAAACTCGGGAGAGTGGGACACTGACATGATCCGTTGCATCTTCAACCCCATTGATGTGCATAGGATCTTGCAAATACCCCTGATTGTGGAGATTTGGAGGACTTTATAGCCTGGCAGTATACAAGGACTGGTAGCTTCTTAGTACGGTCTGCGTGTCACAAAAAGTGGGAGCATCAGTTTGGGAGGAATTTGAGAAGAGGAGATGGACAAGGTGCCATGGAGATTAATTCTGTCTCGGACAAGACTTGGAAGTTAACCGTTCCGGGCAAAGTGAAATTTTTTGTGTGGAAAGTACTTCATGGCATACTACCTTGTCTTGGTGTTCTGGCGAATCGGAATATCCTGAACAGGGCTCAATGTCCGGTTTGTGCCCGGAGGGGTAGAAGATATAAGGCATATTCTCCGATAGAGGACAGGTCTGGTTCGGTTGTAATGGAGTACCTGATCTGTAGAAGGGAGCATTCCTCACCGGTTCTAGGTCAACTTGGCCTTCAGGAGACTTTTGCAGTGGCGGCTTGGTACATCTGGTTTGAAAGGCGCTACCTTGTGAACGGGGAGAAGCTTCAACCACCAAGTAGAAGTGCGATGTCTATTAATGTCCTGACAGCCAAATTTGCTAAGGTAGGGAAGAAGGATACGAGAAAATCTGAACAGAAATGGCGCAAGCCTTTGCAGGACCAGGTAAAACAAAATGTTGATGTAGCTTTTTATTCCGAGAGTGGGACGGGTGCTTCAAGAGCCGTCCTTCGTGATGATCATGGCTTCTTTATCGCGGTTAGCCTCCTGGGTCATGCAGCATGTCCTTAACGCTGGTGTCGCGGAAGCTTTCGCTCTCAGGAATGGCCTTGTCTTGTTAGTTGTGATCTCTGGCTAACAACCAAGAGAGAAAAAGTCTAAAACCCTTTTCGCGTCCTCATCGGGGGCGCCAAGACTAGACTTGGTCTCAGTCCCTGTTGTGCCACGCCATATATAAAGAGGGAGCTGACACCTCATGAAAAAAGTGAGTTGACGTGAGGTAAGCCACGCACACCACGATTCTAAGACCTACCGATCTGGGGGAGCGCGGCAGCAACAGGAAGCCCGAGTCACCGCCACTGCAGGAGCACCGTATGTGATGACGCGGGCCACAAGGCAGAAGAAGGAGAGAAAGGCCAGATCGAGCTGCTGATAACTACGCTGCATCCCCACACCGACAAATCGATCTCCTACGTCTACGCACAATGACATCGCTGGGTACTCATGTCCCTAATACTTCTGCATTATTTTGTGTTCTAGTGTTGGATTAGGACTAATGATTAAGTGTTAATGGCTAAGTATTTCTAACATGTCTTAGCAGATCAGCTGGGGTGTAATTATCCAGGTGGAGTCTGACTGCTTGGAGATTATTGAAGCAATCACGAATCAGGAGGGATCCACGGGACCTGCATCTGCGATCATTACTGAATGCTCTCAATTGATGAATCGAATCGGGAAGGCGACTTTCAGTCATTGTGCTAGGGAGGCCAACGAAGTAGCTCATTACTTGGCTAAGCATTCTTATGATGCTAATATTTCCTGTTTTGGGACGATGAGCCCTTAGATTTTATTTTGGCTTACCTTGTAAACGATGCTGCTTCTGAAGTTAAATAAAGTCCCCTGTTTCCCTCAAAAAAAAAGAACAATCGGATGAGACTAATTACAGCGCTAGGTCGAGCAGACCAGCAACATCTTTGCATTGATCAAATTCCTTTGGCAGATTCCATGCTAGTAGATTTTTTTTTGCGAGAATCCATGCTAGTAGATTGGAATCTGAGGGACAGAGAAATGATCCAAAGGCTGACGCAGCTTGCATCAGTGTCACAATCCACTTCTGGCTCATTAGCACGAGCCACTTTTCATCTTTTTCCTATGCTTTCCCATATCTTAATGATGACTTTTAAATGATTGGGTATTTTTCAGGGAAAATAATGTGCCATCCACTAAGGAAGGGGATAATAATTTACTGTACTGTCTTCTTTCTTGGAGAAAATTAGTGAGCTTAAAAGCGGATTTAGTTCTTCTTTAATTAAGGAGAGAAAAAACGGGCGTTGAATGTTCTTTAACCATGGTGGTATTTTTAAAAGAATTTTTCCATGGTGTCACTGCCACCAACAGGAATTTAGTATCTCAGTTTATTGTATCCTACTCAGGTTTTTTTTTAAATGTATCCTGCTCAGACATGCTGAGGTGGAGTTGTTCGGCGGAGTTCATGGATGATAAACGGTTAATGCACACAAACGTTGTACCAGCATACAAATATGTAGTTCTTTTTAAGAAACACATACAACACATAAAAGCATACACACATCATCACCACATATAATGCCTATTAAAGACTAAAGTTACAGAACTTAAAGATTGATAAAGTTACCGCGGACACCACGGTATCGATCTTGGACTCTTATGGTTACTCAAACATATGTGTATCTTGAATACATGTACCTACAGTAATATATAGAATAAGAAAATAATATAAGTAAAATCAACAACGTAAAACAGAAAAGTCAAGGAAACATTATAGCAAAAATAAAATAGCTTAAGTAGCAGTGGAATATTATGTGATTGTCCATTGCACTGTATTGAGCGCCTTCACTGAATAAAGAGAGGGCTCAGGCGGCTAAGAGCCCAATTTAACGCAAACATATTTGCTACATAGTTGTATTGACTGGTAGTCCATCGATGGTGCACGAGACTCAGTGTGCCGGATATCCAATGTTGAACACACGGATATTACAATGACAACAAGTCTGAGTTTGAGTGTTTTTTTTTCTAAAATAGATCGAGACATATAGTAAGGAATATACCATTTTTATTAGTGTATATACATGTTAACATTGAAACCATTGTTTGTTATTGAGATGTAGCTTGCTTTTTAGCCATCGATGATTGGAAATGTAGGTACACTTGAGCCGAAATTGATTTTTTTTTGCTGGAATTAGTAAATATTTGGGTAACTAGTTAACTAGTTAAATTCACGGTGCAATGCACCACACCTAGCAAGCACAAACCAATCATTTACACTCTTAGGGTCTATTTAAAATCGATGAGTTTTTAGAGATGGATTAGAGATTTGACCTGCTAGACACCAATAAACTTGATAGGATTAATCTAACCCGGTCAAAATCTTTCAACCCGGGCAAGGGAACCTACATATTTTAGCCACACACACCGGCTGTACTGTGTGCATTTCCCAGGTGGATGTATCAAATGCCTTTCCTTCCCGGTTCCACTGTTGCCGCCACCTTGCCCTCTATAAATTCCCCGACATCCTTTTATCACTCCTCTTGTCGCTTCCTTCCAAGGTCCCGTGAAGTGAAGGTGGACGGAATCCTGGTGAGATGATGATTGCTCGCAGCCTCCTCAGATCCAGCGCCGCCTCCAAGGTGACGATGATACCTCTTCCATCTCCTATTCCCTATCGCAACTGCAGATATCGGAAGAAAAGAGGCATTCGTTCTAGCTTGTTCTTATCATTGGAGTGGTTTTGATGTATCCAGGTTCTTCTTTTCCGTTTTGATTGGTGATTCTTTTTCTTGGTTTTCGAGACAGAAGTGGAGCGGTAGATTGAGTTAGATTTAAGGTGTTTCTTTTTGTTTGATTGACGGATTCTAGAGCAACAACGATAGAACAGTTCCTTGAGCTCTGTTTTTTTTTCTCTCGCTAAACTCCTATTCATGGATTTATGGGACTTGATCGTTGTGTGATCGGCAACTGGATTCATAGAACATGTGTCGTACTCCCCCTGTTTCATGGAAACATGTTGTTGTGGACATTGACATGTTCAAAAAAAATGCAACTGACTAGCAATTAATCTTAGAATATATTTATCATACATGTTAAAAATGAAATTATATTATTATGAAAGTATTTTGGGAAAATTTCACATATCATTTAAATATGTCCAATCTAAATATTTAAAAAGACATTGATGACTACATTTTGTAACGTTTGATCGACTGCACTTAACCCAACCCAAGATGACTTGTCTTTATGAACCGGAGGCAGTAATTTTGAACACAGAAATTAATATGCCTGATTTCTTCTTCCCTCTCTTCTCACAGGCTGAGAATTTAGTAAAATATGTAGCTAGTGCTGGAAGCTTGCATGGCCTGCATAGTTTTTCAGAGGCATCAGCCAGGTATTTCAGCTCTGAACCGTCTCTTCAGGCTGACCCAAGAGAAGAAACTGGGTAAGTAAAATGTCCATGTGCACAAATGTCACAGTTTAACCCTTGTGAACTAGGATGTTTTTTTTTCTCGAACTTGGATGTTTACAAACTTTACATAAATTGGTGTATATTTTCTACGACTGATGCTGCAACATTTTACTAGGTTTAAAGGGCATGGCATGCTGGCTCCGTTCACAGCTGGATGGCAGAGCACTGATGTACATCCGCTGGTTATCGATAGATCTGAGGTTCTGGACTCTGGCATTGTATTAATTCTCCTCTCTTTTTTGTATCTTAGATCAAGATATTTGAAAATAAAGCTTAGAATGTTGACTTCTCTATATACTGCAGTGGTTGTAAGTTTGACCCCACATTAAGCAACTCATATTGCAGGGTGCTTATGTTTATGATATCAGCGGGAAAAAGTATATAGATGCTCTCGCAGGACTGTGGTGTACAGCTTTAGGTATGTGCAATCTATGGTGCCAGATTTATGACATACCAGAAATTTGTTGCATTATTTAGACAATGCTATTTGTATGGCCTCTTATTTCTCCATGGCCGTAGCCATATTTAGACCAGAAATTTGTTGCATTATTTAGACAATGCTATTTGTATGGCCTCTTATTTCTCCATGGCCGTAGCCATATTTAGATTTTAGACTCACAAGTTACTTCAGTCCAAAGAGCTTTGACATGTATTTAAGTAATTAACAGATAATGCAGCTGGCTATTGCATACCAAACACTTTCGGATTAGCAAGAGTTAAAAGATATGTTCGAAATTGAGTCACTTTATACTTTGTTGGAAAGTCAAAGCTATGAACATTTACCTTATTGACTATTCACTTTTTTAAAAGACTGGCTTTCCTACTATATATTTATAGATTTTAATTTAATGCTAAAAATAAACAAGAATATAGTCCAGTACATGACCCTGGTTTGCGTGCTTGGAAGGGATAAGACAACTGTAAAGTTATAGGATGTCTGCAGCAAAATCTAGGTTTATTCTAGTTCCTAATGTGCATCAGGCATCTATCAAATGTTTTCTTAGAGTTATCTTATATAAGGAAAATACACATTTCTGTGTATAATAGGTAGTAGCCCAGTGATTAAGCTAATTGAAAATTTTCCCTGTGCAATGTTTTAGACATTATAGTTATGCTTCATTTTTTTCTTAGCATACTATTCACATTTTCAGGTGGTAATGAACCTCGACTAGTCAAAGCGGCAACTGAGCAATTAAACAAATTACCCTTCTATCATTCCTTTTGGAACCGTACGACCAAACCCTCATTGGTACATACTTTTAATCTTTTCGTATCCTCCTTAAGATAACGATTAAATGGTAGAGCACATCTTTTCTGTTGATGATATTATATTTCAAATGCTGTCCTTGTCTTAAGTTACTGCTTCCTATACTCATCTTCTTCCGAGTAGAAAGATAAAAAATAATGTAACTGTTGATTGCTGCACATCTACTGGCTTTCTTGTTTATCCGAAAAATTGCTTCAATTAAATTGATGATTCAAGCTGTGTTGTTAAATTCAGGATCTTGCAAATGAAATTCTCAACATATTCACTGCAAGGGAAATGGGAAAGGTATTCTTCACAAATAGTGGTTCGGAGGCAAATGACTCGCAGGTATGTTCATTAGTTCAACAAGCTATCATTTACTGAATGCAGCCTGTTCTTATCTGCTCAAGCATGCATAGTTGAGACGATATACATTGCGCCACTCCTGTCAAAAATATACCATGTGTCAGAAGAAATGACTATGCTTTTGATCTTCTATATATTTACTGAAATGTAAACAGTGTGATGGTTGTAAATTTTATGCAGTGTGCAGAGTGCAGACTCATCATCTTCTCTAGAAACATTTAGGTTCTCCTTCATCTGTTAGTTGGAAATTTCGATATTCCAAATTACAAAAGTCGTGATGAAGTAGTTTTACTGCAGCATGGCCTGTTATTGCTAAATCTTGCTTGGTCCTCACTGATGCATTTCTAGTGTCTACGATTACTATTTAGTTCCGTTCCCCCACTCCTGATCTTCTTATGCCATGGTTTTTCTTATGTGCTGACATGATGCTTGTTCTTTCCAGGTGAAACTAGTGTGGTATTATAACAATGCACTGGGGAGGCCAAAAAAGAAGAAATTTATTGCACGCTCAAAATCGTAACATTCCTTCTCTTTGTCGTTATCATCTTTTCCACCTAAAACCAGTAGGTGTTTTGTTGCTTCATTTCTTCATATCTTTACCTGATACTCTAATCCGATCTTGTCCTGCATATTGGTTGTTCATTGGGATAGCAACACCATATTGAATTGCAGGCCAGTAAAAGGGTATTGCATGGCAATTCCACTTGATGTGAGGATCACAACATGCACAGTTGTTTGTAATAATTTTGCATCACAAGTTCACAACTAGTAACAAATAGAATAGTCCAAGAATTGCATTGTAACAAATTTTACCAGAACACATGTATCCCTCCCAGCATTACCATTACAATTATCTTGAGTCAATATAATTTGATTTTAACAGAAATGTGAGGTATGTCGAATGTCATTACGCTCTTTCTGATTCTATGTTCTTACAGATATCATGGTTCAACATTAATATCAGCTAGTCTATCGGGGTGAGCAAATGATCCTGCATGACAGTAATGTTTATCTTTTGAATCCTTCATTTTGTGCAATATAATTCTTAGCAGGATGTTCAATTGCCCTCGGCCTGTTCCTTATGTTCTTGATATATTTGTAACCATTTGCTAATTTCTTCCTTATCCATAGTCTTCCTGCTCTTCACCAAAAGTTTGATCTACCGGCACCTTTTGTTCTGCACACAGACTGCCCTCACTACTGGCGCTTCCATGTTCCTGGTACCTTTATGTCAGTGTTTTTCTGTACAATCACCTCAGGATAATATGTTAATGAAATGACTTTGTTGTGCTATAGCTGAAACGGAAGAAGAATTTTCCACTAGACTTGCCAACAATTTGGAGAATCTTATCCTTAAAGAAGGACCAGAAACGGTATTTTTTTCTCATCATAAATGATTGTATGCTATGTGTTGGTAAAAGTTTGCTGAAATACTCTCCCTTCTCTTTGCAGATTGCTGCTTTCATTGCTGAACCTGTGATGGGTGCTGGTGGTGTCATCCCTCCTCCAAAGACCTATTTTGAGAAGGTGACCTAAAATTTCATGTTAAACTTTTGTCATGACCCCTAAGGAAGAACAACTTTGAGTTTTTAGAAATCTTTGCCCCCACAACTTTGTTCTAGCTGCTGAATTCTAGAAGCAATTTCTATGGTTGGCTTTTTAACACTAACAATTAACAGTAACAGACCTTCTCTCAGAAGCAATTAACATACCTTTCAACCTATAATAATTTCATCAGGTTTAGTTCCGACTCCCGTAGAAAGTTGGCACTATTTCTGATTCATTCCACCCCCTTAATACAGAATTTAAGAAAAACCTAAAATCAATACATTCTCACCAGCAAACCTGAATGGAAGACATTATGTGTTTATCGTTCTTCAGTCTACAGAACTGTATTCTAGGTGGTGCATCCTAATGTAATCTGATGTTTTGGTGGGAAATTCGTTGTTGTATTTTCTCTCCAGGACTTCCTCTATTTGGTACCACTTTTTAAAAGAAGGTAGTTCCGGTTATTATTTGATCTCATAGTATTTCTACAAAAAAAATAAATGGTGTTGCTGACTGCAGCCACCGGTATTTGTATAGTTTAGGTAGTTCCAGATTGAATATTTTTGTTATTGTACCACATACTGTTGATCTTGTGCGATCTTTCTCTCTCAACAGATTCAGGTAGTCCTCAAGAAGTACGACATCTTATTAATAGCTGATGAGGTAATTTAAGTGTATCCGGTAAAGAGAGAATTAAACACTAAATGTGAGAATATTTTCTTGGTGGAAAAGTTAGTATTTTAACCATCCATTTGTAGGTCATTACTGCATTTGGAAGATTAGGAACCATGTTTGGATGTGATATGTATAACATTAAACCAGATCTTGTCTCCATAGCAAAGGTGAGTTACTGAGTTCAGTACCAGTAGAGTACTTGTTTGATAGAAGATAACTTTCCTCTCTCTTTTTTGAGAAACTGATATAGGAGATTTTCTTTTGCTATTTTTTCTTCTGCCAGGCTCTTTCTTCTGCCTACATGCCAATTGGAGCTATTCTGGTTAGCCCAGAAATAGCAGATGTAATTCATTCGCAGAGCAATAAACTTGGTAATGCTAATTCTACTGCAGGAATTCATTTTTCTCTTGCTACTGTATTTACAAGCACTTTCATTATTTTTTACAGGTTCTTTTGCTCATGGATTTACATACTCGGGGCATCCAGTTTCCTGTGCTGTTGCCATAGAAGCTCTGAAGATTTATAAGTAAACCACACTTTCCGTAACAATGCTCAATACTTCAATTATCTTGATGTATGCATCTGATGAGTCGTTTCCATAAATGCTATTAGTGAAAGGAATATTACCGAACATGTCAACAAAATTGCTCCAAGGTTCCAGGAAGGAATCAAGGCCTTCTCAGGAAGTCCGATCATCGGGGAGGTAATTATCATGTCCACTTTCTAAGTTTCTTTCTTTCTCTTATGAGTATTATATTGTTCCGTTCTTGTTTAAACACATAATTTGTTTGCTTCTCTACACAGACACGTGGTCTCGGATTGATACTTGGAACTGAATTCGTCGACAACAAGTCGCCAAATGATCCATTCCCGGCAGAATGGGGTTTGTACCTTTCATGCTTGCATGCTTTCATTTTTCAGCAGACTTTACTAGCATGGAAAATCCTATTCTTCAACTACCAAAATTTTTCTCTGAAGTCCATGGTAGGGGAATAATATGATAGGGAAATTTGGTTATTTACCACTGGTGTACGTAGATATTGAGTTTTGAGGCCAGCTAAGGACTATCAAGCTAAAAGTAAGCAATGTACTTGTAACGTAATGTATTAAACTAATTTTATTCTATGCTTCTTGCTAAGCCAAGATAATTTGAGTTTTTCCTACAGTCAGTTAACTAATTGAACTCACCAACTATGGGACATCAGTAAACTACTTACTAGTAAACAACAAAACAAAAAGAGAGAATTCCACATATGCCACTCAAAATTTGTCCGGTTCCAAATATGCCACTGAAAAAGTCCCTCTTCCAAATATGCCACTGAAATTTTACACCGGTTCCATATATGCCATTGAAGTCAGTTGACCGCTAGTTGACCGTTAAGTGACTATTGAAAAGACAGTTTTGCCCTTTGTGTTGTTTTTCATATATACTACTTTGTAGTAAATATAATAGCTGTGTTTGTAGGCATGTTTTTACATATATTAGAGAAAATATTTTCTGATATTTTTGTAACATTTAACATTTATTACAAAGTGGCATATATAAAAGACAACATAAAGGGCAAAACTGTCTTTTCAATAGCTACTTAATGGCCAACTAGCGGTCAACTAACGGTCAACTGACGTCAATGGCATATATGGAACCAGTGTAAAATTTTAGTGGCATATTTGGAAGACGGACTTTTTCAGTGGCATATTTGGAACCGGTCATATTTTGAGTGGCATATGTGGAATTCTCTCAAAGAAAAACTTATTATAATGGAGCTGGAATTGGATATCTTGTACTTCAGGGTCTTAAGAGTAATTTATCAAGGTAAACCATCTCAGAAGTAAAAGAAGCCTTAGGAATGGCTTGGATAACTGAGCTCCTTATGGTTGGTGATTTCAGGAGTTGGTTCAATATTTGGTGCCGAGTGCGAGAAGCGCGGAATGCTTATCAGGGTCGCTGGGGATAACATTATGCTGTCACCTCCGCTGATAATGACTCCTGATGAAGTTGAAGAAGTAAGACGACACTCTTTACGATATCATATCTTCTTTTTGGTGTGATTGGCTGAACTGACACGAAACTGTTCAAATTCTGCCTCTACTTTTAGATTGTGAGCAAATATGGTGATGCCCTGAAGGCTACAGAGGAAAGAATCGCGGGGCTCAAATCCAAGAACTAAACAATCCCGAATTGCTGTAAGCCTGTAACAATGATTGGTGATGGTGAATTAGTGATGGTGATGACAATGTTCAATGTACAGTGTAACTTCAACAATTAGTTGTCAATAAAGCCTGAACCTTGTTCTTGATGTGCAGAGTAGCAGTTCTTATTTACTCTTTCGTCAGAAGTTCTAATTTGCTCCCTCTGATCACAAAAGAATGACTTTCAAACGGAGGAAGTATCATTTGAATGGGGAATACGGCAAAGTATTTTCAACTATACTAGCAAGGGTTAAAAAAAAATGAATGCATTCTTATACTCAAGGCGTTGTCACACTGCCAGAGAGGTTCTCGGCATCACCACAGAAGGGGAGAAAATTGACAACATGGGGAGAAGGAGATCTAGAAGATGGTACATGCGGAAAGAATTGGTGTGGGACCTGCAAAGGAAGAAGATTGAAGCACAAGGGCAGGTGACCGGAGTTCTAGAAGATCAAGTCTATTCCGGCAACCAGAGCTCCTGGAGTCCAATTGACCGAGGGTTTCTCCTCCTCATGCTGCAGCGAAGCTCGAAGCCAGAGCAATTGAGTAGAGACAACATGGTTGCGAGGATTGAAGGCGGCGGCGATGGAAGCTTGCGGCGGACCGGTTGCGTCCGGCAATAGCGCTAGGGTTGAGGGTTGATAGCGTAATAGGGACGTGGAAGATGAGAGAGAGTTGTCGCTACTGGCGTGTTCACCATGTCCGGTACGGCATGACTGCCCAGGTGGGACGGCCGGGGAAGGAGGGATAGGGGTGGAAAGGGTGGCCGGCGGCGTGTGGCATTGCTGTGGAGAGAGATGAGAAGAAGGTGAGGGGGAAGAAGCGGAGGGCGCAGACAAGTGGGGCCTATATCCATTTTTAGTATAGTCTACCTAAGCATCCACGTAGGCACTAACAGGTGGGTCCTAATGATCAATTTGCTTGTTAAGAGTTACAAACTGGCCGGTTAGCGTGCAATGCTACCATTTACCCCAAAAGGTGTGGTTATATGAATTATTTTGTAAAAATTGTGGTAAAGTGTTACCCCAGTCACAAAAGTTGTGATTTTCTGAAATTCCCTCTAAAAAACTGTGATGACATTAGCAAATTTTTCTTGTAATGTTGGGACCTCGGAATCCAACACGTGTAACATAAAGTGAAATCACCATTGAAGCTCCGGACACCTACTAGCCGGCAATCGCATGTCGGCTGACCACAAGTCTCACAAATTAGCCAGAACTCACATCTCAATTGATCTATGAGCTGCCTATCCCCACACTCATCCAACACTCATTCCAATCACGCAAACATGAGCTCTACTCATACCAATGCGCACGAATGATGAGCATTCACTGCTGGCATGAGTCACTACACTATGCTAATATATAGGGGTGAAAACGGTACGGATAATTTCCGATCCGATCCGACGTCGAATCCGATTTTTGTAGGATATGGTAAGAGATTTTTGACATTCGAGTACCATCCGCTCCGATTTCGAATCCGATGTATAGGATATGGTATAGGATACGGTATTACTAATATCTCGCCGAATAGGATTATCCGATTTTCTAGCCGGATAATCCGGCACTCCTAAATAGGATTATCCGATTTTCTGATAGAATTTCAAGTATGGACTTGTAATTTTAGTGAATGTTAACTTTGTTTATGAGATGGTTGTTGTGCGTATATGTCCAGTGCAGCTGCTTGCTAATATTTTATTTGTGAATGTTTACTACCTTCTAGTGTTTATAGATTGATCATTAAATATGTAATCTTTTAGTCTTACAACTTGTTAATTGTTATATATCGTTAATCAGTGTGTGCTTTGTAGTTTATGTATGTTGTTAGTACTTAATTTACTCATATGATTTTGTTGAAAATGTATTTATTTGTATGTGCGTACTATCCGCCTACATTTTCCGTTTCCGATCCGAGTCCGATCCGTTTCCGTACCATGTCCGATTCCAACAAATCCGTATTCGTATCCGCATCCGAGCACTATCCACTCCGCCTCCGAATCCGACAAAAAAATGTGGAATAGGATATGGTAAAAACACTATCCGTCCGAATCCGATCCGTTTTCATCCCTACTAATATACTTAACAAACACGAATATGATTCCAAAGTAAATACGTAAAAAACATATCATGTTATTATAAGTTTAATGATGTCTTTTCATTATGATCTCATTATATATTTTAATTACTTTCTAAATTATTAAATAATCTGTCGGACCGTATATTTCTTTCTCCCTTTTATTTATGTAGTAAAACATCATAAAATTTAGAAAATCGAGCGTATACGGAACCTTCTAAAAGAGGAATACTCGTAGGAAAGAAGGGAGCCAGCGGAACCAAACGCTAGCAAGGCGGTGGGCCCAAGCAGCCAGGCTAGCCACCTCCCTCTAAATCAATCGCCGCCGCCGCTTTGTAAATAGATCTGTTTGATCCTTCATATATAAAAACGCATCTAGGCTCCTGACTTTATTCCGCGATTCGCATGGACAACCACTACCTGTTTCTCGACAATGACCATCACCCCTTTTGGTTTCAGTAAGCCCAAATGGAACCAGCTGCAGCATCTGCCATGTTGTGTTTGTACGTTACTGGTTACGTTAATTGGTCACTTGCTTTTGAGTTTGGTTTGGACTTTTGGAGCTTTGGTGCGTTAGGTGGCCTGCTCTTGTTGCTACAAATTAATATTGTATGGACTTCGTCATATGACATCCCGTAAACTCGATCGTGGCGTCCTAGCTTGCTCCGAGTGGAATTCATTTTACTCGTGACAGAGAAGAAATACGCACCTAATGGAACTGTAGATCCACTCCCCATCCACGCTAAGCTTTCGGATGTTCGTGCAGAGTCCGTCTTATTAAGTTTGTATCGAATATACGTATGAGTTAACTATAAGCTACTATTTTTTGAATTGGATATAATTGCCTCAATTAGAGAGTCGCCCGTCAAGATTGTCCATGAACGAAATCGTCATCACCCATCGCTCTCGATCCGGTGACTCCGACTTCATCACAGACGACCACCGATGCACGCTCACTGGAATGGTCATACCAAGCCCACGGTGGTCCCGGCAAATAGTCGGCTAATGCGTCGAGGACAAAGCAACTCCAATTTTAGCGACGAACCTCGCAGGAGAAAGTTGCAAGTCTTGCACCGACAAAACTAACCGCAACAGCTAGAGAGTGCCACCCACCGAACCCACTCTTCACGAGTCATCGTCACCACATGTCAACCCCGCAACACTACAGCTCTGACTTCACCATGCCACGATGAAAATGATGCGTAGAGAAGTCCAACTGACACATCGGGCAATCGACGACGAAGGCTATGCCGCGACCCAACTCTGCTTGTCGCCATCATCATTGCCACACGAATTGCAACGCCAAAGGATCCAGGGCAGCTTGGCATCCACACCACAATCGAGGCATCGGCCAGCCATCGAGAGTCAGGGGCTCCAAAGCAGCGCCTCCAAGGAGGGAATGATGTCAAAAGATGCCGTCGTCACGCGACTCGACAATCCAGATCCTAGGTTTTCACAAGAAGCATGCGAGACCCCAAGGGTGAAAAAACCGGTGAAGCTCCATGATGATGCCTCCAAGGAGGTAAATGGCGCCCGAGGGCATCACTGTTGCCGGTGGCAACAAAAGTCGGAATAGGGCTTTGGCTCGGAGCACCACGTTGACCCCCACTGCTACTGGCCATAGACCGCGGACGCGCTGCACCACCACAAGTGGCACGCCATGACCACCACCTCCAACTCCAGCTGGGTTGGCTACCACAACCCACGGCAAAACTACTGCCACTGCCCCCAGCCATCATGCCTCGTGTGGCAGGCCATAGCCATTCCTTCTCGGGACTACAACCCCCCCCAACCACAATGGCCCAAATCCGGCCCGCACGCGCTCCTCCAATTGCTCCCACACCTCCACCACTGCGACCATGCCTCCAACAATAGCCATCTCCTGCATCAGTCGAGCCACTTGCCATTGTCGCCACACCCGATCGATCATGGATGACTAGATCTAGAGGTGGAGCTCTGATCCACGCCAAGGTGGGACGAGAGATGGCAGCCCCGATGGCCATGCTGCCCAAGACCACTGCAGCAAGCCGCCACAACACCACACTGCACGGAAACACCTGCACACCGCTGGCTGCTCGCCACCGCCATGAGAGTGCCGTGCACCGCAAGAAACCTAGCTAGCCCCTTCGAGGGCAAGTCCAACCGCCACAGCGGCAAGCAACGACGATGAGAGGTGGTGGAGGCTCTAGCATCCGCGGTGTTGGTCGCCGTCTGAGTCGCTCGAGCGAGTGGCATGGGGGTCACTGTTTTGGTATGTCTACAAGCTAGATTTAGGGATGTTGTAGTATTGAGTACTACAAAGGGTGTGGATAGAAGTACAGATAGTGCAGGAGTTGGACACTTGTATCATAGACATACTTATAGAGGAAGCACCATATGTTGTAACTAAGCCATAGACATGTCAGAGAGGGGTAGGCTTAGAGGTCGGTTTGACCGAGGTACTCGGAGGACCGTGAAAACTCATATTAGAGGCTGTAAGATCAATCTCTCTGGTCAGACCGACGACTATTGGCTGATCAGACCGGCAAAACTTGTCAATCGGCAGGAACCACGGGAACCGTGAAATTACAAAAATATGAGGAGCAGAGGAGAAGGGCTTCTAAGGACGACGTAGACATGTTTTGTTAAATCCTGTTAATAAATCATGGTGTCATCTTTTTTTACATGTTTCCTCGTTAGATTTTATGCTGCGCAGCTCGGTGTTGCCACAATTGGAATTAAACGGAGTCACGGGAAGTTAGAAAATAGCAAGCTTCCATGAAGCCTAATTTCGCAGCACATCTTAAGAAGTTGGATTGAACTGGTTTCTGAGTAAAGAATTTTGCATTATTGACACAAGATATCAACAGAAGATGCGAGAAACACAATCAACAATCATATGTATTTTTTAAAAGAAGTGATTAACTAGTACGAACCATACATAATGCACAAGTGATCGAGTAACATCACCATGGTAGAAATAGATATATACATAGGAAATGGTGCTCGATCAGCAACCATCTAATACTACTCAACAAAGGAACAAATCACCAACCAACCACATCACCAGAGAACAAAAAATAATGACTACTGATCAGACGCAACACAACATGTCCAAACTCCAGATCAACCATGACGAACAGCTCGACCACTGGTCAGACCGCGTAAGCCATGATCACGACGGACAGCATGGGATGAGCTCAGAAGCACGCGTCGAGGAGGCAGCAGCAGCAGAGCGCCGCGCAGCTGCAACAATGGAAGCAAACATCATCATCAGTTCGTCATGATTCATGAACGAGGCCACGAGGAGAAGATCGATCGATGAAGCGGGCCCATGGACCGATCCAGAATGAGAATTAAAACAAGACTTACCATCCTCTCCAGAAGCCGCCACCGTGGTGGCCACCGTGGCGGCCGCCGCGGCTCGTGGTGTCGGCGCCGGCAGCGGGGTACTGCTGGTCCTGCGGGTAGCCGGCCGGCGGCGGCGCGACGTACGCCTGCTGCTGCTGGCCCGGCGGAGGGTACGCGGTGCCCGGCGGCGGGTAGCCTGCACAACCCAAAAAAAAAGGAGCGATCATTAACTCAGAACTCAAGAATTGCATGGACAGACTTCGCATTAGCTAAGTTATATTTTCCTACAAATTCTTCTAGGAACCACAGCAACAGATGAATCCAAACAGATCAGACGGAATCCAGACTCCAGAGAGTAGTATGTACCTGTGCCTGGGGGAGGAGCCTGCTGCTGGTAGCTCATGATCGAATTGCACAAAGAGCTAGAAACAACTCTGTAGAAAACAGAATGCTGTGTGTTCTTCGATCTGGAGCTGCAGATGCAATGGATATGAATGAAGAACAAGCTAGAGAGGACGAAGCTAGCTGGCTGCTAAGATGGAACGGGGTGGAAGACTAACTGCATAGTCTAGCGTCTCATCTCTATATATAGAGAGCTGGGCTGTGCGGCACACGGTTGCTTAGACGCGTCGACTCGTTAGCGAGAAGAACAAGAGAGGAAACAGAGAGTCAGAGACGGATCAAAGAGGCGTCGCTTTCAGTCAGGCGTGTTCTTGTCACCTCGTGGTTGGACGGTGGCTCTCCAGGTTTATCCGCGCGGCCAAGGAACGTTCGTCTATGGCCTCTGTTACATGCAAAGCCCTCGTGGTAGCCTGTTATTGGTCAAATGGGCAGGTTTTGGATGCATCTAGCAAAGGAAATTAATACAGAAGAGAACAAGCAGGAAACGTGGAGCCGTGCTGTGGCTGTCTCGTGTTGCCAAAAAAAAAGATGGCACGTCTCTGCTAATCACGCGTATGCTTCCGTCGGCGATTAAGTACTCCATCCGTATCATTTTCGGACGTTAACGCGGTTTCTAAAATATAATTTTAACAACTAATTTATATTACAATATGATATAAAAACTAATAATATTATAATATTATAAAAATATTTTTGAGATATATATATTATTTTTTAAGTATCTAATCTAAATATTTAAAACGATATCAGTAGTTAAAGTTTTAAAATTTTAACTAAAATTATATCTAAAATATAAATTTTTGTGATACGGAGTATAATTAAGTTTACAGCAGCAGAGATCGATGTACTTCAAAAATGGACACTGACTCGGTAGGACAATGTGAATCTTAGTTTACTGACCTTGATCAAGTAGATAAACAAAAGATAAGAATGGTTGCTTTGGCTCTTAGTTCTCGCCCGTCAACTGTACGTCAAACATACTCGACTGCACTAATACCATATGCAAATTACTCATTTATAAGAATGAGATATACCGTTTCGGCAGGATCAAAATACATGAGCTTCTTAACTAGTACACTCAGCTTGAGAACATGACAGAACTTTACTGAAGCAACGGGCGCAACGAAATCGCTAGCCGCTAATTCGATTACATGATTTGGAATATCAAACTGCCAAACACAGAGTCAGGCATCAGATCAGCTCCTTGCTTAGCAAGAACATGAGCAACATTATTACAAGCCCGCTTACAATGCATAACCCTATACTCTAGAAAGCAGGAGCTAAGCAGAGATTTGATCTTTTGGAATAAAACACCTAGCTGGGCCAAGTCGTGATCTGAAGATTGCAAAGCTTGCTTCAGTATAAGAGCATCAGACTCCACAATAATCCTGCACATGCCTCTTGTGATTACGAATTGGATAGCCTGGAGACAAGCAATTGTTTCAGCGTGAAACGGGCTCACGAGATTCTGCAGGCGACCCATTCCAGCTCCCTGGATTTTGCCGTGCATGTCCCTGATACAAAATCCCCATCCACCATCTCCAGCTTCTGCTCGGAAAGCTCCATCAGAGTTAATTTTCAGAAATTGCTGAGGAGGAGCAGACTAGCAATTGTTGACAGAGGACTGATTAGGAGGATCCTGGGTCAGATTTTGGAGCATCAGACCACGAGATTCCAGCAACTGCCACTGACAATTAGAGGCCAGGGTACTTGGTTGGATGATTTGATCTCCAGCATTGACCGCATTGCGGGCATTCCAAATATTCCACAACAAAAGCACTGCATGCTTTAAGGGTTCAGGCGGATTCAAAAGTAGAGCGGAGGTGACATTCTGGGTAGAGCAACAATCCATGAACTGATTTCTAATATAATCCAGGTTTGCTGCTCTCCAACAACATTTGGTAAACTTACACTTGATGAACAAATGAGCACCATCTTCGTCCAGTATCTTGCTATTCCTATTCATTATAGGAAACTGCTAAACATACACTGAAAGTGAGCTAAGGATCGTTTTAAGAAAATACTCGATAGTTGGAAGGGTAAGAGTTCATGCTATCCTTCTTTAAGGTGTATGGCTGTAGGGGTTTACAAGAGGCTTGATTTTTACAGGGTCATAGTTTTCTGACAAAGTGATAATCACAAATGCAAATATAGGCTTACGAAGTGGAGTTTTCTATATAGACCTAAGGACCAAGGAGGTCTTGAGATTCAGGACCTAGAGCTTATGAACAAATGTCTTTTGAATAAGTGGTCATTTAAGCTGATAAATAAGGAAGGGTTTGGCAGGATCTACTTCGAAACAAATATCTTAAAGGTAAACCTCTCTTTTCAGCCTAGCCAACTTCTACTTTTGGAGCAGTTTGATAAAGGTAAAGGAGCACTTCCTACGGTTTGACACATTTTATGTCAACTGTAGGAGTGACGTTAGATTTTGGGATGACAAATAGCTCGACTTTGAGCACTTAAGGATCAATTTTCCCATGTTGTATCACATCACCAAGAAAAGTCACCCTATGGATGCGGACGTGATGAGTTCCTCCCTCTCAATTTCTCCTTTCGGAGGGCGGTTGTTGGGCCACAACTAATGGCTCAGAATGCGCTTGTTACAAATGTTGCTTTTCTCCACCTTGAATTTGATGGAACCTTCACACTAATGGGCACTTTTTGGTTCAATCGATGTACTCCGCACTTGGTGATTTTAGCTTCTAATTTCGGTCTAAATATTTGGGGCTTAAAAATTCCTCTCAAGATAAAGACCTTTCTTTGATATCTTTGTCAGGGGATGATCTTGACAAAAGATAACATAGCCAAAAGAAATTGGAATGGTAGTAAACTTTGTGCTTTCTATGATCATGAAGAGGCAATTAAGCATTTCTTCTTTGAGTGTCATTTCGCTTATTTCACATGGCAAGTGATCTTCTTATCCTTTGGCATTCCACCACCTTGTAGTGTCCATCAGATTTTTAGGAGTTAGTTGAGGGTAGATAAATCTTTACACCAAAAAATTCTAGTGGGAGCCACTGCATTATGTTGGTACAATTGGTTATATAGAAATGATATTGTTTTTTAATACAAACGGAACTAACCAATCATTTACTGGTTCTATTCTTACGTACCAATTGGTTACGATCATGATCTTTACTGCAACGGCAATCATTGATATAGAAATAGATGGATATTGATGCCAGGAGGCTGAAGTTGACTACCAAAAGATTTATATCACACCCCTAAACAGGGCCTAGAGGTAACAGCACCATGCCCTTATAGGCCGATGGCCTTAAGCGTGTAAGGCATAAGATAAACAGACACAGATCAGCAGTGGATCTCAAAAGCTCTCTTTATTTTACCTCCTCCTAGCACATTTACAATCATAATAAAAAATAAATCTTCTATAAATAACTCAGAAGCTTATAACTCTGAATTGTAGGTGTATTACATCATCATGCATGCGTTTTATTCAGACGGTGATTCCTTTCTTAACGGTAAGTAAATCCGTTCAATTTTTATTTGGATTTTCTTTGTCATTTAATCAACGTTGCTACTCTAACGATTTTGCAAACATAAATAGGAGTATATTTACTATTGAATTGTCAATCTTAGAGAATGCAGAAGCAAGAACCACTATAACCATTGATGGTTTAAGGAGAGACAAAGTGATTAGATGCTTATTGATGCTTTATCTTCAAATAATTAATAACTCAAAATACGGTTATATCAAAATATATCTTCATTTAGATGACGTTTTAATAATAGACTATGTAATTTTTTATTTTCTCTTTATTATATAACTTGTCGCGTCCTTCGTCGCCACTCGGTATGAATTTTATGTTACGCCACTAGGTATGAATTTTATGTTAACTTTATAATAATTGATTATGTACATTTTCAGATACAAATATCGAAAAAGTTCTCTCTTTTATTATCTCAATGCAAAAGACAGGAGAGGACAGTACCTCTGCTTCTCCGGCTCTCCCTTTCCTCGGTCGTTGGATTCCCGGTGGATGGAGATCCACTGCTACAGTAAAACAATTACAATACAAAACGGTCTATTTTCTACACTAAGCTACAGTCTATGCCTTCACCTAATAACCAATAGACGGTCAAAAACTTGGAGGCTATATACCGAGACAGGTGAAGGAACACCGTCCGAGTTTTGATGCACCAACCAATGATTCTCTGCGCTGAAAAAGCGGACTTTCTTGTGCTAAGCATTTCTTCTCGTTTGACCGAGCATAGTCATTCAACTTAGTTGTTTGTGTTCCGCTTTCGATGTTATTGCACCCTCAACTGGCAATCTCAAGAATATAGAATCGCACAAAGTGGAAGCACAAGACATAAATTTGGGCACCGTGGTTTTCTTTTTGACTCCACGGCCACGTCGAGCTATTCTTTGTAACCGTGAGTGAGCTAACACTCCACGCCACATCGAGCTATTCTTCATCGCTGTGAGCAAGCTAAGACTTCATGGCCATGTTGAGCCATTCTTCATTGTCGTGAGCAAGCTAAGACTCCACAGCCACGTCGAGCTACTTTCTCTGTCGCTATGAGCGAACTAAGACGCAACGGCCATGTCGAGTTACTTTCTCCGTCGCCCTGAGCGAGCTAAGATTCTGCAGTCACATCGAGTTATTCTTCATCGCCGTGAGTGAGCTAAGACTCTGCGACCACGTGGAGCTACTTCTGCGTCGTCGTGAGTGAGCTAAGACTCTGCGGCCACGTCGAGCTACTTTCTTCATCGCAGTGAGCGAGCTAAGACTCTACGGCCACGTCGAGCTACATTTCCATTGCAGTGAGCGAGCTGAGACTCCACGACCACATTGAGTTACTTTCTCCGTCGCCAAGCGAACAAAGACCCCGCGGCCACGTCAAGCTACATTCTCCTTCACTGTGAGCGAGTTAAGACTCTGCGGCCACACCGAACTACTTTCTCCGTCACTGTGAGCGAGTTAAGACTCTATGGCCACATCAAGCTATGTACTCTGTTGCCATGAGTGAGCCAAGACTCCACAGCCATGCCAATACGTACTCAATCGTTGTGAGCATGCTAAGACTTCTTGGCCACATTGAGACATTCTCCACCTTCGTGAGCGAGCTAAGACTTCGCGGCCATGTCGAGACATACTGCGCCGCTGTGAGCAAGCTAAAACTCGGTCGCCACGAGAACGACATAACATCCCATGCCAACAAATGCGCACATGACATACGCCACGGTCTAATATGGAGCGTGCTTACGAGTATCCACTTTTAAAAAAGACACCATGAGTAGGAGAAACTCTATGAAACTTTTTGCAAAAGCCAAATGGTCGTTGAAATAATGACAAAGTTGTACACAAGCTGTCCCTATCAACACTCCGTCGACACAACTATGTGATATACAAAAGAAACAACCGTAAAGTGTACACGCAGGTGTATGCCAACCAAAAATACCATCCTAAACAAAGGAAACTTGGTTGAAATTCTGATAAAAACTCAGCATGGCTAAGGAAAGCAAATAAAGGGACAACCCAATATGCTCGCCACTATGGCATCGAGCGCTAAGTGTTTTTTGTTGGGCAAGACAACGTGCTCATTGCTGTGCTCTGAGAGCTAAATGTTTTTCGTTGCGCCAAAAGCTAACAATCTCATCGCTGCACCACCGAGTGCTAAATGTTTTTCATTTGGCAAGACCCAACATCTATTCAGAGTCAGCTTGCTCAGGTGCTATAGCGCACTCTGTGGTGCTTTAGCGTCATTTGTTCGTTTGCTCAAATTGCAGCATGCTCAGTTGTACTCGCGCATATTAAATGTTTTTCATCATGGGACAACTTAATTTGTGCCGTGAAGGCGGCATTTATTACAAATGAAATTAAAATACATTTGACACGGGCGCAACGACGAAACAATTACTCACATTGTTACTTCCCGTGTCTCTAGTGTCGAACTATACGACTCGAGGCACATTGCCCGATCGACACCAAGAGACGTAACCCGCGCACGGCACTAGACCCACGCCCAGGACTAAGGGCCTGTTTGGTTGGGCTGTGGCTGTTGACAAATCTGCTGTTGGCTGGCTGTTTGAAAAAGCTGCTGTGGCTGTGAGAAAGTGACCATATGGCTTTTGGTTGATCCAAACCATCTATAGTATTTTGGAAAATGAGCATTGAAACTTCAGCACATTGTAAAAAGCTGGCAGAAGACAGCTTTTCCAAACAGCTGAATTTGCACTGCAAAGCCCACAGCTACCATTGGCAAAAGCTGCTGAAAAGCTGGCCGTTTGGTTGGGCTGCAGCTTTTTCCAGTGAAAAGCTGCTGAAAAGCCCAACCAAACATCCCCTAAGTCTCCACGCGGCGGGACTAGACTTGCGAGATCATTTCTCCGAAAGAATCTTGCCCATCTCCTCCAAATATCTCGGCGTCCCTCGGGAAATGGTGTTGAACCGTGCTGAACTCGAGACCTCCTATTCACATTGGAAGTGTGATGACCAGGTGAGGGAGCAAGCCTTTGTGATACACAAGAGACAGCAATAGATGTAAACTCTGTGATGCCAGTCTCGCTGCACCATGGACTTCGTCTTGGGCTGCTCTGCCCCTGCGAGCACATCGGCCCGAGGTGCCTTCCTCTTGTGCGCTGCTCCGCCTCCACGCGCACGTGCCTCTCCGACTCCACGCTTGCACCGGCCTGAGGTGCCTTCCCCTTGCGCGTCGCACCGCCTCGGCGCGGGGCTGCTCCGCACAGAGACTAGCAGCTTGGTGTGGTGCAAGCGGAAAGGAGAAAAAGAGAAGAAGAGAAAGACATGGGTGAATGGGGTGGAGGCCTACTTATAAGCCCACCAGCTAGAGCAAAAAAGACGCCAAGTCCCGAGCTGGCCTGGCATCCCGCCCTGGCCCCGTCCAACACGATCCGCACCGCTACTGCCCAGCCCAAGATGACTAGCGGCTCTTACAAACATATGTTGGTTTCGTTGCTATTAGGGGGATTTGTACCCACGACCTTTTGTGGACGTAGAGAGCTAACCAAGCTATTTCCTTTTCGTCTATAGTAAGAGAAAATAGAGAAAATAGAGGAGAAGAACCAAAATAGCTGCGTGCAGGAAAGAAGAAGGGGGATAGTCTACGTGCGGTGGGAATTTATAGCTCACCAACCGAAACCAACAAAAATTGAAAAATTAGAAAAGCGCAGGAAATTTAGAAAAAGGTATGGAAAATTCGTTAAAAAAATCAGAAAACTTTCTGAAAAATTCAGAAAAATCTAAGTGAGTATGTAAGAAAGTGTGAAGTGCGGGGAGGTCTCCAAGCTTCTTTTCCAAGCCAAAAAATTGTCACGGCTACACCGTGCTGAGTTTTTTACTCCGACGAAATTGTCTCAAGTACCTGCGGATGTCAAGTGGCGTTGATCTGGACCAGCACGCCAACCCCTCAAGATTGATGCATCAATCTGGATGGGCGCTTCACGACTGCCCAGAGCGGCAAGAGGCTACTATTATGGGAAGGGTTCACGTGCTACTCCAAATCGACGCAAATAACCTGGTAACTTGAGACTTAACCACTTTGTCAATATGTTTACATTCACCGCTATCATATGGAAATTTTAGCACGCCTTCAGCAAGACCTCGCTCTACGTCAATATCTTGTCATCCGGCTATGCTCCTCCAAAGATACTCCGAAGATGCTCCAGAATATTCCTCTAAGGGTAGGGGAGGAATGACAAAAAAAAACCCTTGATGGAATTATAAACCGAGGAATATAACTGTAATTTATCAAGGACAACTTTGTAATCCCACATTGGCCCAACTCTTACCCTATAAATAGGGAGGAGGCATCCTCTCTCATTTGGGGGTTGGATTCTCTCTCAATAAAGCACATAATTTCAGTGTTTATTTGAGAAATATTGGAGAAAGCCGAAGTGCGACCTCGCCCTAAACCCCATGCGTAGTCCGACAGTGCACATCTGAAGCACGTGCGGGAGTCGTGGATTCCCTTTGCATCCTGGTTGGTCCGTATATCTGAACAAAAGTGCTATAAATACATTGTCTAAGATTGTACCTACGATGCACATTGAAAACGTAATGATGCAAATTTAATTAAGCTGGCAAGAAGATAATGTGCAATGATATAAGCTGGCGGTTGTTTTGGCTTTCATAATACAAGGCAATTGTATAGAAAGTATACTCCACGTCTAATCTTTGGGGGAAAATTGCTGATGGAGATGTGATGTTGGAAAAGCCGGAGGTGGGGGGTATTACTATAAATTGAATGTTAAGCCCAAAGGATCTTTGATTGGCTGTGATGGTCGGCAAAATTGTTAAGTTGCACAAGGTTACAACAAGTGGTTTAAATAGTATCAAGACGATCACACAAAGGAAATAAACATGCGTACCATAAGATACCTATGCAAGCCACTAAGGTTAGTCTCAACTATAGTTTGACTGTTTTTCCCTGTTCAATTGTGCATGCATTTTCATAAACGATTCTCCTCATCCGCCTTTATATCTTGTTCCATGGGTCTATTAGTTTCTTCTTTTTTAGCGTGCAAGATCGTTAAATCAGTCTAAGTTGACTACACAGGACTTTGCTCAGGTACGGGTATAGTTTATTACGTACTAGTAATAAAATGGCATAATAATGTTCACGAAAGATAATACGAGTTAAAGTGCTCAAATTGACATAAAAAGAAAAGGATCACCGTTAGTTTTGTATTGTTTTTGTAATTTTCACCACTGCTTGTTAATGCCTAACATGCTTGCTTATAGATTAGGGACATAAAACAACACACTGACCATATAATGTAGAAAAAGACAAAGTTATCATCTACGCCCTAGAACCCTTTAAAATTTGACTCATAGGTATTTAGTTTAGGTGTAACTATGTCTATAAAATTTGAAATTGAACGCGAAGAAAAAGGTGGGCTGCGAAGTGGTGGGCACTATTTGTGATTTCTTTCGTCATACGGCATTTCGTAAACTCCCTGCTAGCTTCGCTGATTACTGCAAGTTGAATTAATCTTATTCATAATATAACCAATTTATGGGGGTTTCATAGTTCATATGATGGAGTTTGGATTTAACTCTTAGAGTGAGTTTGGTGCGAGGATTTAATTCTCTTTAATTTGAAGCTAAGTTTGTCTAAGGTTATCATGCATAAAGTTAGGCAAATTTGATCAATTTAGATGGGTATTTGATTTAAGCCACATCTTAAGCAAGATTCATTTTTCAACAATAAGACCTCCCATGTCGTGCATTTAAAAAGTGCGGCAAGATTATCTTAGACTTGTTAATTTATGGCTAAAATTTTATTGAACTAATCTTTAAAAAATTTGACCAAAAAAAATGTGTGGCTCGGTGTGGAATTGTTAACCTAACCATGTCACTTCTTGCCACACATATTTTGCCAAACTTAGCCACAAGTTGGCAAGTCTAAGAAAATCTTGCCACATTCAAGGGTATAGCATGGAGCTCTATTGCTGAAAAGAAACTTATCTTAAATGTGGTTTGAACTAAACATCTTAAATTGGTTTAAATTTGTCTAATCGTAGATGCGACGACCTTAAACAAACCTAACGTCGAACCATGCAGCCCTTTCTTTTCTTCGTAGATCCTTCCATGAGGTTTCTACGACGGATGGACAACATCAGGTGAACTCTACCAAGTTCACTAGCATTACAGCGAAATTCACTCAGACCCACGAAAAATAATTCGATTGTTATCGCCAACCAGGTAACAACAGCAGCAGTGCGAGCAAGGTGATCAATAAGGCCCTCAGATCGATCTCACACCTCCATTTGAGTCATACAGAATCGGCAAGCAAGAATAACAACACCATCACACATAAAAGAAATGGTGTTGAGCGACTAATACTCAACACATAAATAACCACATCAAAAAGAAGAAGAAGTCATCACAGTGGCGGCGCCACGTATAAACTGTGGGGTCAATTGACCCCATAGCTTTTGTGAAAATAAATCTAAAATTACTGTACAGTTACTGTTCATTGTGAAGAAAATAATCCCAAAAATTAGCAATGACCCCACAGGTTTTTCCGACTGGCTTCGCCACTGAGTCATCAACTGCAGATACATAGCACAACATCGTGCCATGACCATGCCATGATAGTGACGAACAGCATCGGATGGGCTCAGAAGCACGCGTCGAGGAGGCAGCAGCAGCAGAGCGCAGCGCAACTGCAACAACAGAAGCAAACACCATCATCATCACAAACGAGGACACGATCGAGGAGGACATCAATGAGACAGAAATCTGAATGAAGAGTGAGAATTCGGAAGAGAAAATAAACTTACCATCCTCTCCAGAAACCGTCGCGGCCGCCGCGGCTCGTGGTGTCGGCGCCGGCAGCGGGGTACTGCTGGCCCTGCGGGTAGGCGACCGGCGGCGGCGCGACATAGGCCTGCTGCTGCTGGCCCGGCGGAGGGTACGCCGTGGCGCCCGGTGGTGGGTAGCCTACAGGAACCGGAAAAAAGAAGATCAATTCAGAAATCAAGAATCGCATGCATAGGCTTCGGATCAGCTACCTGGTGATTTCTACGAACCATAGCAACAGATGAACCCAAACAGAAAGGGAATTCAGAGAGTATATAGTACGTACCCTGCTGGTAGCTCATGATCGAATTACAGGAAGAGCTAGCAAAAAACTCTCTAGAATAACGTATACTCTGTTCGTCTGACGCAATGGATATCAATTAATCAAGAACAAGAGAGGAGAAGAAGCTAGCTGCTAGGACGGAATGGGACTGGATGGAGGACTGCATCATCGAGCATCCGGTCTCTACTTATAGGTACACGATTGCTTAGGCGCGTCGACTTCGTGGAGAAGAAAAAGCAAAAGGAAACAGAACCGGATGTCGCTTGTGTCTGTCACGTCGTGAATGGATGGCGGACGCGGTGGCCGGCGGCCGGCTCTCGGCTTTATCAGCGCCGAAGGAACGTTTGTCGATGGTCTCCGTTACATTCAAAGCCGGCGTGGTAGACCGCCATTGGTCAAATCACACATTTATCCGTGATTACTTGATCAACTCAAACAGAGGAAGGAGAGAGGCGTAAGCTAGCCACGTGATCGAGGCGCGTAGTGCCAAGACGGCACGTTCTCCTAGCTGGCTAAGTAGTATAAATGAAGGTGGTTTTTTTAAGTGAATACGAGCGGTGTTGCGTTGTTTACTACCCCCTCCTGTCACTAAAAAACTACTAATAGTTATATATATGTTTTTCAATACAAATCAACATTTTTATTCTCAAATGTACAATAAAATATAGGTAATCAAAGCTATGAAAGTTTGGTTAGACGTACCCTTGTCCAAAATGTCATCTCTTTGTGAATTGAAGGAAGTAGTTGGCCATCCTATGATCTCCTAGCCACAGTAGTAGATAGATAATACACTATATATGAAAATAGTGTCATTATATTCGTCTTGTAAAGTTCTTTTATACTATATTTTTTATTTTATTTTTGATAATATATTATAAACGAAAATTGTTGTCAAAATCCATAAAAAGTTAAAATGAGGTATATTTGAGAACCAAATGAGTAATTATCTTTAAAAAAGTGAATAGAAAAGTTTGCTTTGGCTTGCCTTTGGTTCTCATACCTGCGTCAGATCAACGGTCAAAATTCACTCGACCCCGCGAATAGTATCAGATCGCAGCCTGCTGTAAAGTGGGCGGACAAAAACCTGGAAAGGCTAGGAGCTACGTCGAGGTAGTTGACCTTCCGAGTTTTGGTGCACCAACCAATGATTCTTTGCATTCAAAATGAAACAATGACCATTGTTTTCAGCATCTCGTTAATTTCTTCTTGGTCAATGAAAGCGACTACCCGTGACCAAATCGTAGCATGTACATCTTTTTTCTTCTTTTTGGTGGAAGAATGGAAGGCTGGAATTGGGCTTTAATCCTTCCATTTCACCAAGCGTATAGACTTGACGAGAGGGTCAAATTAAGCAGATCTACTTATTTTTCTTCTTCTTACTCTTTGCCCCGTTGTGGTAATGCACATTTGCTGCCACAGTAATATCTACTCACTTTTCTTCTTCTTCCTACTCTTTGCCCCGTTGCAGTAATGCATATTTGCTGCCACGTATTATTGTGGCAGTTGGCGAGCTCTGTCCCGTTCAATCTAGATCATTGGGGGAAGATCAATCGGACGGTCCAGAGATCCATGCAATTTCATAGAATAGTCAACCTACTTCAGCCAGAATGAACCGAGTCGTAGGCTCGGAGCCATATATAGGGTTATTGTGGCATATTGTGTCTACTAATGCACTAGATGTATAATTAGCATATTTAATGGTTACGAAAAATCCAGAATTTTTTTGACAACATTGATAGAATATATGTCCATCTTGCAACAAAATTTTAAATTCAAATTCGATCCACACATTGAGATACAAAAAAGATAAACCTGGTTATGAATAGTAAATATTCAAATTATATTGTAAATAGTATCCGGGAGCTACTGTTACAGTAAAATTTATCTTTTTTGTTTCTCGTTGTGTAAATTGAGTTTGGGTTTAAAATTTTGTGAAAAGATAGATGTATGTCTTATCAGTATTGTCAATTATTTTTAGAATTTTCATAACCATTAGAGGTACTAATTGAACCTCTAATACACTAGTACGCTCTATACCCTAGTGCACACAATATGTCCCCCCCCTATATCGTGCCTTGGGAGCTCCGGAGTCCAAAATAGTATTTGCATTTAAATAAATTTTACGAATGCATGCGCACTCATTGGTCTTGTATACTCTTGGTCACTACCAAAAATGCGAATAGCCCCGTGGGCTGAAAACCACCAGGAATAGACAAATAATCGACAGGAATAGTATTTCTGTCGACCAACCGATAGGAATAGCCGACAGGGATGCCTAAGCAGGAATACAGACATATGTCTGACGGTTAGCCAACAGGAATAGTATTCCTGTCGGGGAATCCTGATGGGAGCCGAAAGGAAATTAGAATTACGTCTGGTTTGGGATGTCAGACTTATTCCTGACGGGTGATAATTGACAGGGACACCTTTTCTCTGACGGCTCATATTAAACCATCAGGAAACTGGGATTAACAAACAAAACAATTCTCACTTTAATTCATTTTCCTGCATATTCCAACCCAAATATACATATTTGCACAAATTGTTTACATCAATCAAAGCCCAGAGTTATAAATATAAAATACATATACAACAAGAATTTCTGTATTCTTTGTGTGAGCTGACAAAAGAGAGATTTCAACACACAGAAGACAATAAAGCAACTAGCAACTCCCCGACCTGAAGTAAGATAGCAGAGTATGCATCGCTACTGCGGTCGTTCCAAAATAGACATGAATTAGAAATAGCAAATATACATACTATACTCTCTCATCTTGAATTAGTGAAATGTCTTAGCATGCTAAGATCGAGAGAATGCCTTGGGTTCAACGCATGGTCAGTCAGAGACACAAAAAAGGAAGCAACAGATGCTGAAAACAAAACTTCAGCATCATACCTGAGCCAAATGTGATTCTGAGAGATATAGGTCCCTACTGTAATCTTACCAAGACAACTAAATGTAAAAAAAAATAGGATACAGGCTTAGAACCGAGGATCCGATAATAAAATCTGCTCAAATATTTAAAACTTAGTAAATTATTAGGAGTTTCATATATTCAGAACAGTATATATATCATATAAACATTTTTACAGCTTCTAAGATTAATAGTTGTACATGCAGTGATATAATATAGATTGAAAAGAGAACAAACTTTTCAGTGTTGTACATGCAGTGAAATAATATACACCAATACTACAATCTAGTCAGGTGAGCCAAATGTGGTTCTGACAGATGTAGGTCCCTACTGTAAGCTATTCAGATGAGAGTTACAGCTATTGATTCTCATTCTCTACAACCAAAGCATTGCTTTAGATGAAAAAGATCAGAGAACTACATAGATTGCTATCATAGGAGAAGTGGCCAAGATCTGCAAAATTTGCTTCAGATCCTGCGATCATGATTGTGGCAACAAAGAGTAAATGATTTAACTAGCTTAAAAAGAAAGTACAGACAACGCAGAGCTGGCTTGCAATGATACATGGATTGTTATCTAACAATGCATTCACAGTTGGAGAATAGCGACGTATATTCCATGAGGCCAATGGGCCAGTATAAATACATGTACAGGTGTGGAGTAACCAACAGTCAGGAACAAAGAAAACTAAGAGGCAGGGAGGAGAAAAGCCAAGAGTTAACTAATAGAGATATACATCTAACACCCCCCCCCTCAAACTCATGGTGGATCAACAACACTGAGTTTGGAGAGATAAAAACTGTGCTGCGCTCGAGACTGTGCCTTTGTGAAGAAATCCACCAGCTGATACTCAGAAGGCACATACTGAAGAGCTATAACCTCATCATGTACTTGAGAACACATATAAGAAGCATCCACACCAATATGCTTGGTGAGCTCATGCTTCACCGGGTCTCGAGCAATACTGATAGCGCCTGTACTGTCAGATAATAGAGGAGTAGGTGTAGACACAGAGACACCAAAATCCTCAAGTAAACACCGTAGCCAAGTAACCTCTGCCGTCAGCAAAGCCATAGCTCGCAACTCAGCCTCTGCACTCGATCGAGAAACTGCGGTCTGCTTCTTAGTCTTCCAAGTAATGAGAGAACCACCCAGAAAAACACAATAAACAGAGAGAGACCGACGATCAGAAGGATCGCTGGCCCAGGTCGCATCAGAGTAAGCCTGGAGCTGTAAAGAGCTAGAGCGTGGAAAGAACAAACGACGACTGATGGTCCCACGAAGGTAACGCAGAATACGAAGAAGGTGACTATAGTGAAACTGAGTAGGAGCAGAAACAAACTGGCTCAAGATGTGCACAGGATAGGAAATATTCGGGCGAGTGACACGGAGATAAACAAGCCTGCCAACAAGATGGCGATAGCGAGTGGGGTCCGCAAGAAGCTCACCATCAGTAGAGAGAAGATGCACATTAAGCTCCATTGGGGTCTCAGTAGAGCGTTGATCAGTGAGAGAAGCTCGATCAAGAAGACCCTGAATATACTTCTCTTGGGATAGGTAGAAGCCATCAAGCGTAAAAGAAATCTCAATCCCAAAGAAGTAACGAAGAGGACCAAGATCAGACATAAGAAACTGCTCGCTTAGCCGCTCTTTCACAAAAGCAATGTACTGAGGATCATCTCTAGTGATAATCATATCATCAACATAAAGAAGGAGAAGCGTCCGACCACGAGATGAAGTGTGAACAAAAAGAGCAGGATCATGAGCACTCGCAGAGAAACCAGCAGCGGTGACAACGGAAGAAAAACGCTGAAACCAAACTTGAGGGGCCTGCTTAAGGCCATAAAGAGAGCGATGAAGGCGACAAACCATGCCCTCAGGAATAGAATACCCAGGTGGGGGCCTCATATAAACCTCCTCATGCAGAGGCCTCATATAAACCTCCTCATGCAGAGGCCTCATATAAACCTCCTCATGCAGATCACCATTAAGAAAAGCATTCTTGACATCAAACTGAGAGATAGACCAAGAACGAACAGAAGCAACAGCAAGAAGGGTGCGAACAGTGGTCATGTGAGCAACAGGAGCAAAAGTCTCATCATAATCAATCCCATGCTCCTGTTGAAAGCCGCGTGCCACAAGACGGGCCTTGTAGCGCTCAAGGGAACCATCAGACCTGGTCTTGACCTTGTAAACCCACTTGCACGTAATAGGACGAACACGAGCAGGCAAAGATACAAGGTCCCACGTACCAGTACACTCAAGGGCAGCAAGCTCCTCTACCATCGCATGCTGCCACTCTTGGTGAACAACAGCATCACGATAACAAGTTGGCTCGGCAAGGACAGCACCAGAAAAGCCAAGGCGATCAGGAGGGCGAAGGGACTCACGATCACGAAGGTGATAGCGAGGAGGGTCAATGGAAGAGGATGCCATCTCAGAAGAAGACACTGTAGGAGGATCCTCAGCTCGCAGATGATGAGTGAAGTGAAGAGGATACGGAGGAATAAGACCTAGAGCAACCTTTGAAGTGGATGCCAGTGGTGAAGGTGGTACTGGCGATGCAGGGGGCACCGGTAGTGGATCTGAAGACACTAGTGGTGGCGATGTGAGCAGTGGTGGTGGTATAGCGGAGATAGGGGTATCTGGAAAAGTGAGGAACGAAAACGGCTCGACAAGAGACGCTGAACTGGAAGAAGGGGAAGGATGAGGGTAGAAAGGGTGAGACTCATCAAAAGTCACATCCCGAGAAATCCTCATCCGCTGACTAACAGGATCCCAACAACGATATCCCTTATGCACAGCACTATAACCCAGAAAAACACACTCAACGGACTGAGCTGTCAACTTGGTGTGCTCACGGGAGGCCAATAAGACATAGCAAACACAACCGAAAAGACGAAGCTCCTGATAAGATGGCATATCGGGAGGCGGGCTAGGAAGACGCTCAATTGGAATCCCACCCTAAAGAGCAGAAGATGGCTGCATATTAATGAGACATGTAGCAGTACAAACAGCCTTGGCCCAAAATTGAGGTGGAACAGATGAAGCAAGCAGAAGAGCACGAGCAGTCTCAAGAAGATGACGATGCTTGCGCTCAGCAACGCCATTCTGGGCATGAGCACCTGGACAGGAGAACTGGGAAAGAGTACCCTGTGTATCAAGAAAGACACGAAGATGCCAAGGCAAGTACTCGCCTGCTGAGTCAGCACGAAAAACGCGAATAGGAATGCCATACTGAGTGAGGATCATAGTAGCAAAAGACTTATAGATAGATAAAACCTCACTACGAGAAGACATAAAACATATCCAGGTAAAGCGAGAATAATCATCTATGAAGAGAATATAGTAGCAATGGCCCCCTTTTGAAAGAAAAGGAGCCAGACCCCATACATCAAAATGAATAAGATCAAAAGGACGCTGTGAAACTGACTCACTGGTAGGATAAGGCAACTGTATCTGTTTGCCAAGTTTGCAACCAAGACAATCTAAAGACATATCACCAGACACTGATCCTAAAAGACCTCGACGAACTAATGAAGAGAGGCGCTAGCCAGAAAGATGTCCCAAACGATGATGCCACTGAGCAAACGAAGCGGTGGAAGATGCAGCCGAGGCGGAGGCGATGCTGGTGGCGGAGAGACTGGCAGGGGCAGCGGAAGGAAGGTGAAGCTAGTCAAGCTTCCAAAGACACTGGGAATCACGGCGGCGGGGGCCAGTACCAACCAGAGTACACGTGCGGCGATCCTGAACACAACAAGAGTCAGAATCAAGAATGACACGACAACCATGATCAGTGAGCTGGCCAACTGACATAAGCTGCATCGTGAGTTTAGGAACATAAGACACAGCAGGAACATGAAAAGAGGAATTAGAAAGAGTGCCTAGACCTGCGACTGAAAGAGAAGTGCCATCGGCGGTGTGAACGGTGATAGGAATACGAGGAGGACTAATGGAACTAAGACTGGTGTGATCAAAGGTCATATGAAAAGATGCACCAGAGTCAAGAATCCAAGTTGATCTACCTGAAGTGGAAGAGGTAGAAGATGGTGTCACACCACCTGGAGACTGAGCAGCAGAACCGACAGAACCTGACAGTCCAAAAGCAGACATCCGACGAAGCAGAGTGAGTATCTCCTGAGTGTCAGACGAGGTAGTGCTCCTCTGAGAAGTAGAGCCTCCAGTATCAGTCCTCTTCTTTTTCTTGGTAACAGCAAGGTCCTTCCTTTTCTTGTGACAATTCTCCTCCACATGCCTGTCTTTATCGCAGTAGGAACAGTGTCTGTTATCAAGACGCACGGCTGCAGCTGAAGGAGGTGGTACGGGTGGAGTGATAGGAGCAGAAGATACTGGAGCACGAGCAGACAGAATAGAAGCATGATATGATAAGAGACCAGCACCACGAAGACGAGTCTTCTCAGTACGAATAGCGGCAAGGGCCTCCAGAAAAGTGACACGTGGATGATAGGCAAGCAGCTGTGCACGCATCTGCTCAAACTCAGGACGAAGTCGAGTCAAAAAATCATAGACACGACAAAGCTGCAGGTGAGAGTGCTGATGCTGACAACACTGGCAGGTACGGCAAATCTCCGGTCCCAAAGAGTCAAGCTGACGCCAAATAGCAGACAACTGTGTGTAGAACTCATCCACGGTGGCATCACCCTGCTGTAGTGACTGCTCCTGACGAACCACAACAAGGTATAGGGAATCGCCAGCAGGCTCATAGTGAGAGCGAAGATGATCCCACATCAGCTGAGAAGAGGCTAAGCCAATAATATCACCAGTAAGATGCACCTCGATGCTAGCAATGAGGATGTTGGAGGCACGAGCATCATCATCAAACCACTGCCCGTAGAGAGCATCCTGAGTGTAGTAAGCAGCCACGGCAACTTCATACTCATCGGACGCCGTCTGCTGGGTGGCCGCACCAGCAGTGGATGGGAGCGTCGGCTCCCTGGGAACCACAGGGCATGGCGGACATGGGCGGTCGCCGGTGAGAAGATCCCAAGCACGCTGTCCGTGCATATGAAGACGTATGTGCGGAAACCACTCCAGGTAATTGAAGCCATCAAAAATCACCGGGCAACGCGGAATAGAAACATTGCCCGACGATCCAGCAGAAGAGGATGCCATCCTCGTTGACACATTGCCCGACGATCCAGCAGATGAGGATGCCATCCTTGTTGCAGAGAACAAAAAAAAACCAGAGGAAGAGATCGGGAAGAACAAAAATCCTAAACTGGTTCTGATACCATGTTGGAGAATAGCGACGTATATTCCATGAGGCCAATGGGCCAGTATGAATACATGTACAGGTGTGGAGTAACCAACAGTCAGGAACAAAGAAAACCAAAGGGCAGGGAGGAGAAAAGCCAAGAGTTAACTAACGGAGATATACATCTAACATTCACCACCAATGCAATGATGAGTAACACATGCCAAAGTACTCAAAATACAAGAAACTGAGGTACAACAGATATGTTGTTTGCTTCTAAATGCTCACACAACAAATGGGGATTTGGGATCGTACCTTGCTACTGATCTGTCATATCTATCTTGCTTGATTAGGCAGAAGACAATAGAAATTGGTTAAGGGAAACAAGGACAACAAAAATTTGAGGTATAGAATATATAAGTCATATGTGCTAAATAACATTGCAGTGGCTCACCTCCTTTGTATAAAAAGGCATTAAATTTGGTTCATCACTTAGCTGACTCCTGCACTTCTGCAAACAACAGATCTCAGCATCGGTTTTGCAAATATGCACAATCGCACAACTGCAGAGACAAACACTTCATATATAGCTGAAGAAATGTCAGTTCACTAACCAAACTCCTGCTAGAAATTGATGCATTATCTCAATCAAGATAAAAGGAAAAGGCATTGGATATTTCATCTACACTTCTATGCTCTTAAGAACTTAACGAATTGACTTCTCTTTCTCACTAGCTGGATGTATATTTTTGCAAGAGTGAGTGTGTACAGGAAAGAAGAACCAATAAAGATTAAACAAGCCACACCAAACACAATTGTAACTGCTATTTACTGAATAAATTAATGACACTATTTTAGAACAATGACATAGAGATCAATCTGGAATTTCTGTCAAACATAAAAGTTTGGACCATAAAGAACGGGGATTATGGATCATACGTTGAGTTTACCTGACACTCACCCAAGAATCAAGATCCACTGCAATAACTTGGCCCAAATCACATGTCTTTGTGCTGCGAGCACCTGTGCTTGTCAGAATGGGAGAAGACATGGAGGAAGGGGAGGATAACAAAAATGCTTATCTCTCTCCTTCTCACACACTTCAAAAAGTTATAAAAATATATGAAAAAATATCAATGTGTATCATACCATTACATGTATACTTACAAATTTTGGTGCAAAAATATGATCGCATGCGCCCTGCACAATAAAAATACCAGATGAGATGGATGTGGCTCTTCTTTTTCAAGATCTGAACACTTTGTTGAACACCCATCTCAGATCCCAGAGAAAGGTGTCCGGTTTCAGTTTCGCCCAAGACCAAAACCTGGCCCGTCCAATCACTCGTAGAGCAGTTCTAAGTTAGTGTGATGGACCTAAGCAAATATCAGAAAGGCACGAACCCTTTTCAAGTTTCAACCCCTTAACAGCGAGCCAAACAAAGCCTACCTTGACAGCATTGGTTCTAGTTCCATAAGAACAAACTAAATCTTCTCGAGCACACTGGCCACCATACCTGCCCACCAGTGCAGGGGGTAGCTAGGCCCATTCATTTGTTCACGAAGTGCACAGGGCGCTTGGAAAGATGGATCTTGATGACTTCAGGTGCGATAAAAGCAGTAATCGTAAGAGAAAGTTTTATGCTCGAATGAACACCAAATAGTGCCAAAACGTAAGATGAATCAAGGGGCATAATTCAAACTGTGACGAGTTGATTCTCATCCGTTTCTAACTACATAAATCTGGCAGGTTCGCATCACCACAAAAGATAAAGGCATATAAAAAATTGTACAGTCCAAGCAGCTAAGCAGGACCACCTACAAATCACATTCAGTGAGTGAATGTTGTACATACATCTTCCTGACGTCAGGTACTTTAAACCCTTCTTTTTTCTGTCCAACAGCCTCGAAGTAGGGAAATGTCAAACAGTGCTTCCATCACCAAGTGCTCTGCCAGACAACAATTTGCATGTCACCATCAAAAGTAACACACAAAAATATGCTCCGAAGCTATCTACAATCAGAGTAATACCCAGCACAGTTTACTTTTTGTAGAACAATATAGCGCTAATGAAAACCTTTAGAAGGACAAAGGCATGTATGTCTACATGGGCTAACTTTATCACTAGAAACCTTTATTTGTATGCTTTAACAGTATCGAAGTCAACAGGACAAACAATATATAAATTGTTTACCCATGCGTAAATGCTCTTCAAATTCGATAGCTCATTGGAAAACTATATATAATGATGCACCATTTTTACTGAGTAATCTTTTGGTTTTTTTTTCCTTCAAGTCAAGAAGCCAGGTCGAACACCCTAGCACAATTATTGAGTAGAAAGCGGGCAGCTAGTGAGGAGTTAACATCCACATAGACAGTAGTCTCAACCAAGGGAAGAAATACGGGCAGACGATCCAGCAAGTAAAGCAATGCTTCACTTCGATGGTCAAGTAGTACCATCACTTGCTAGCTTTAACCAGGTTAGTATGAATTTATGGTCCTACTGTTCTTTTGGCTTTAACCAGGGAATTCAGAGAAACCATAAAAAATATCTCCATATGAAACAACAACAAAATTAACAAAGGAAGTTAAGATCCATTACGTTAATTGTAACTTCATTGAAATGACAACCTAATCAAATCCTTCCTTCCATGCTCTACACATCAGCAAATGCGTGGACTGAACATTATTGCCTTTTTTTTTGAAAAAACACCCTGAGGCATTTTTATATCTGATAACGGTTTAGAAAAACATACACATCAGCCCCTAAGAAAACAGGAAATAGCACTAAAGCCCCTAGGGCCGTCTTCCTCGCCGCTTCACCGGGCGCCATTGGAGCCTTCGCTGAGCTTCTCCTCCTGTTGGAAACAAGACGTGCCTTGCGCCAGCTTCGAAAGGACCTCAGTCCGTTGGAAGGCCGCGACTGTAGACCGCCGCTGGAGGCGGAGCTTGAAACCTGAAGAAGGAACATTGGCCGGGGCGACGCTCCGAGCTTGGCCAGGAGAAGAAACCGCCACGTCTTGCTGGAGGCCGGGGCACGAAGAACCAGCTGGAAGACAAGAACTAGAGAAAACACCCGAAACAGCAACAACGGAGCACGGGAGGAGACCAAAAGATCCACCAACAACTCCAAAAGAGAAGCGGCAGAAAACAAACCCCACGCACTTCCCGACGGAGCCGGATGCAGCATCGCCGGAACGGGGACGAAGAGGGGGGGGGACAAAAGCCCAACACAAAGATGACGCCTCCGCCTCGCCACCCTCGCTCGGGGACCAAAACCTAGATTACAAGGACGAACAACCTGCCTGTCGGCGAGAGGCCGCCATCCGCCACACTTCCGAGGACCAAGAGGGCCATCGGAGGCGGGACGGAGTGGCCGGAGCGCCGGCGGGAGGGGAGACCTCGAAGAAACCCTCGATTCGCCTCTGGGCACTGTAGCGAGGGGAAAGGGGTGGGGAAATGATGGATGGCGACTGAACATTATTGTCTTGAACTGACTAAGATATCAAATTGAACGCTAGAGCACCATTAATATTATGCTCGCTTCAGAAATGTAAGTTGAGATATGAATCCAGCGAATCACAGAAACAGTATCACAAATGACAAGCAAATGATGCAGCAGACAAAAGTAGAAAATACATACCCCCAAAAAGCATCAGCAAATAGACCCATTTATGTTTAGCTCATCCTAATGGACCATGCTGGAATCACCAGCATCAAGCTCATCCTCATCCTCTTCCTTCTTCAGCTGCCCACAGACATTGCACTCAAATACATGGGACAGCTCACCGTTCGGTGAGGGTGGCAGCTGTGCAAGCATGCCATGGCAATCCGCACGATCACACATGTACCTCACAAAGAAGTAGGCATGCGGGAAATCATCATCGTCAGCACCACCATCCCCCTCCTACTCCATCCCCTCATTACCACCATCCTCCTCGCCCTGCTCCTCTTCCATGGTGTCATCCACATCGCCACCATAATTGTCGTCATCGAATTTCCACTTGCTCTCCACCTAGCACCGTTCACACTTGCACTGGAATCCATAGTCCTCTAGAAGCCTGCATTGCTGGTCAGCATACCTCCAGTTGGCCGCGAAGTAGCTGATGCACACTGACGATGACATAGCACCCGGGTATTGTTAAGGAGGACAAAACCAGCCTTCTGGACATAGGATGTGCCGGACCGACTACTCGGAGTCCGACTTCTACAGGGGTGCCTCATCGACTTGGAGTACAAGACAAGGATATGTACCTACTCGGTAATCCCGGATTCTAGTTGTAACTGATTAGAATATCAATCTGTAAGCCGATCCGGACTCTTGTAACCCTACCCATGTCGGCTATATAAGGCAGGGTAGGGATCCCCCAATCAGTAAGCAACAAGTAAGCTCTTAGGCCATCAGGCCATTAGCAATCTCTTAGACACATAAACCCTAGCAGCCTCGAGATCTCCTCTCATGGTCCTGCGGCACTCGGGATACAAGCAATATCAGGACGTAGGGTATTACCTCCTTCTGAGGGCCTGAACCTGCGTAAAATCCATATCCCGTGTGCACCCATCTAGATTTGTTGTGCGTACGCTGCCCCACATTCATTATTGTCGGATCAGAACACTGACAGTTGGCGCGTCAGGTAGGGGCTGTGTGCGTAGATCTATCGGAACAGATCCAGATGGGTTTCTCCAACAATAACAACAACTCTGCTCCAAGCCGATCCGTGAGGGTCGGTCTCTTGGGGCTTGTCCCTGATCCAGGACAGCTTTTCCGCTTTGGAAAGCTGGACTTCATCGCTGACAAACTCGGCAAAATTCACCTCTGTGACTCGGCTCTAAGCTAGTCGGCGGAGGCTTCATTGCCTTTCCAGCTGGAACTCCCCTTCGAGCCAGCGACTTTGGCGGTCACCTCCAAGGGAGAGATTGTGCCCAAGTTGGATCTACCGCTTGAACACGGGTTTTCACCCGTTGAGTAGGGATCCCGACTGGTCGGCACGATCGAGTTCCTCCTGCCCGTCCTCGCTACTACTCGGACGACGTCGAGAGTTCGGATAGCCATCATCCATCTTGGGAGGTCTTCATGGCCGACCCGGATGAACTGGCGAACGATGGGGATCAGGCGATTCCCATTGCAGAACAAACCCCCGCTCAGCTTGACGCTACTCGGCTTCGCCTTCTCGCCAAGGAGGAAAGACTGGCCGAGCAGCAAATAGCGCTCGCTTGTCAGCGTGAAGAACGACACCGTAACAATGACATGCGAGATCGAGGACGCCAAGTCAGCAATGTGCTCCTCATGCACGAGAGAGATGGCGTCCCGATATTCCCCGCTCCCCAGTCATAACCTTGTCGCCGCCACGATGGTGGCACGTGCTATCAACATCCCCGAAGGGACCCCAGGTCATGACGAACTCCGATGGCTCCAGATCCTGTTAGAAGGGGCAGCTCTCCAACAGGCCGAGATTTCTGGGGACTGCGCGACTTCCCCTTCGAACACTCGGAGTCAGCGTTCCTCCCCACTAGGGAATTCACACGCTACCGAGGGTCACCATGCTGGGTCGGTCCGTGACCGACTCAGACAGGACTGCGATGCACGGAATACTCTTGATGTAAGACGCCGTGCTCAGCACGGTGCGGGGAAAAACAATCACTGCCGAGTCGGTCCACAGCCGACTCGGACCCAATCGCGACGAACAGAGCGCCCTCGAGGCTGGGCGCTACGCCCAATGGGATGTTGGGAGAAACAACCGTGATGGCCACCACGATGACAGCTGTGCTGCGAACCAGCGTCGCTCTCCGACTCCTCCCGACATGGCCTACGCGGGTCCGAAGGCGTTCGGTCCCCCCCATCCGCAACGTCATCTTCCCGCCACGATTTCGAGTCACCAGAATCGACATCTGGCTGGCTAACTACCATACGGCATGCAGAACCAATGGAGGCAACGATTATGTCGTGATTCATTACTTGCCCCTGTTCTTAGCCGACTCAGCCCGAGCTTGGCTGACCAGCCTGCCTCAGGGCAGCATCCAGTCCTGGGCTGATCTTGAGACCCTCTTCGTAAACAACTTCCAAGGCACCTACAATAGGCCTAGAAACGCGTGGGATCTTCACAGTTGCACCCAAGAAGCAGACGAAACCCTCCAGAGTACATCCAGCGCTTCTCCAAAAAGAAGAACTCTTTACCGGAAGTCTGGGAGGGCGACGTCATCACCGCTTTTTCCAAGGGTGTTCGGAGCACAGATCTCATCCATAAAATCACACGTAAGAACCGGTGAAGAAGCTGTTCGCAATGCGACCAAAGATGACAAGGGAAAGAGCAAGGCTCTCGAGTCCCCTGAAGCAAGGGATCGTCCCAGATCGCCCAAGAAAGACACCGGAAGGGCAAGAGTGGAGACCTTGTTGCGGCCGCTGAGCACGCTCCACAGCGTTGACCTCAGCGCGATAACGTCACTTTTGAAGAGATGATGAGCCAGCCGTGTCACTTCCACGGGCCAAAGTCCAATCATCTCACACGTGATTGCAATCTGAAAGAGCATCTAGGCCCCAAGTTGGTTTTGATGGTTAATGGCAACTCAAACTGGAATCTAACGTTTACATTGAGTGTAGGCAGGTTAGTAGGTTCCAGAAAGAAGGGTCATCAGGGAAAGGATGACCACCAAAAAGGTACATGGGTGATTTCCAGGACTAAGGAATGGCTGTGCTAGGCAGCTGTGCCACAGCTGTGAAGAAGCCAGTGCTGTGCAAGGAGTTGCAAGCAAGGTGATGGTGGCTTGATGCGTCAAGAGCCGTGACTGCAGTTGGTAGGTAGGTAAAGCCTAGATTTGCTAGTTTCTTTGAGTCCATAGGAAAAACCCGTACTATCAAGAGGGATGATGCAGTAATGATCTATGGAGGTTCTAGTTGCTCAATGCTCAAGTCTCAGTTGCTATATATCTTATCTCACACCTGAGTCAGTTACCTGTTACACAGGCACATTGATTGCTCATCATTTACTAAGTCCTTAGATCACCTGTGTTTAGGCACCTGTGTGATAGCTGCATGCTAATTTACACATCATCTGTTGCCTGTGTCACTGACCTGTCACACAGCTAGCTAACCCTGGTTCCTGTTTAAGGCTTAATGTCACGGACCCGGAATCCACATGTGATTAGGGGAACGCGAAGTCGCCAAGGACCGAAGGACTCGTCAGCCCGATGGCACGGTACCTGCGCCGTGCTCACCGAGGCGGAACGATCCGACACCTGACCAACGCAAGCCGGCCGGAAGCGACCAATCTTCTCAGAACCACATATAGACCCCAGATGCCGGTGAAGGGGTAATACCGCGTGATAAGTCTGCGCTCCGCGATAGTCATAGGAGGACTAGAGCCCGGGATATGCATCCCCTCAACCTAACCTAGCCACGAGGTGCGACTCTGGGAGGATCCAGCTCTGCTCTGCTGTCAGCGCGAGGCATGACGGTCGTAGGAGGCTTAGCGAGTAAGGGACGAATCCCCTGGATCGACTCACCCAAAGCTACACAGGACTAGTGGTTCGCTCACCTTTACCATCACGAAACGCAATCCTAGCGCGCAATAATACCGCTGCACAGTTGTCCACATACTTCATCACATACACGCGTTGTACATGGACAACCACAAATAACAACTTGGACTATCACAGCACAAACTTTACTAGCGAAGGACTTATAGAATACATACATATACACAGCGACTCAGAAGTCGATCACCACATACATTATTACAAACAGCAACGGAAGGAAACAGAAAATGCCCGAGATGGTGGGGAACCCATCTCAAATAGCCCACAAGGTTCCCAAGGAAGTCGAAGCTGAAGTGGTAAACCAGAGCAGCGAACGTCAACTTCAAATGCTCCAAGAACCTGCCTAGGATAAACCTAGGTGAGTACAACCACCGTACTCGCAAGACATTGCTCATCAATTAATTAAAACATGGTATTAATCCTGTCGGATAAGTGATGAAGATTCACTACTCTTATCAAGTTCCATTTGCATAATGTCCTACACATACTAGTATAGCAGTAATTTAAACATGGCATAACTCAAGCTAGAATATACAAACATACATTTATCTCATCGACAGAAGGGAGGTTAACCATGGATAATAACTCACAGCCCAAAGTTCACACATTTCCACCAATGGGCATAGAGGCACTCACTTGCCAACTATACACTTCGATGGATAAGCAACATGGCACTCACTTGCCAACTATACACTTCGATGGATAAGCAACATGGCACTCACTTGCCACTTCCCACTCACTTGGGACAGCCTAGATCGCAACATCGACAATGTACGGGTATAGAGGCACTCACTTGCCAACTATACACCTCGATAGATAGGCAACATGGCACTCACTTGCCACTTCCCACTCACTTGGGACAGCCCACATCGCACATTGACAATGAGCATCATGACACACATTCACTTAATCTCTCGGATCGTTACCGGTAAATACATTCCCATGGAAATAACCAGTGCTCTTCACCCGGAGGTAGCTAATCTCCACGTGACCGAGGCTTACCAAGAAACGTCCATGGCAGAGATTTCCGCTAACGTCCACGCGGTGATAAGGGAGTGCGTCGAGCGGAATCACCTCAGGATGGTGGAACCTACCAGCCGTATCCGTCGAGCGGAATCCCCTCAGGATGGTAGAACCTACCAGCCGTATCCGTCGAGCGGAATCTCCTCAGGATGGTAGAACCCACCAGCCGTATCCGTCGAGCACACCCTCGGCTCTCACATCTCACATTAGTATGTTCAAGTTAGTAGAAGCACCGGATTAATTCCTAACCATCGCTGGACACAACAAACAACACATCCCAACATGCTAGTTTACTGAACTGAACCACACATTCCAAGCAGCGATCCACACACCAACAAATAATCAAGTAAAGTATATAAGTAACAATGCAAGGATGCAACAAGCTCTGCTTGCTCAATCATGTTTGAAATCATTCAAGCAACCATCCACACAAGCACCAAGCCAATTTAATCAATTAATCTAAATAGAGATTAACACGCAATGTAATGATTAATCAACAAGCAATGGAGCTTGCCTGGGAGCCGGATGACGAAGTATAACGTATGCACTAGCATTCGTGAGAAAATCCGAAGTAGCCAACTCCAATAAGACACAAATAACCTCTAGAAAGGAAAAGAAACAAATCTAAGGAGTTATTTTGAACATTACAAATATGCATGTGATGCAACTACGGTGGATCAAAATAAAGTATTCATTCCATATTGGTGTAGGTTTAGTTGTGGTATGACTTTAATCAGGGATGAACATCTACATGAATGTATGCATGGAATGATATGTTTTCATACTGGGTTTGGGTGAGTTATGATACTAAACATTTTTAATTTGGCTGTTAAGCTAGATTCTCTAGCATATGTTATTAATCCCGAAGGTGCAATTTAATTATTTTTCTGAAATGTACAACTACAATACCCTGCAAAGCAGGGGCATCCTTAAATCCTACGAGTTGAATTAAGTTTAGCATTCCTTGTCTTCTTCTCAGTAAAGAAAATTTAGGTTAAATAACTTTATATCAACTTAAAATATTCCTACTGAGAATGACATGTAGAATCAAGTTGATGTATCTTTTTCTTATCAAAAATTTAAGCATTTCAGAGGGCACTTAGTCATGACAAGTCGAGTGTTGCTGGGGTTACCTTAATATATATATGCTATTGATTTTAATCAGTATCTCTTGATCAGTAATTTAATTATGTCTGACCTAAGGTAGGTTTAGTTAGAGGAGTGAATCCAGTAAGAATCGATTGGTGAATTTCACTGGTATTTCAATAGTGAAATCATGGGGCCTGTTACTTGTTTGAACATGCCTGATTATTCTCACATTATCTTTGATTCGATCGGTAGAATAGGAATCAATTGCGTTGATATACTCAGGCACTGGTTGTTATATGGTCCTTACCAACATCAGCCCATGAACTATGCCCTACTCATTTAGTAATCAACAGGTAAGCTCAGGTTTGGTCCAGAATGCCTGGCGGTTAATCCAACTGAACGATATGTTGTCAGTGTACTAAGTACCAGTGCATCAGTTAAGTTCCATTCTAGTCATTCAACCATTAGGTTAATCGACACAAGGATTAGTCTCAATTGTACCAGTGTAATTGCAAAAAGGGTGGGATCACAGAAGACAGGTTCAGGGTACCTATTCTTGCTGTTACTCAGGCGCCGCATGTAATCACCACATCAACGTATCAACTAACTTTTTATTTAAGACTAATTGGTCATTGAGATTATGAATTGCGCGTCAACTACAACAGCTTGATACTCCCACCACTACACTAATGGATACTAATCTGCCATTGACCAAACATTACCCCAAGATTTCATTTTTGGTGCATTGGTTATGTTGGAACTTAGGCAAATATCCTAACCTCGAGTTGGAAATTGTGCTGCTCCATTGGTGAAAAACCTGGGGCTCGTCGGAGGGAAGGAAACCGCCTGGGTGATCTACTCACGCCAGAAAAGATGGCTGGACTTGGGGCTCCTTGGCACAAAGAAGACGGTGGCGAAGAACTAAAGTTGGTGAGGATGGAGGCGAGGCGACCGGAGCTTCGAGGCGACCTGCAGCAGAGGGTTGCCCAAGGTCGACACTGACAGGAGGAGCTCGGTGGTGGGGTTGCGGAGCTGGCGGCTTGAGCTCGGGGAAGCGCCAGTAGGAACACTAGCGTGGATCTAGGCGGGGAGCAAGGCCGGGCTCCGGCGGCGTTGTTCACGGAGGAGTCCAGCGGAGCAGTGGGGAGCGGAGGGGAGGACCGGCGGGGTGACTCGCCGGCAGCTGGAAGGCGGGGATGGCCACGGTGGTCGGCGACCGGGGCGGAGCTCGGCGGTGACTGAGCGGCGGCGGGGAGCCGGAGGGCGAGGCGGCGCGGCAGGTGCGGCAAGCCGACGGGGCGAGGAGCCGGGCGGCGCTGAGGGAGCACGGGGGAAGAGAAACGGGCTCGGTGGGGGAGTGGTGGACACGGTCCGGGGCTTGCCCTGGAGGAGGCCGGCAGGGGGCTAGGGCGGAGGGGCCACGGGTGGCCGGCGGAGGGCTTGGAGCGGCGGCGCGCGGCCACGGGGCAGAGGTGGCGCGGATGGGGGCGGGAGTAGGGCGGCGGTCCTGGTGGCTTGCGGGGCTGGTGCCGGAGGGGCGGCGGCCCAGGTGGTGGCCGCTCGGATGGTGGTGGAGGCGCTGGCCGGCGGCGACCTGGCCGAGGGCGGCAGAACAGGGAGCTGAGCAGCGGGTGGTGTGGGGGAGAAGGCAAAAAGGGGGGGTGCCGGCGGCCAAGAGCAGGGGAGGAGGACCTGAGCTGGTGGGGGGCGACACTTCTTGGGGAGCTCGGCAAGGGAGCTTTGGGAGGCGCAGGCGGAGCTCGGCCAAGAACAGGGGAGCTCATGCATGTGGGCGATTCTTAGGTGGATTGAATGCTCAGGAGGTGGGGGATTTAGGGGTATGACATGCAGAGATTGAAGCTTCACCTTTAGGCAGGATTTGGAGGAGAGAAGGTGACGGTGAGGTTTGCTCTTGGTGTTGGAGGAAATAGGGAGGGCAGGAGGAAGAAGAAGATGGCCTGGATGGAATTTTAATGTGCTGGGTTGAGCTGCTACGTAGAGAAATAAGGAGCTGCCACGGGTGGAGAAAAGAAAAGGGTTAGGAGAGAAGGGGCCTGCACAACAGGGGAAATTTCCTTTTTCTTTTGTTTTTGCTGTATTCTTTTTAAACTAGTTGATAAAAATCTATAACCTAGTTTATAAGTTTTCATGGATTACAGGTAATGCCCTAATTTAACCTAATATTTTAGTACCTTGGTATATATATAAACCTAAAAATGGAATTTGACTCTTAGGTTCTTAATTCGTTTCTTTATTGACTTACTTTATTTTCATTCGTTTAGGGCTAACTTTGGACAAAAGAAGGTTTTCGGAAAAATACTTGTTAAGGTGGGTGCGTATATATATATATATGTATATATATATACATGCAGGTCCGTTCTAGCTTCCTAGAACATTTTTGTAAATCTTTTTCGGGGTGCTTAGAGCCGGAGAGAATAACTTGAGTTATATTCTGAGTGAGATTGTTTTTGCAAATTTTATCCAAACTGATTTCATGTTGTGTCTTCTAGGGTTTCCGAGTTGAGCCAATTCGACTAGTCTAAATGCATGCATGTCAATGGAAGAAATCACTTTTATACACGACGATCCGCATTGATCTCGTGTTAGGAAATAGGGTCATTACACTTAACTTGTTCAATCCAGTTAAAAGAAGTAATTTTTGTTAGCCTCCTATTCACCCCCCTCTAGTCGGCACTTTCGGTCCTTTCACAATCTCTTAAAGAATTTGAACAAACCCTTCACCCCCAACCGGAACAAAAAAGATCCTCCCCCGGACGAAGGCGATGAATTCCAAAAGGAGACTGCATGCCTCATGATCTTCGCGGCCCAAACGGCTACGAGTCCAAACGTCGCCAGAAGCTTGCGGACCGCGAAGTCAATGTGGTTGAGCCGGTAGTACCCCAGTACCTGCGATAGTCTAAGTCCATAATTTCATTTGGCCGCTCGGATCACCCCGACTACATATCCCATCCTGGGAGGTTTCCCTTGTGGTGGACCCAATCGTGCCCGGCGTCTGCCTCACCAAGGTCCTCATGGACGGAGGAAGTGGTCTGAACATCCTCTACGTCAAGACTCTGGAAAATTCATGATTGTCCCCGGCTATGTCTACCTGAAGCTCAAGATGCCGGGTCCCCACGGGGTAATAACGGTGCAAAGTAGCTTCCAGCACGCCTACGCATGTGACCTGAAAAACTGCAACCTCGTCGTGGCCCAAATCGTGGCAACCGAGCTTGACAACCTCAAGTCGACTGTGGTCGAGGAAGCACCCCCGACCAAGAAAACTTCAGCATCGACATCTTTCCAGTCGGCATGGGACACCAAGGCGATCTAGCTCGATTCGGAAGGCTCCTCCAAGATGACGCAGATCGGGACCGCACTCAGCGACAAATAGGAAAGCGCAGTCGTCAGCTTTCTCCGTGATAACCAGGACATCTTCGCGTGGACATCTTTTGACATGCCAGGAGTTTCGAGGGAAGCTGCCGAGCACTCTCTTAACGTTCGACCGGACGCCAAACCAGTGAAGCAGTGCCTGCGTTGTTTTGCTGAGGATAGGTGTAAGGCGATAGGAGAAGAAATAGCCAAACTTTTGTCGGCTGGCTTTATCAAAGAAGTGTATCATCCCGACTAGTTAGCGAACCCAGTTCTTGTTCACAAAAAGAATAGAAAATGGAGGATGTGTGTTGATTACCCAAGCCTTAACAAAGCATGTCCCAAAGATACGTTCACTTTACCTCGCATTGACCAGGTGATCGACTCCACCGCCGGCTGTGAAATTTTATGTTTTTCGATGCCTACTCGGGCTACCATCAGATCAAGATGAAGGAGAAGGACGAGATCAAGTCATTGTTCATCACTCCATTCGGGGCCTTCTGCTACACCTCCATGCCTTTCGGCTTAAAAAACACCGGTGCTACATACCAAAAGTGCATACAGCGCTGCCTCCAGGGGCAAATCAGCAGGAATGTGCAGGCCTACATCAACGATGTGGTGGTCAAGTCCAAGAAGAAAGAAGATCTCCTAACTGCCTTGGGGAAACGTTCTCCAGCCTTAGGAAATTCAACATGAAGCTCAACGCAGAAAAGTGTGTTTTCGGAGTTTCTTCGGGAAAGTTGCTCGATTTCATCGTTTCTGAACGAGGAATCGAGGTTAACTCAGAGAAGATCGATGCCATCATCAAGATGGGACCACCAAAAAGCCTTAAGGATGTCCAACGGTTAACCGGGTGCCTGGCAGCCCTCAGTAGATTCATCTCCCCACTCGGCGAAAAGGCCCAGCCCCTCTACAAGCTCATGAAGAAGTCGGATACCTTCAACTGGACGTCTGAAGCCCAAGACACTCTCGACGGACTGAAGAAGTTCTTGACCACACCCCCGGTGCTGGTCTCCCCAATGCCCAACGAACAGCTACTCCTCTACATTGCAGCGACTACCCAGGTAGCCAGTACAATCTTGGTCATCGAACACTCCGAGCCAGGACACATTCAGAAGGTTCAGCGCCCGGTTTACTTCATCAGTGACGTACTTTCCGAGTCCAAGGCGCGATACTCACAGATACAAAAAATCATCTATGCGGTGGTTCATCACATCCCGGAAGCTTGTCCACTACTTCCAAGACACCCAATTACGGTGGTCAGTTCCTTCCCGGTCGCTGATGTTATCAACAACCGCGATGCCACAGGAAGGATTCCTAAATGGGCAATGGAACTCATGGCATTCAGCATAGTTTACACTCCCTGCACGGCTATGAAGTCTCAAGCTCTCGCCGACTTCATGGCCGAGTGGACAGAAGTCCAATCCCCGCCCTCTATCGTTGACCTAGAATATTGGACACTTTACTTCAACGGTTCATTGATGCTTCAGGGCGCGGGGGCTGGCGTCGTTCTCTTTTCTCCGAAAGGGGAACGCTTCCCGATGTCCAATAACGTTGCCGAGTATGAAGCCTTACTATACAGCCTACGCATCGCAACTTCACTCAGAATTCACCGGCTCCTCGCCAGCGGAGATTCTGAACTGGTGGTCAGGCAGGTCATGAAGAAGTGGTCGTGCAGAGACCCAGTCATGGAAGCCTACTACCAAGAGGTGCGCAGACTTGAAGCCAAGTTCGACGGCCTCGAGATCACGTACGTCCTCCGCCGAAACAACGAGGCCGCAGACGTACTCACCAAACTGGGGTCCAGTCAGGACGTCGTCCCGGCGGGAGTTTTCCTCCAGGAGTTGCATACTCCATCCATCAAGGTGGAGACAACATCCGAGACCGAAGAACTACACCCCGAGGGATCTGACAGTATTCAGCAGACTTCGCTGGAGGTCTTGGTCATCACCCTCGACTGGACAACGCCTTTCCTCGACTACCTCTAGCGGGACACGCTCCCGCAGGATCAGACCGAGGCACGGCGCCTTGCGAGGAGGGTCAAGGCCTACGTCGTAGTTGAAGGCGAACTTTACAAGAAGAGCACATCCAGAATCCTCCAACGGTGCATATATCAAGAACAAGGGAAACAACTTCTACACGATATCCACTCGGGAGTTTGCGGGCACCACGCGGCGCCAAAATCGCTTGTCGGGAAAGCTTTTCGGCAAGGTTTCTACTGGCTGACCGCTGTTTTGGATGCCGAGCACATCGTGCACTCTTGTGAGGGATGCCAGTACTTTGCCCAGCAGACACACTTGCCAGCTCATGCACTCCAACCTATCCCGATAATCTGGCCTTTTGCTGTCTGGGGTTTGGACATGGTTGGTCCCCTCGAGAAGGCTCCCGGGGGTTACACACATCTCATCGTCGCCGTCAATAAATTTACCAAATGGATTGAAGCCAAGCTAGTTGCCACGATCACTGCTGAACGGGCCGTCGAATTCTTTCGAGATATCATTTACCGTTTCAGCGTTCCCAATAACATCATCACGGACAATGGCACTCAGTTCACCGGCAGCGCTTTCCTCTGATTCTGCGATGACTACAACATTGACATCAACTTCACCACAGTGGCACACCCACGCATAAACGGACAGGTTGAGCGGGCCAATGGTTTGATTATGCAAGGCATCAAACCTCGGATCTTCCAGCGCCTGAAGAAATTCGTGGGTAAATGGGCAGCCGAGTTACCTTCAGTACTCTGGAGCCTGCGGACTACCCCCAACCAATCAATCGGCTACACATCTTTCTTCATGGTATATAGAGCCGAGGCCGTGCTGCCGACTGACCTGGACTACGGATCCCCGTGCATCCGTGCCTACACCGAGGCCGAGTTGGAGGAAGCAAGACAAGACGCTATCGACCAACTTCAAGAAGCACGCGAAGTCGCTTTCCTTCAGTCGGCAAAGTACCAGCAGGGCCTACGATGCTATCACAGCTGGCACGTACGCGGCCGCTGATTTAACATTGGTGATTTGGTCCTACGCCGAGTCCAGTCCAGCAAAGACAAGCACAAGCTCTTGCCATCATGGGAGGGTCCGTACGTGGTCGTTGAAGTACTACGTCCGGGAGCTTACTGTCTGAAGGATTTGGACGGCAACCTCATCACCGACGCATAGAACATTGAACAGCTACGTCGCTTCTATGCTTGAGTTTTGTACTTCCATATTTTAAGAACGGATAAATGAATAAATATTTCTTTGCTCCATCCAAGTAATTTTTAGGTTCCCGACTGGCCCGCTATGCATGGCCACGGTCACGCATAGTGGATACTCGGAGGCTACACCACGCCAAGTGCGCTCAGCCGTGCTCAGGCTCTCCTCCTTCGAACAAATTATTCTAGTACTGTGTACAAGGCTCAGCGTTAACCTTTTGTCTTCGATCGCTGGTCTACACCACAACCCTGAGCTACATGGAAAACAGCTCACGGCTACTCTCTACGCAATGGGGGCTATGACGGATCGGCAAAGGCACACACAAAGAGTTAACTTACACACAAAAGGATCTTTTTCGAACGAGATTAACAAATATCAGACAAAGTTGTCCAAAAAACATGTATAACCACAGTACACTCGGATTTTCCGAGTACTTAACATGCGGATTGAACAGATCAAAATTTCTTTTTTTCTCTACTACGGCAGGCGGGCGAGTTCGGCCAAGGAGTCCGCGGCCGGAAGAACTTCGGTGATCATGTTGGAAATATGCCCTAGAGGCAATAAATAAAGTTGTTATTTGTCATATTTCAAGTTCATGATAAAGTTTATTCTCCATGCTATAATTGTATTAATTGGAAACATTATTACTTGTGTGGTTATATAAACAACACCGTGTCCCTAGTGATCCTCTAACACTAGCTTGTTGATTAATTGATGGTTAAGGTTTCCTAACCATGAACATGAGTTGTTAATTAATAACAAGGTCATATCATTAGGAGAATGATGTGATGGATAGACCCAAGTTGAGCGTAGCAATTTGATCGTGTCACTAAGTTTTATTTGCTTCAACTATCATATGTTAAATGTTCTAGTCATTCGACCATGAGATAATGCCACTCCCTAGTACCGGAAGAATGCTTTGAGGGCATCAACCATCACGCCGTAACAGGGTGATCATAAAGGTGTCTTTCAGGTATCTCGGAAAGTACTTGTTGGGTTGCATGTATCAAGAGTGGGATTTGTCCATCCAGGTGACGGAGAGATATTCTCTGGGCCCACTCGGTAATGCACATTCGATATCGCTTGCAAGCAAGGGACTAAGGAGTTAGTCACAGAGGATGCTGTATTACGGAACGAGTAAAGAGTACTTACCAGGAAACGAGATTGAACTAGGTATGGTGATACCGACGATCAAATCTCGGGCAAGTAAAATATCGTGAGACAAAGGAATGGAACATTCGACATCGTGGTTCAACCGATAAGTGATATTCGTTGAATATGTGGGAATCAATATGGACATCCATGGTCCCGCTATTGATTATTGATCGGAGAGCTGTCTCGATCATGTCCGCATATTCCCGAACCCGTAGGGTCACACACTTAAGGTTCGTTGATGCTAGGGTAGAGAATGAGATATTAATATGGTGAGACCGAAATTTTGTTCGGAGTCTCGGATGGGATCCAGGACGTCACGAGGAGCTCCGGAATGGTCCGGAGATACAATTTCATATATGGGAAAGTATTTTAGGGTTTCGGAAAGGTTCGGGATTTTTCCGGGAGAGTTCCGGAGAAGTTCTAGAAGGTTCCGGAGGGTTCTAGAGTAGGGCCCACTTATCCCGGAGGGGTCCACATGGACCAAGGGTACTGCATGAACAGTACACACATAAATAGTGTCACGTGAACAGTAACCCCCCTTCCTAGATTGATAAGATCGATATCCCTTAAAAATAGGAGAGATAAGATAAAGGAAAAAGGGGACTTGGGAGGCAAGTTACTGTATAAAGGGGGGGGGGAAGGGCTGGGCGCAGCCCCCCTTGAACCCTGGCCGCCAGCCCCTCCCTCTCTCCCATCTACTCCTCTCCCGCAGCTGCTTAGGCGAAGCCCTGCAGGAATTTCTCCACCACATCCACCACCACACCGTCGTGCTGCTGGAGATCTCATCTACCTCTCCACCTCACCTTGCTGGATCAAGAAGGAGGAGACGTCATCGAGCCGTATGTGTGCACATCTCGGAGGTGCCGCTCGTTGCGGTGCTTGATCGGATTGGAACACGAGAAGATCCCTCTCGCGGCTGGGAGGTATAACCTAGCTGCGGGAGGCTGTGGGCTTCATCGACAACGGTCAAATTCTCCGCTGCGTTGACGTGTTCGTCGAGGGTATGTAAATATGATCTGTCTCTCGTTGCAAGCTTCTTCTAGATTGGATCTTGGTTTTCTAGATTGGATCTAGGTTTTCGTTTGCATCTCGTAGGAAAATTTTTGTTTTCTATGCTACGAATCCCATCAGATCAGTGCCGGGACCTCCTCCTCAGGGACATCGACGGCAAGCCCATCCTCGATCTCCTTCATGTCGAACGCCGGATAGTGGGACTTGGCCACCACAAGTGCAAACTCGACTCCGGCCCAGGTGTGCTCCTTCATCAGCGCCTTCACTTCATCGGGTGCTCGCCGAAGGCGCTTCACGACCGCCTCTGTGGCGTACCCAGTTTTTTTAAGCCAGATACTCCCCTGTGTTTCCTGTACTGGTCCCATGATCAGTAGTCAGTACACACAGAACTTGATAACATCATCATACAATACCGAGTTCTTTTATTACACAATAGCCATTATGGTCTTAAATCATACAAACGGGCCTATTGGCCAAATTGTAACAGCAGCGGAAATAGAAAGTGCGATAGATAGCCCATCAATATGCCTACCCAACAGGCAACTGACTGGGGAAAACGCCCTAGCCCTCATAGTCACTGTCATCATCGTGGGAGATGAATTCTTCTTCATTTGGCCACATCAAAAAGTCAGGTGAGTACATTGAATGTACTCGCAAGCTATTCCCACAGGAGAAATATACGGCAATATAGCATGCAGAATATGTATCAAAGGAACATCTCTATCCTAAGTTGCTTGTTGTGCGGAAATGTAAGTTTTCAATTTAAATACGAGAATAGTAAATCCCAAAGCAGTTTTGTAAATCAGAGCAATTCAAAGCAACAAAACTTCTCTTGAGGTAGACCCGGCTACCTTCTTTTTATCTCTCATGATAGCTCAATCCATACTACCCCGGGCAGTATGACTAGTATCCTCATTTCATTGCTCAGCTCGTACCATCCCGGATGATACAGCTAGCCTCCTCAACTCAGTGCTCAACCCGTGCTATCCCGGATAGCACGGCTAGCCTCCGCTTAACTCCATGCTCAGCCCGTACTATCCCGGATAGTATGGCTAGCCTCCTTCTCCTGCAATTCCTTGCTACCAGCCGTGTAGCATAAATTGCACCCTGTGGACACATATGCCCACGTCCTTAATCCCTTTCCGAGGCTTTCGCAAACAAAACTCAGTCTAACCAGTGTGTGGCCTTGCCAGTTCATGTCCATGACCGAGGACGCGGCTATTCGAATAGTTTTTAACACTCTGCAGAGGTTGTATGGCTTTACCCACAAGATGTAAGTCCCCCTTGTTGCCGAGCACTAACGGATACACTTCACAAGGTGTATTGTGGCGTACCCGGTTTTAAGACCGGATACTCTCTTGTGATTACTGTACCGGTCCCTGGATCAGTAGCCGGTACACACAAGTTAACCTGTATATCATTGTCATACGCGCATATCATAATATAACATGTAAGTAGACCGTTAAGGTCAATAGTCTGATACCTGTAGCCCAACGGCTATAAACTTGCAGCGGAAAATAAGCGGTGATGAAGCCCATCAATATGCCATTCCCGACAGGCAACTGACTGGGGTTATGCCCTAGCTTTCGCGATCGTAATTGCTTCTTCGGAATTGACGTCTCCTTCGTCTGGCCAAATCAACAAGCCAGGTGAGTACATTGAATATGCTCGCAAACTATTCCCATAGGAGAAAATATACAGCAATATTTCATGCAGAGAATAGATCAAGGAATAGCTCTACTCTATGTTGCTAGTTGTGCGGAAATATAAGTTTTCATCATAAATACGATAGTAGGTTTCAAAGCTATTTTGAAAACAGAAGTAGTTCGTAGTAACAATCATCATTCGAGGTAGAATCCGCTACCTCCCATTTTCCTTTCCTCAGCGTGATAGCTCAGTCTATCACGCCGACCCTTTTTGGCTCCTGCTCGCACTACCTCGGGCAGTGCAGCTAGCCTCCTCTTCTGCAATTCTTGGCTACCATCCGTGTAGCGTAAATTGCACTCTGTGGACACATCATGCCCATGTCCTTAATCCCATTTCCCAGCTTTCACAAACAAAACTTAGTCTAACCAATGTGTGGCCTTGCCAGCTCATGTCCATAACCGAGGACGCGGCTATTCGAATAGTTTTTAACACTCTGCAGAGGTTGTACGGCTTTATCCACAAGATGTAGTTCGCCCTAGGTACACTGTGGACCGTATACTGACAAGGTGTCGGACCCCAAAATCCATAACAGAGAGTCTTAAGTATAATCACCCGCTAAGTCAAAACGTCAACCCCGACCTCAACTCTAGGGTGTCAAATCCCAGAGGAGTGGAGTGATATGGCTTCGAATAGCCCGAGACGTTAACCCCAAAGCTTACTCTGGCAAGAGCACAGAGTAGTAGGGTGATATGGTCTCCTCACTCTTTTCCACTGAGCCGGAACTTCAATCCCGAACTCGCCCCGGCAAATAAATGCTCGGCTGGAGTAGGATGATATAGTTCCCAAGCTCTCAGCAGAAGAATCGCTTCACAGGGGTGACTAAACTTAACGACTCTATGATAGGGACTCTGAAACCCTACCCGCACCATGTGCTTTATCAACATACACGCAGGGCACATGGGCAGGGGAGAACAACTAGCTAACACAGTAGAACTCTACAACAGAACTGCAATATAGCAATATATTCATGCAAAGGATCCGAGGATCCTAGTACAATACACAACGGAAGGTTAAATAGGGCTAAGAAGCCGAACAGTAGTGCCCAAAAGTGGCAGCAAAACAAACCAAGCTGCCAAACCCCAGGGGCAGGATCACTGCCTGGGATTTCCAGTGACTAACCGTCGTGGGTGTCGATCTCTATATAGAAACCACCCTCAGGAGGGGTAGTTTCCTCTGCAACAAAAATATCAACAATAGCAGGGTGAGTACAAAATTGTATTCAACAAGACTTATAGTGCGGAAATTAGTAATAGATGTGCCAGGTATCAATAAAGGGGTAATTGTGGACTATTTTGCGGAAAGCCAGTTTTACCTTTGTCAATAGGAGTAAGTAGATGAAAAGCTGACTACTAGAATACTTTTGAAAGGGGACGAGTCGAACACTTCACGATCAGTCCTTACTGCAGATCACCACACCTTAGATACCCCGACCCATCCTCAACCACCCTGGGAGGAAGCTGTCGCTACACCAGCCTTAGAGTTGGCAAGTTTTAGAGTTGGTTATAGTTGTCTAATTCGATGCGGATTCTTACCAAGCTGTCCATAACCGCGGACACGGCTGTTCAACAGTTTAAACCCTGCAGGGGTGTACATCTTTACCTACACGTATCGATCGACTCTTAATGCCACCATGGACACACTTCACGAGGTGTGCTAGCAGAGGGTGATTGAACACGACCTTTACAATGTTTTCGACCTAGGTATGAGCCACCTGTACGGGCTAGTCCATGTGCATCAGTCCGGCCATGACTACGACACGGTCCCATACGTTGTAGCAGGTGATACATCTCCGGCCTCGAACCGTGTGTAACCCTTACACCTATATTGAAGCACACCACCACATCATTTTTCCACGCACCCAATACACGAAAATGGCAAACTATGCAGCTCATACTCTAAGTTTAGGCAAATTATTTAGTCGTGGGTGGCTCCATAATCCACCCGTGTAGAAGTACGCAAATCTTGGTTCGAAAGGACACCGGGAACCGGTCCTTGCGGGAAAATGAGACAACCCACCATGCTCCCAGCCATGGCCTCTCGTCTAGCCCAATGATTATTAGTCAAGTTCATTAAACATTTCCGGTGAACACCCACCTACCACGTAACCCATCCAATAGTGTGAATTTGTCTGCCATCCAAGAAATTATGACTTCTACATGTCTAAGCATGTCTAAGCATTAGTAATATAGCAAGCATTACAAAAGTGTACACTATTCTACCATTCTAGATAGGTTGGGATGGTGGTGGAGTCGTTTAAGCGACAAGGTGAGTTTTATACATCAGAATATGGTTCTGCTTAGCGGAAAAGTAGAATTTGAACGCATGTGATAATGAATTTAAAAACAACTAATACTTTGCAAATAGTAGGAGTTTTGCAATGTGACCAAAGGGGCTGCTTGCCAGGTTGCTTTGCAACTAAACCCTGCTCGTGATCGGGACTATTGTCTTCTGGACCTTCCGGCTCTAACGGGGAAGAACAAAAACACCGAAAACAAGGGCATAATTGTAAATATCAAAATGTTAAACGTCGGCATGAGATGAAATGCATGCCATGACGTAGAGGGTGCAAAATAAAGACTAATACAAGTGAAATCAATTTAATCGGAGTCCGGACGCATAAAATATCGCAATCTGAAAATCCTCCGGCTAATCGGAAACCCTAATTTGAGTTTTTAGCAATTTATGTTTTTCCTAGCATGCAAACATGTATGAATATGACATATTTGAATAGTTCTCATTTTTCTGATCATTTTGATATATTATTTGTATTTTTCTGATTAAAAATGGATTTTCTATGAATTTTATAAGATTTAATCCATTTTAAATACTTTTGTTGTATTTTTCTCAGTAAAAACAATAATTAAATAAATTTTAATAGTGACAGAGGCTGACATGTGGGCCTTGGGTCAAAGTTTGACTAGGTCTATGACTTGTGGGGCCCACTGTCATAGCTTTTCCGTTTTCTTTTATATCTTTTCTTTATTCCTTGATACATGGGACCCACATATCACTGGAATAGGTGTATTACGTTCATTTATTGTACTGTTGAGCATTAATAACTGTCATTAGGAGGTCGGTTAGCACTAACTGCTGAGGGTTAGTATTAATTATAGAGATTAACTCTTCGGTTAGTATTAATGGAGCTCATTAATTATGGTTAATAATAAATAGGCTGTTAAGTATGTCTTAACGGTTAATTAGTAGGCATTAAGTATGCTTAGTCATTAGGGTGCTCATAATTGTGTCTTAACCGACATTTAACAGGGGATTAGTGCCCTAATTGCAGCCGGTCGGGGACTCGGCCACTTGGGCTCGGTCCGGCCGCGGTGAGGCCAACGCCGACGACGAAGCGGCCGGCGGCGAGGCCGAAAGGCGGAAGGCATTGGCGGCGTGGCTTACCGTGGGGAGGAGCGGTGCGGCGGAGGGTGGCGTTGGGGCTCGGAGTGGAGCGAAGCGGTGCGGCACCGAGGCAGTCGAGCGGAGCGGAACCGGAGGCGAGGTCGAGGCGGGGCGGCGAGCTTAGGCGGCCGATGGAGGAGGCAGGGCGAGTGACGGTGGCTCGGGTGGCGCAAAGCCGAGACGGGCTTCGGGGAAGTGCAGTGCCGGGGCGAAACGGGATGGCGGGAGGGGCAGCTAGATGGGGGCGAGGCCGAGGCGGGCTTCGGTTGAGCGGGGTGGAGCCGGAGCGGTGGGGAGCAGAGGCGCGGCGAGGCAAGAAGACGGGAGGAGCGGCGGTGGAGAGGGGCCGGCGATGGGGCTCAGGTAGCAGTGAACCAGAGAGAGAGAGTGAGGCGGGGAGGGGAAGAATGCCGACCGGGGGAGGGGGTTAGCTAGGGAAGGAGGCGGCGCCCAGGCGTGAGGTGGCTGTGGGCTTGCCGAGAGGTCGCCACGGAGGTGGAGCGGTGGCAGCCCCAAAGCAAGTGCTGGCGGCGGGATAAGGGAGAGCACCGCGGTGGCTTAGGGAAGAAGAGAAGGGGAGAGTGGCGGGCTAGGCCGGGAGAGAAGGTTGGGCCGGGAAGGAGGAAGTGGGCCGCGCGGTAAGGAGAAAAAGAAGAGGGCTGGGAGAGGAGGCCCATCCGGTTAGGCAAGAGGTTTATTTTCAATTTTCTGTTTTTTTGCACTTTTAGGGTTTGCAGATTCAAACCAATGTTAAGCCTCTGTTTTTGATTCAAACTTAAGAAAAGTTTTGGGATCTTCCTTTTGAGTTTGTTTGATTTTCTGTTTTGGGCTTGAAGTTTAAACCCTAAAATAGACTTGAATCCTATTTTAAAACCTTTAGAACCAATTCAAAGTTTCTCTCAAATTTCTAATCAAATTTCAAGGCATTCTTATAACGTTTTGCTCCATTTCAAACAAAATTTTCCAAACCAACTTAACATCCTCTCTTAAGCTTTCAAATCCTATTTCTAACCAAAGTTTCAATTTAAAGTTCAAGTTAACGATTGATTTCCCTTTCCACATAACCTTTTGGACTTTTAGTTATCTCAACATATGTTTTTATAGCTCGGTCAATAATGTTGAATTCGTGAGGTGTTCCTTGAAACCTATTATTTCAAGACTTTGCAATACCAATCGTGTTTTCGAGGTTCCACTCATGTTATCGAATTAGGGTTTGTTAAGGGCTTTTCGTAAAATTTCAAAATCTTACTCAATTTCGAGTTTCAATGCAATGCATGTCATGAAATGATGCACATAATTAGCGGGGATGTTACACAAGGTTGGTACAACGAGACCTTTCGCCCGTGTTCACACTAGAGCCGGACCCGCTAGGAGGGTAACCCAACTTTTGCATCCCGGATGTCAAAAATGGGACTCCCCACCTTTGTGTCGAACCATATTTTCACGTACTACGTGGAACCCACTAAGAGCTTTACCTCCACACAGCGTGGAACTCACTGAGGGCTTTACCTCCGCGTAGTCCCGTGAAGATCCTCTAGGGATCCCAAATCCACCCTAGCACATCACCCTAACTTCCCACGGCTCCGAGCTCTAGTATTAGGCGAGTACCAAGTCAAGTCCTTCCCATAAAGGACATGTGGACATACGGTGGGGGAACTGATTCAGCGACACTTAGGTTCGGTCCTCAACCGATTCGAGCAAGACTCCAACTTCAACTCATCACCTCAGGTAGTGACCGGCTACCCTACCATTCATTACCTCAAGTAGCAACCGGCTACTCTACCACCTCCCAACATCCCTTAGCATTCTTGCCCGAATCAAAATCCTCCATCTTTTCATTCGGGATTTTATCAAACATTTTCTTTTAAAAAATTCCTCGGAATGTATAAACAAACCGAGGGTTTGGATCCCATACCCATCGTAACCGGTAAAATTTAGTTTTAAATACAACGGGACTAAGCACGGCTAATGCCTATATTCTTAATACTTTTGTCGGTCGCAGAACAACCGACTAATATACCTAGGGCTACAAGGAGTCGGTTATTCAGACCTAAGTCTTATGCATCAATTGGGTATATCTAGGTCTACATAAAATACCGCTGATAATCACATAGCATGCATGATTCGCAAACAAAATAATTAGATTTCATACATATGGGATTCAACATGATCAAAGTGGGAATGCTTGCCTAGCAATATTGTCCGAGTCTCAAGTTTGAGCTTGATTCGACAATTGTTCGAATCCCTTGCGTGGTAACTCCTAATGTCGGTATCTACACGTCGAAGGAATGGCGAATAAATCAACGTTGCAAGGAAGAACCAATAAGATCCAACGTACACACATGAAAAACCTAAAATGTGGGTTCTGGATTTTAGGTTATCTTTAGGGTGCCTGTGACGGTGAGAAGAGGTTAACATTGCATGGATTTAGGGTTTGATGCATATCGAAAATTTAGGGTTTGTATGATTTAGGATCTTACTATCATTTAATTATTTTTAGCTTCTTTAAATCAGCTAGGTCCAGAGGTCATTATACATGTTTAAATTTTTTTTTAGAAATCCATATGAAAACCATCAAAGTAAGATTAAAATGACCTATGTGTATATATGTATATGAATTCATGCATCCAAGAGATGAATTGCAATTAACAGATTTCCAAAACCTTTACTGTTTTTATTGTATAAATGGTTTTGAAATTAAAAGGTGTACTGAAAACAACATGATAAGATTGACTTTATGCAACAAAAGATTATCCATATCAAGCTATGCTTAAAGGGATGTACCATGCTCATATATGAATTAGTTTCAAGATTGAATATTCAAATAGTTTCAAAAATTGTGAAGTTGGTACTATTGGTTAGGGTTTGATTTTAGATGGATTTAGGAAAAAGAATCGGGTCATTTGGAGCTACGGTGGAGAAGTTATGGACTTTCGAACATTTGCCGGGAGGGAAAATAACAGAGAGAAAGAAAGGTTCTGGAGGTGATGTCGAAGACGTATAATGGGAGTGTGCTTCTAGTGTTGAGGAAACTGTTCTAAGCCAATAACAGAGAGGAATACGCCTTTAGCTTTTGGAGACGGAACAGAGAAGGTCCTCAGATGGTTTACGCTTTCGGAAATAGAAAACGTAACTCGATGGGCAAGAGGGGTGAGTACGCTTCCTTGGCAGGGATCACGTACTGGTGAAAATCTGTTTTCTTAAGAGACTCGGCTGCTATTGTGCTATTGGTTACTGGCTTAGCTTCTTCCGCATCTGCGAACTGAGAGGGAGAAATAGGGAAAAGGGGTGAGGGGAGACCTCGGCAAGCTACGGACTTCACCGGTGCTGGTGGTGGTGCGGTGGGAGTTGGTTCACCGACGGCGGCACTGGGGCGAGGTGGGGAAAGGAATACTTGGTTCGATTCCGGCGGAAACTCACGGAGGAAGAAAGCTAAAGGGAAAGGTGGCAGCGGCGGGAGGTGAGGTGCAAGCGGGGCGGCCTCGGGGCTAGGTGGCGGTGGTCGTGCTTGAGCTTGGAGATGGAGAGTGATGATGAGTAGTACGGTATCCCGTGTATTAGGGGTATCCGTGTATAGTTCCTCGAGGCTTTAGGAAGGTACAACGTATCTAATAAGGATCCTCGGACGATAAGGTAACCCCTCTAAGGAAGGAAGACTCCCCTTAAACTAGGAAAGTCAATCCCGACGTTTAAGAGAGCCAGAGTCCTACTCGGGCGTAAGTCCACGTCCAGTACGACCCTGGGTACCCCCTATATAAGGATCAGCAATCCCATAGGGGAGGTTAGGTCGCAACAAGTCCAACAGATTCAACTAGTCGCAGCGCAAGCAGCATAGGATCCCAGGAGGCGAAGCTCCAGATGACCCGCAGTCTCGAAGGAGTCGAGCCCGGAGGATTAGCTAGGGTTAGTCCACGATTAGGCCTAGGATAGCCACTAACACATACCCCCATTGTAAAGTGTGTTCCCGATCAATATATAGCAACAGGACGTAGGGTTATTATCCTGAGGGAGGCCCGAACCTGTATAAAAACGGTTGTCCCCTGCTGTCAGATCTCTTGGCACTTGGGCCCTAGAGGTCCCTACCCCCCAGTAATCATCATCTCACGAGTACCGTAAGATCGCTGGTTCACCGATCGTCGACAGATGGCGCCGACCGTGGGGACCTCTCCGGACTAAGCCGTCCAGGAAGATTCAAAGTCGGCAGGACGCGCAACTAGGCGCGATCAGATCCCAGCGCCGTTTGCACAGCCCTCCCCGGTCTCGATCGAGGAGGAAGCAGTAAGCACGGCAGGAAAACCGGTCGCAACCTCGCCCCGTACTAGGTACTCAGACCAGGGCTTCTACGACAACTTTGGCCCTATGGACCCGTACCCGGTGACGGATCGAGTTGACTTCGGAGAATACGCCCCTGGAGAGGACTCGGATTGCGAAGCAAATCACTTCAGAACCGAGTGCGCCAGGGCCTTCAGCGGGAAGTTGGTCTTGAATGACGACTCCCCGGCAGGAACGACCAGCCCCATGGCTGGGATTTCTCCTGCTAACTCTGATCGTGAGAACGATCAAGACTTTACCCGCGTTGTGTCCGATGAGGACAACGCGATGGAGTACGAGTACACGTCGTCCAGCCAAGGACCTCGGATGGTACTCGCGATCAACGACGGTCGAGAAGACCCCGAAGATCAGGATCTGCCCGGGGGCTCACATCCGCGCAATGCGCTGGCTGCCTCCCACGTGGACGGAGGCTTGCCCGCTGCCGAGGAGAGGACTCCTCGTCGGAGCGGAGACCCGCCTGCCATGGGAGAAAGATCCCCCCCGGGAACGAGGGAGTACGTGTCCCGAACCGCTCGAAGACTTGCGGAAGTGCGCAATCTACTGTCACAGCCTCCCGTAGCGGATTTATCGACACCCGCGGGTGAGCAGCGGCTGCGACGGCTGGGGGCTGACCTCCAGGAGGCTCAGAACCAGGCCGAGTCTTCTCGAGCCCGATCGGTGGCCCGCAGCTCTACTCGGGTGGATACCCCTCCTCCGTTGGAAGAACGGAATCAGGAGGGATGACACCCCGGAAACCGGTCTCCTCAGGAGGAGCAGCCGGTGGACCTCCGAGAACAGCTCGAGCGGCGCCGCCGCCAAAGGCGCCAACAGGAGCATCAACCTTCTCGGAGAGATCACGTACACAACCCCAATGCTTGGGGCCGGTCCTCGACCCCGAATAGCGGCGAGAACGTGCCTTATCGGGGATCCTTGAGCGGATGTCAGGCGCTATCCCAAGAACTCCGGCAGGTACGCTGGCCTTCTCGTTTCAAGCCTGGCTCGCTTGAATCGTACGACGGAACCACGAATCCCGTGGAGTTCCTCCAGATCTACACCACCGCGATTGAGGCGGCCGGCGGTGACGAGAAGGTAATGGCCAACTACCTCCCTACCGCTCTCAGAGGAGCCGCTAGGACGTGGTTGACAAATCTCCCCCCAGGAACGATCCGTTCCTGGGGACAGCTATGCGACATGCTACTCGGGAACTTCCAGGGTACCTTCCCAAGGCCTGGTCGGGTCGACGATCTATTCCTCGTCGTCCAGCGACCAGATGAGACATTCCATGAGTTCACGAAGAGGTTTAGTGCTGTCCGCAACACTATACCTGAGATAACGGACTCGGATGTCATCCGCGCCTTCGCTCGGGGCAGTCGAAACGAGATGTGCACGCACGATCTGATCATGCGGCCACCAAGAACCACCAGGCAGCTCATGGACCTGGCCGAGAAGGCCGCTTGTGCGGAGGAAACCCTGCGTTATATCAAGCAGCAGCGGGGTGAATCGACCAGCTCTCCCCTCCGGTCAAGAGGCGATTCGCGCAAGACTAAGCGCAAGAAGAAGCCCTCCGGAGGGAACAAGGAGAAGAGGACCAGAACCGATGAGGTGATGACCGACGTCTCCGAGAAACGCACCTGGAAGCCACGCCCCAAGGATAAGCCTACAACATCCTCCGACAAGACGTCCAAGCCCTGGTGTGACTTCCACCAAACGGACTCACATGATCTGCGACAATGTCGCATCTTCAAGAAATACCTTCGGGAAGAGCGAGAGAGGTTCCGCGAGGAAAACCCTCAGGTCGCTAACAACAGCCGGGAGACATCTTCCGACGACGATGATTCCACCCCTGAGCCTTTCCAGGGGCATGTTAGAACAATAGAGCACATATTCGGGGGCTCAACATCTTACGAGTCCAAAAGGCAGTATAAGGCGATCGCCCGGGAAGTCCTCGCAAGTGTACCGCGAGTTCCTCGGGCGATCAAGTGGTCTGAGGTAGCAATCTCATTCGACCAGGCCGATTGCCCCGAAAATTGCGCTCGACCGGGACGGTAGCCGATCGTGGTCGAGCCCACGATCAACAATTGCCGAGTGGGCCGTGTGCTAATAGATGGAGGGAGCTCCCTCAATATCCTATTCGCCAACGCCCTCGATGCCATGCAAGTGCCACGGTCGTCCGTGCAGATGGTGACACACGCTTTCCACGGCATCGTCCCGGGCTCATCGGCCACGCCGATTGGGCAAGTCACGCTCCCGGTTACCTTCGGTACACCGGAGAATTTTTGAACAGAGAAAATCCTGTTCGATGTAGTCGATTTCGAGACAGCTTACAATGCTATCTTGGGACGACCTACCCTGGCCAAGTTCATGGCAGCTACGCACTACGCCTACCAGTGCATAAAGATGCCCGGCCCAAAGGGTGTCCTCACGATAAGGAGCTCCCCTAGAGAAGCAGTCCTCTGCGACAAGCGTAGCCTCGACCACGTGCTCTCGGGGAGCGGAGAGCATATGCCCTCAAAAACCCACGCGGCCGTAAAAACCCACAGCGAAGTAAAAGTAATCCCTCTGGATCCATCAGAACCCTCCAAGACTGTTCGGATTGGGTCAACGCTCGATCCAGACTTGGAATCATCGCTCATCACTTTCCTCCGAAGCAATTCGGACGTATTCGCATGGCAACCATCCGACATGCCCGGAATCCCCAGGGAAGTGATTGAGCACAGGCTAGCTGTCCGTCAAGACGCCACACCAGTAAAGCAAAAGCTACGGCGATTTGCCCCGGATCGAAAGGAAGCCATCAAGGCGGAAATTGAAAAACTCTTAAAGGCCGGGTTCATCCGAGAAGTCGAACATCCTGAATGGCTTGCCAATCCAGTCATGGTTAAGAAGGCCAACGGGAAGTGGCGGATGTGTGTCGATTTCACGGACCTTAACAAAGCTTGCCCTAAGGATGCTTTCCCCTACCCAGAATAGATCAGATAGTAGATTCAACATCCGGGTGCGACTACCTGAGCCTTCTCGACGCCTATTCGGGCTATCACCAAATAAGCATGTGCCGGGAAGATGAGGAGAAAACCTCCTGCGTAACTCCGTTCGGAGTTTTCTGCTATTCGAAAATGCCCTTCGGACTAAAGAACGCGGGAGCAACGTACCAGCGTGGAATGCAACTCGCCCTCCACAGCCAAATTGGTCGAAACGTCGAAGCATACGTCGACGACCTTGTCGTGAAAACAAAGAAGAAAGAAGACCTGATCTCGGACCTGCTGGAAACATTCACCAACCTCCGAAGAAACAGAATCATGCTGAACCTAGAAAAGTGCACCTTCGGAGTTAGCGCTGGAAAACTACTCGGTTTCTTGGTATCGCACCGAGGAATTGAGGCAAATCCCGATAAAATACGGGCGATCGCTGAGATGAGATCTCCAAGAACGGTCCGAGACGTCCAAAGACTCACGGGTTGCATGGCGGCCATGAGCCGATTCATCTCCTGACTAGGAGACCGTGGGATCCCGTTCTTCAAACACCTGCGACAACACGACGGCTTCGAATGGACAGCGGAGTCTGAAGCGGCATTCAAAGAACTCAAAGAATACTTAACCACCCCTCCGGTACTGGTCGCGCCCAACCCCGAAGAAGGTTTACTGCTTTACATCGCGGCCGGGCCGACCGCGGTTAGCGGAGTGCTGACGGTGGAACGCGGAACCCCCGAGAACCATGAAAAGATCCAGAAACCAGTGTACTACATCAGCGAAATTTTACACGGACCCAAGGAGCGTTATCCTCAAGTTCAAAAGCTCCTATACGCGGTCCTCACAACATCTCGCAAGCTCCGACACTATTTCCAAGCTCACACGGTCACGGTCCCAACCACCTACCCTCTGGGAGAAATCCTCCGCAACCGCGAGGCCATAGGCCGAATCGCCAAATGGGCTGTCGAGCTCGGAGAATTCGACATCCACTTCGTCCGGCGTACGGCGATAAAGTCGCAAATCCTCGCTGACTTCATCACCGAATGGACGGAGAGCGACAACCCGGCGCCACCAGCAGTAAAAGACGACATCTGGACATTGCACTTCGATGGTTCACTAACCATCGAAGGCGCGGGGGCTGGAATAGTCTTGACCTCTCCGACTGGAGAACGCCTGCAGTATATATTGCAGATCGACTTCCCGGCCACGAATAACGTGGCCGAGTACGAAGGTTTGCTGGCCGGTCTCAGAGTCGCCTCCGCCCTCGGGATTCGCCGCCTCCTCGTGAATGGAGATTCGCAGTTGGTGGCAAGACAAGTGTCCAAGGAGTACCAGACCACAGACCAGAACATGGCGGCTTACCTTGCGGAGGTGAGAAAGCTAGAGAAGAAATTCGTCGGTTTTGAAGTACGATATATCCCTCGAAAGGATAATTGCCAAGCCGACAGTCTCACCCGCCTAGCTTCCTCACGATCTCCATGCCCACCCGGGGCCTTTGTAGAAAGGATCTCCACGCCGTCCGTGGTTTCTCTCGAACCCGGGGACGAAGGAGCGGTGGCTGAGCACCACTCAAGAGTGTCACCAGGTATTGACGCTCCGAGGGGAGTGGCGGGACGTCTTGTCGCTCCCCTCGATCTTGAAGATTCGTGGATAGAACCTATCCGTAGGTACCTTCTCGATCGAACGGCACCTGAGGATGATACACTTCCCGAGCAAATTGCCCGGCGCGCCAAGATGTATTCCTTGGTCGATGGGGCCCTCTACCGACGAGGGGCTCACGGAGTGCTCATGCGGTGTATCCCTCAGACGCAGGGTATAAGATTACTCGAAGAGATCCATGGAGGGGTGTGCGGGACACATGCATCTTTCTGAACCCTGGTCGGAAAGGCCTTTAGACAAGGATTCTATTGGCCGACAGCCCTACATGACGCGAGCGAGTTAGTGAAGCGATGCCGTCAGTGTCAATTCCACCGCGGACGCATTCACCAGCCCGCCCAGGCATTACAAACAATTCCCTTGTCATGGCCATTCGCCGCGTGGGGTCTCGATATCTTAGGGCCGTTCCCGGTGGCACCCGGGGGCTATAAGTTCCTCTTCGTCGCGATCGATACATTCACCAAATGGATCGAAGCTGAACCTGTCGTACAGATCACGTCAGAGGCAGCCAAACGGTTCATAATGCGAAACGTTATGACCAGGTTTGGCATCCCAAGCAGAATCATAACCGACAACGGTACTCAGTTCTCTAGCTCCGACTTCATCGAGTACTGTACCGAACTCGGCACCAAAATATGCTATGCCTCGGTTGCACACCCACAGAGCAACGGACAGGTCAAACGCACCAACGGACTTATACTTCAGGGGATGAAAACTCGCGTCTTCGATAGACTCTCCGCCCACGCCAAGGCTTGGGTTCGCGAGTTGCCCTCCGTCCTCTGGGCCTTACGGACAACCTCCAATCGGGCCACCGGAGAAACGCCGTTTGGTCTGGTATATGGAGCCGAGGCCATGCTGCCATGTGAACTTACCCTAAAATCACCACGGGTGGAATTATATTCCGACAAGGAAGAAATCCCTCGGAGAGAGGACGACCTCAACTTCATTGAGGAGAAACGGACCCAGGCTCTACTTCGGGCCACCCAGTACCAGCAGAAGCTCCATCGCTATTATGACAGGCATGTTCGACAACGCTCATTGCAAGTTGGAGACCTCGTCCTAGGACTCGTACAGAATAAAAGCAATAGCAATAAGCTTTCTCCCAAATGGGAAGGTCCATACACGATAGTCGAAGCTATTCGACCAGGATCTTTCCGACTAGCAATGGAAGACGGCCGAGTCCTAACAAATTCCTGGAACATCGACCAACTCCAAAAGTTCTACGTTTGAGGCTAGTCGATCGTTCACTCGAGAACATCTCTCGAATGAACAATCGGGGGCTGGTCCAAAGACTCGGACACGAAAGACGAAAGTTATTCATTAAAAAAGTTCTATACATGCCTGATGCGCGAGGGCTACGTAGTTACAAGTCGGGTAGAAGCAAGCGCCCGGAAAATTCCTGAGCGGCGCGGTCCAGCTCCGCCAGACGATCAGAGAAGCTTTCGGTGGCTCGGATAGACGCGCCGACCGTAGTAAGCACCAGCTCTAGGCTGTCCGCCATCTTTAACAAATTCTCCTCGGCGGACGAAGCTCGCGCTTGCTCCCGAGAAAGAGCGTCGAAAAGCTGAGCTGACTGGTCTCGGAGTGTGTTGTTCTCGCCGCGGAGTGAGTGGACCTCGCCGCAAACAGAGTTCCACTTAGCGCGGGCGCACTGAAAAGAAGACACCCGAGTCAGTCAGGATGGCAAAATCATCAGACGAAACCAATAAGGAGCGGAAGTCTTTCCTACCTCCACCAAGGGTCCGAGTAGCGCCATAGGGTCATCTCCGGCCAAGGCTTTCCCGCCCGAAAGATCAGACGCCGGTCGGTCCTTAGCAGGCGAAGGGGAGGATACCCCGCCAGCCGACCCCGACCAAGGAGTAATCTGATAGACGACTTCCTCCGCGGAGCAGCGAGAGGGGCGGGATTTGGTGGAGAAGTTTCCCTGCAGATCGCATATCAGAACTCGGGGATGGAAGCGATAAGTTCGACAGGGCAGGAAGCAGGAGGATGGTACCTTGCCCTCTTTAGTGAAATAAAGCGCCTTCGTCGATCCGAAGGATCTTCCGCTCTATGAAGACAAGGCGGTGGTATGGAGCTTGATTCACCCCGCGCAACTTCTTCCATCTTCTCGGAGGGTTTGGTATTCCCGTAGCCCAGGCCATCAGCCGCGGTCGAGCCTCGATCAGGAATGGAGGGCCCAGCTTCGGGATCGTCTACCCCGCGTCCTTCTTTCTGCAGAGGGGGCTCGTTCCACCAGACCAGTGTAAGTTGGGCGTGAGGAATCAGAAACCCTACAGAAAAAGTGATTACCGCTAGAACCTCTTCCTTCTCGTGTGGAGGTCGAAGGGGTAGCGATGTGGGGACCATCGGAAGGTCAGGAGAAGGTACGTGCGTAAAGAGAGCTTTGACCTTCTCGGACACCTCTGTTTCCGGGAGAGCTATTCGAGGCGGAAAGGGGGTTAGGGTACTTCGACAGGCCATCCCTACTAGGTTGTGAGGGAAGAAGCTTACCCAGTTTTTTTCCACCGCTGGTATGGATCGCTCGACAAGTCCCAAGTGCTTGTTTCCCTGAACCGTAGAGGGCAAATTCCACGCCTGATGAAGTCGGCGACCACATCAGCGGATGATAAGCCTCGAATTCGAAGGGCCTTAATTTCTCCGACTAGATGCTGAAGGCGGGAGTCGAGCAGGGTCTCATCGGTCTAAGAAGATGCGGCTTCAGGCTGAGTTCCCCAGTGCCTTATGCCCGAGGAAGACGAAGGGCGGCAATAGCACCACCCGTGCTCCCATCCTGGGAAGGACTGAATTTCGGTGGCCTCAATGTATTCTGTGATCTTGCCTTCTCGGAGGCGGATGCTCGCGCTTCCCACTATCTTTCTCCGGGTCCTCTCCACCTCGTGGTAGTATCGGAATAAGTCCAGTAGTGGCCGAACTCCGAGGAAGGCTTCGCATAGGTGGGCAAACACACTCAGGAGAATGTATGATGCCGGGTCGAGGTTCACCACCTCAACCCGATAGAATTGGAGTATCGATTGTAGGAAGGTGGAGGGAGGCAAGAAGAACCCGCACCGGAAAAAATCAAGGAAGATGACCAGCCAGCCAGATTCAGGTTCGGGAGTTCCTTCGCCCCGGACATGGCGGAATTCGGCTTGGTGGGTTGATCAGATGAGAGCCAGCTCCAAGGAAGACGCGAGATTCATCTCGGTCATCTCCGAGCGTGGCCATGAGTCATCAGACAATGAGCTCCCGGCCATGGCGCAAGGAAGAGGATGAAAGGAACAAGAAGGCTAGGAGACAGGAAAGCAATGTGGGCAAAACCACAATTCTTGGACTCCTAAAGATTTAAACGATCGCCGGGCGCGGTTCACGGCACGATCAGTTCCATCGCATTTAATGCGGATAGTTGCTTTTTTCGCGCACAGAGCGCGTCGCGGGAAAAAGAGGGTCTGACAACCCACGACCCAAGAGATGGGCCAGAGAGAGAAAAGATTCTTCATCACCACGCGAATTTTCCGCCACGATGGTTCCGTTTCCTAAAAATATGCCAGGCGGACGCGTGTCCGTGATCGACGGATCAGATCGGGTCAGAAAGGCATTCTGGATTTTTCCAAGGAATTATCTCGATAAGGTTCTTCCGACTACCCGGTAGAGATTGAGTCTATTCGGAGGAGTCGTCGACAAGGATCACTCGGGTCGCCTACTCGGGGTTAGTCCCCGACAAGGGCAGATTTCTAACAGAACCATCTTGACCTCACTTCGCGTACTGATGGGGGGCTTGATGATGAGTAGTACGGTATCCCGTGTATTAGGGGTATCCGTGTACAGTTCCTCGAGGCTTTAGGAAGGTACAACGTATCTAATAAGGATCCTCGGACGATAAGGCAACCCCTCTAAGGAAGGAAGACTCCCCTTAAACTAGGAAGTCAATCCCGACGTTTAAGGGAGCCAGAGTCCTACTTGGGCGTAAGTCCACGTCCGGTACGACCCTGGGTACCCCCTATATAAGGATCAGCAATCCCATAGGGGAGGTCAGGTCGCAACAAGTCCAACAGATTCAACTAGTCGCAGTGCAAGCAGCATAGGATCCCAGGAGGCGAAGCTCCAGAAGACCCGCAGTCTCGAAGGAGTCGAGCCCGGAGGATTAGCTAGGGTTAGTCCACGATTAGGCCTAGAATAGCCACTAACACATACCCCCATTGTAAAGCGTGTTCCCGATCAATATATAGCAACAGGACGTAGGGTTATTATCCTGAGGGAGGCCCGAACCTGTATAAAAACGGCTGTCCCCTGCTGTCAGATCTCTTGGCACTTGGGCCCTAGAGGTCCCTACCCCCCAGTAATCATCATCTCACGAGTACCGTAAGATCGCCGGTTCACCGATTGTCGACAGAGAGGAATAACACAGGGAAGGTGCTGGTGTCTGGAGAAAGGAGAAGTGTGGCAGCTTGACGGAGGTGCTTTGGATGTCTCACCGGTGATGAACTGAGGTGCTCCAGAGCGGCGATGGCGTCGGTGGGATGGAACAAATCTCACCGGCGTTCGGGTTCAGGGTGCGGCTTACCAAGGGCGGCAGCGGTTATTTAAGCGCATCCCCGGCACGGCTCCATAGTGGCGGCGACAACGGCATGCCTGGCTACGGCGTTCGGGGCTAGCGGCGCCTTGGCTATTGGATTAGTTGCTCCAGTGCTCGAGAAGGGCCTGGAAACGGTGGTGGCTTTGGACGCTTCCTCCTGTGCCGAGCGGCGGCTGGCAAGGTCAGCGCCGGGGACGAGGACCGGCCATGGGGACGGGTAGCGGACGCGGAGGTGGATCTTGGGAGCTCGGCAGCTGGGCGGTATGCGCGGTGTAGGTGGCCGGTACGGGGGTGGCTCACCGGCGACCCATGGCGGCACGGAGTGGACAGGTGGTGAGTGGAGGCAGGTGCCGGCGCGCGGCACCCGAGCAGCTCGTGCTGTTGCTACCGCTGAGGGTTCAGCGACGAGTGTGGCGTCTAGTGAGGCGCTAAAATGGGGAGAGAACAGGAAGGAGCTCGGGGTTGCTCGGTGAATCAGGAAGAGAAAGGGAACGGGTGAAGAGCGCGACGCCTGGTGAGGAGAGTTGTAACTGGAGCTGGTTACGGCTTGGTGTAGTTCGGCTTGCTTTGTAGCTGAGCAGGGAGGAAGGAAATCATGGGCAGGGAATAGAGATGGAGTGGAGCAGCTCGGTTGGCGGATGAGGAGCTCGAGTATTGGAATGGGGAGGCATAGAGCTGGCCGGATGTGCTGTGGTAGGAGGAGTCCAGGAAGAGAGGAGTTTGAGAGAGCTCGGTTTGGAGTTAGTGAGGTGTCCAGCTGGTAGGAGTAGAGAATAAGAATTAGGTGGCAGGTGCTATTGCTCTACATGGGAGGGGTGAGGTGTACAAGGGAGGCCTGCAAAGTTGGGCACCGAAAACCTGCACAAGGGGCACGTGTCCTGGTTTGACATGACGTGCCAGTGGTTGGGATTTAATGGGAAGAACAGAACACGTTGCTGCCCATGGAAGTTAATGGAGGTAGGTACGCGAAGAGAGCAGTGGAGAGGTCTTATCAAAATCCTAAGCTATTTCTACTGAGGTTCGTTCATGATTTATTGTGAATAGCTAATTCGCACGAAGGTGTTCGGTGATGGTTAATTCAGATTTTTGATTTAGGCATGCCTATGTTTTCGCACATTCATGCTCCTAGAAGTATGGGGATCATTGTGAGATTTTGTAAAATTTTTGGAAATTTATTTCTAGGGGTTGCAGTTTAATGCCCATTTTTGCACTAGGGTTAATATTTTCATATTCAGATATTTTGAATTGGACATCAATATTTTATGTTATATTTGAGTTGTGAATAATAATAGGATGTTCCACAAATTTTCTCAGGATTTTTTTTGGAAGGTCGAAGGTCGCTAGGTTTCACGATTAGGGTTCCGGAAGGAATTGGACTAAATGGGGAATAAAAGGTTCGAGGCTTGAACTAGGGTTCCGGGGTATGGTAAGGATCGAAAGGGTCATGGAAACTCTCGAGAAGTCTTCCACCTTGGTTTAGGGCTGGCCTGATGCAAGGTGCCACGGACGCATCGACGTATACGATGTATATGTTGCGTTAGGGTTTATGCACGTATAGGGTGCGTGGCAAGGTGGGAAGAGGTTATGAGAACTCTCGAGGGTCCTCTTATCTTGGTTCGGAATCATTTGGTTGCGAGGTGCCACTGGCGTACTGACGTATATGGCGTAGGTGTTGCATTAAGGCGTATTCTCGCGTTAGGGTTTTAGTGTGTATGGGCATATATAAAAGCAGTATATATGTGCACACACTCATGATATGACCTGGCGAGGTAGATGGCAGAAGTCCACGGCATACGGAAAAGATTCAAGGCACACATATACGCTTCAATTTTTACAAGGGTACCGTATAAGCAAGCAGCTGCAAGTATTGGCCTAGGTTAAACCCACTAGGGAGACGGAGAAAGGGTGTCGAGGGTGGGTTTGTGGCGGAAATGCAGGGGCGTGTAGCCACACATGGCGTCAAGGTGTGGAGCATTTGCCGGACAGAGCTTCGGCAAGTGGAGTTTAAGGGAATAGGAACAGAGGTGGAATGTTTTGGCTTGTCTCACTTTTAGGGTTTAGCATGATTTGAAGTAAAGTTTTAATCGGGTGTACTTTAGTTAGCATTACTTAGTAAAAAGTTTTTGTTAGCCCTAATTTTCCAGTTTTCGGAAAATCGGGGTGTGACATGTATCGACAGGGTTATTACAACGTGACCCTTCGCCCGCTTCCATACTAGAGCTGGACCCGCTAGGTGGGTAACCCATCTTTTGCGTCCCAGATCAAAAGTGGGACTCTCCACCTTTGTGTCGCATCAACACCCAAACGCCCAGCGGTAGTGGATCTCTAGGACTTTAACCATCTAGCACATGTTTCCTACTTCCCACAGGTCCATACCCTAGTACTTGCCGGGGTACCAAGCCAAGTCCTTTCCCTTATAGGACATGTGGACGTACGGTGAGGGAACTGGTTTAGCGGCACTTAGGCCCGGTCCTTAATCGATTCGAGCGAGACTCCATTTTCATCCTCAACGACCATACCACCATTAGGTGCTCTACATCCCCGAGCTACCCTTAGTATTCTCACCCGAATCAAAATCATCTCTAGTTTTATTTGGTGTTTTGACAAACATTTCTTTCAAATGCCACCTCGGATAACACATGCTCTCCAAGGGTTTTACTTCCCATGTCCCAAGGAGTTCGTGTAATTCGAACAAAACTTTAGTTTTTGACTACAGCAGGTCTAAGCATGGCTAATGCCTATAACCTTAATACTTTTGTCAGTCGTAGATCAATCGATTAATATATCTAGGGTTACAAGGATCGGATATTCAGACCTAAGTCTTATGCAGCTAAAGGGGGTTTAACTACGTCTACATAAAATACTATTGATACACACATAGCATGCAAGTTTACAAATAAAATACTTAGTTTTCACACATATGGGATTCAACATGGTCAAGGTGGAAATGCTTGCCTGGCAGTTCTTGCTCTTGCTCTAGATGTGGGGGTGAGTCTGAATCTTCCTGTCGCACGTACCTCACTTCGTTAACTACACATCGGAAAATCGGCGAATAAGAAGCAAAAAGAGCAACTTCAGTTTATTCAAATATTATGCATGCTCAAGAGAGAATGATAATAATACGGTAGGGTAATAGAGGTTCTGGTCGAGCTAGGGTTTTGGGGTTTGAAGCCTGAGTCTACGAGGATAACAATTTCCCTAGGCAAAGGGTGTATGCTCATATGTCACATGAGATGACAGTGCATTGGGTTAGGGAAAGGTATCCATTAAGATTGTATTTTCAAAATCATTGGCTTAATGACCCCTTAGGTACTTTAGATATTTCAGGTATACTGGCAAGGTGGAAAAGATTTATTTTGGTGCTTTAGAAATCAGTATATACCATCTATGTAAATATTAAGGGAAGAAAAGAATATTCCTATTTTAATCTTATACTGTTTCAATTCAAAAAGTTTTGCATTTTGAAAATGTATTTGAATCAAAAGTTAGCATTTATTTTGAGCTTTCTAGAACCGGAAAAATGGGTTCAAAAACCTGTCGGAAAGAGCTCGAACCGGTCGAACCAGTAATGCTTGGTTCTGGAAATCAGAAAACCGGTCTAAATGCACTTTCGACCGCATGAATGCGCCTTCAATGCGCTGGACATGGACTGAGTTAATTGCGTATTTATGCTATCGAAAATGGGAATTAAGTTTTGGACAGATTTAATGCGCCTTGGCGGGGAGAAAACGGTAACCTTGGTCGGGCATTATACTTACTGCTGGCGGGCCCTAAACTAGCTCGCGGCCCACGCGTCAGCGACCCCGCGGCTCACCTGTTCGGTACAGCCGTTGGCTATTGCCTGGCTGCTTGGTCCGGGCACAGGAGCGGCAATGGCGGTTGAGGGTCTTCGGTTAGGATTGGAGCTTTACTGATTGGCGAGCGCCGGCAAAAATTGGCGAGAGGAATTTGGTGAAGGAGGGAGGGGAAATGTGATGGTGTGGTTTGATTGGCTTTTGAAGCTTGGTATCTCTTGGATAGCTTGGGGTCTGAGTGGTAGGGTGGTGCTCGGTCGAACTGCGGTGGGGACTGAGGCGGCGGGGAAAGAATTAGGTTGCTCTAGAGAAGAAGGGAATGGCTTGGCGAGGTGTGGAGCTCGGGCATGCCTTTTATAGGCGAGCGGTGGGCTGGCCCGGCTGTGTCCGCTGCTCGTCGCTGATGGGACATGGCCGAAGCGCTTGAGGTGATGCTGTGGCCACAGAGGCTTGGAAGGACGGTCGTGGCTCAAGGTGGCTCATTGGGCGGCGCTGCAACCGGCGGGCGGCGCGGCTGCCATCGTCGTGCAGCGCGGCGAAGCTGTTGACGCACAAGGTGGCGAGCTCGGCATTGGATGGGACAGCTCGAGGCGGCGCTTAAGCTGTTGCCAGTTGGGGGAGGGGTCCAGGGGTGGCCGAGGCATGTGCCGGCGAGGCAAGCGGCGAGCTCGTCGACAGCTGGCTCGGGGAAGCGACGGGCGGCACGGCAACGCCACAGTGACGCTCGCTGTGGCATGCCGATGCCAGCCAGAGCGCGAGCTAGAGTGGCATGACATGCCATGGCGTGTCCTGGTGTGGTATGCCACGCATAGCTATGTACCGGAGCTTTTGGGGTACGTGTTCAAGGGGACAGTGGAGTTTGGCACCGAACGGGCACTTCAACATAGTGGTTGGCTTGAATGCCAATGCTGCACTGGTTGGAGTTCTACTAGAGATGATAAGACGTGAGGAGCCAGAGGGAGTTGATGTGTCGGGTGTGCTGAAGTGACAAAAGAGGGGTCCTGTGGCTTAGTTCTGGTGTCTTGTCCTTAGAACTTGTTCATCATTTTATGCGAGGAACTATTTAGAGCCTAGGTGTTTGATGGCGGTCCTTCCAGATTTTCAAACTAGGCGTGTCCATGTTTTTGTATATTTGGGCTCCTGGGAATGTAGGGATTGTTGTAGAATTTTATCGGAATTTTCCGAGATGTATTCCTATGGGTTGTAGTTCAATGCTCCTTTTTATCCTCAGGTTTATCAAGGAATGTGCCTGAGGATATAACTGATGATCTGCCCATTGGACTGAGAACCCAGCTCCTGAGTCAGAAGCAGCAGATAGAGTGGGAGGCAGAGCAGGCTAAAAGTGTTGCAAAGAAATTGGATGCAGAAGAAGCTGCACAAAAATCAGTAAAAGCTCCTATGTCACCCTCTGAGCTAGCCAAAAGAGAAGCTAGGCTCAAAGAGCTACAAGAAGAGAAACGTCAGATAGACATAGCTTCAGCTCAGTCAGCTCAAAGAATGAAAGAATTAGAAGCTCAGAAGGCCAGCAAGGAAGAACAACTGAAGCAAGAGAGGAAAGCAAAAGCAGCTGAAAAGAAAGACCAAGCTGAAGAAGCAAAGAAGAAAAGAGCTGAAGAAAGAGCCAAAAAAGCTGCTGAGAAAGAGGCAGCTATCAAAGCCAAGAAGGCTCCAGTAGTTGATGCACTCAAAAGGACAAGGGCTGCAGGAAGTCCAACAGATATATCTCTGTGCAAAGCCCCAAAGAAGCCAAGATCAGAGGCTGTGGTAGTCAAGAAAACAAAGAAACAACTGCAAGAAGAGGAAGAAGCTGAATGGAGAGCAGAAGCTCTTAGAAAAAGGGAACACAGCAAACTTATAGAAAAATGGCAAGACCTAACTGATAAGTTGCCTAATGCCACAGATGAGGAAAGGCCTCAAATGAAGGAAAGAATAGATGCTCTTGCAAAGCAAATCTTTGAATCACCAGATGTTCCAAAGGATGTGAAACTCCAAAGAGAAACTCAGCTGAAGAACAAGGCAATCCATGAAGAACTCAAAAAGCTGCTGAGGCAAGAAGGAAAAGCCTCTGGACAAGAGAAAGCAGATCTGATCAGGCAAATTGACCTTCTAATCTCTCAACTCTCAGAAGATTATAAGTCTATCTGGACAAGGTTCTCAGATAACACCCTACAAAGGAGAATAGAGAATTACATGTTGGAGTTAAACTCTTGTGCTGATGAAGCTCATAAGAAGCATCTACAAAATGAGATTGCTGAAACAAACTCTAGGATATATTGGATATCCAGTTCTCAAGCACTTGATGCAGTGCCCCTTCAACAAGCCGGTGGTTCAGTGCCTCAACCAAGTAAGCCAGCCGAGTCTCAGGCGGCTGCATCAGCTGGACTAGAATTAGTCCTCACTGAAGTGGAAACTCAACAGAAAGCTGCCTTAGAATCAATTGAAGACATATTGGCTGAGCTTGACTCAAGTGGAAAAGAATTCGAGCAGACTATGGAGGAATCTATGGATAAGCTAAGATCATCTTTTGAAGAGAAGTCAACTGAAGCACATGAAAACCCAACTGAGCCACAAGCAGATCCATCAGTTGGAGTATCAGTGAGCATGGGTTCTGTATTTCAGTCTCTATCAGACTTAGAACCAGCTCAAGAAGAAACAAGACTTGAAGAGCAAGAAAAAGCAGCATCTTCTCCAGCACCTGAGTCAGTCCATAGGATGCCAACTGAGTCTCAGGCACAGTCAACTGAGGCTCAGTCAGAAGACTCAGATGACTCCTATTCAAGTCCAAGTGATCCTCATCCTCCATCTCCTCGCAAGAAGAAGCAAAAGCTGTCTGAATCAGATGAAGAATATCAAGAAGAAGAAGATAGTGATGGAAGGAAAGAGTCAACAGAAGAATCAGACTCATCCCCCTCTGCATCTGACTCAGAAGATATTCCAGCTGAGACACAGGTAGAAGAGTCAGATGAGACATTGGAAGACAAATATTCAACTATATTCTCAAAAGTTGCACGATCTGACACATCAATGATGAAATTCATATCTGCAACTACTTTCAAGAAGCTACCAAAGGCAGATGTCAGTCTAGCCTCCATGAACCTGGATTCAAGGAGCACATCAAACTACACTACCATGAGAACCACAAATTCATATTTTGACAGTGAAGGGAATCTGAAAAGAAGACATTGCAATGATCCAAGGTTTTGGAATGATCAGCAGCAATCAAGCTATCATCTCTTGCTGCAGAAGAAAGGTTTTGTTGACAGCATGCCAATTGATTGGGCAAACCTTGCCAAGAACGGCTTAGGAAATCTGAAGCAGATTTTAGCTGCTGTTCAACTTGATAAGATATGTAGCTTAAACCAAGATTATGATTCTGAAGCTATCAAGGAATTCTATGCAACAGTCTTTGTAGAGCAGAACAATCAAGATTATATGCTCTGGATGACAAGAGGTCAACTGCTGTGCATCACAGCTCCAGAGTTTGCAGAGCTATTCAACCTACCATCAGGGTCAAAGCTACAGAAGATCAGCATTTCAAAAGGCTCAGAAGAAGATAAGAGTCTCCTGCCAGATTGGGTTCCAAATGAGAGAAGAAAGAAATTCTTCCCTACAGGCTTTGTGCCTCCTCCTGTTAAGGGTGCTATCCCTAAGCATATCTCCAATTTCAAAGGATTGATGAAGACACCCAAGCACATAGTGAAGATCTTGAACATATCCATCTGTGCCAAAGGTGGAGGAACTGATGCCATATACAATCCAGTATGGAGAATTCTTGAGCTCATAGCAAAGAAAGAAAAGTTTGATGTGGCCAGATACATATTCTCAGAGATAAATGAGTGCCAAAAGAACAGATCTGACAAGATGAGATATGGCTCATATCTAATGCATATGATTCTCCAAAGAACATCATTAGCATCTTCAGTCTTCTCTTTTGACAAGAAGATTTATCTCAGCAAATTCAGACCTCAGAAGGATGACCATGAAGATGAAGTTCCTTTCTACAACATCCTCAACTCATCTCAGCCAGACTCTTCAGAGCCTCCAGAGCAAGCTACCAGAGTCTCAGTCAGACCACCTCAGCCAGCAGCTGATCTCCCGGCAGATCTACCTGAGCCTCAGGTGACTCCTACCCGAGACTCAGCTAGAGAATCATCTCCTCCTGCTGAGCGACAAGCATCGGTCTCTGTGAACCTTTCATCAGATAGTCTCCCTATGGTTCAACGTCTAGACAATCCCGCAGCTATTGATGCTTTCATTAAACGGGTTGTGCCAGTACAGATCTCTGTTATCAAGAGGAGACAAGATGAACTGCAACAAGAAATGGCTCAGCTGAAATCTGAACTCAAGAGTGAGATGGCAGATCTCAAGGCCTCGGTCAACAGTAAATTTGATCAGATCCTATCCCTCCTGCATCCAAAGCCAGCTCCCTGAGGATCTCCTTCTTTCTTCTTCCTATCTCTTTTAGTGCTTAGTGGCAAAGGGGGAGAGAGTAGGGAGAGAGTAGCTTAAAGGGGAGAGTATTATTATATGAAGGAGAGAATAGATTCAGGGGGAGCAGTATAAAAAAAAGGGTTAGACTAGACTGCATGTGTGTCAAGACATTCTATGTACTGAAAAATGATTTTATCAGTCTTGAACACCTCGTTTTTGTATCGTATTGACTGTTATTGCAATACCTTGATCTCTTTATCACATCTGCTCTGATACATGATATTCCTCTCTTTAGCTCTAATACATGATGCTCTGATATTTGATATTTGTACTCAAGTATGCAATCCTTTCCGTTATCTTATTTGCTGAGTACTCCTCCAACATACCTGCTATTCCGCTGTGCTTATATTCTCAGTTATGTTGTGAGAACCTGTTTTTGCATCAACTCTCCAGTGATTAAACTGAACTGTACACTTGTATTCAAATGCAAAATCTCACTTGTGCACATCTTAAGGGGGAGTTGATGTCAAACTAGGTTAAATGCAATACTTTTTTTATCTAAGTGAATGTTTTAAAGGGGGTTGCCACTAACCACCAAAAAGGGGGAGATTGAAAGTGCATCCACTCCCATGGAGCTTGGGAGGATGGCTATCTTGCCCCAGAGTTTGGTTTTGATGGTTATTGGCAATCCTCACCTGTGTCTAATGTTTGCAATGAGTGTGAACAGGGATTAGATGGACAGGTGAAAGCTGAAGTGAGACAACTGTTGATGATGAGCCCTAAAAAGAGCAAGGAACTGGGAAGGTCAGAAGGACCAGCTGAGCTAGACTCCTGAGGCACAGTTGCGAAGAAGCCGAGGCTGTGCTCGAGGGCAAGCGAGGTGATGGTTGCTTGATGGAGTTCAAGGGCCGTGAATGCAAGCTTGATAAGTCCTGGAGGAGCTAGGAAGCTGGTGGATCTGGACCAAGGGTTCGCTGTGCATCTACAAGGGCAGTCATCTTCGGTGAAGAAGCTTGGAACCAGTGCCAAGGGTCTGAGCGAGCTGGACAGGGACTGTGGCGAGGCCATTGCTCTCTGGTCAGTTTTAGGCTTGTAGTGAGCCGGCCAGAGTTGTGCTCAGGTGCTGCCTGAGGCAACCGAGTCCACCTGAGTTTGGCATCTGAGACTCAGGTGGGTAGCTCAGCCACGGCTAGTAGGTTACCAGAGGTGCATGTTAGCTAAGTCTCAGACAGGTTAGGTCTGGTGGCTCTTTATCTGACGTGGCATGAGGGTAACGGCTAGCTGCCAGGGACCCTATAAATAGGAAACCTAGGGAGGTTTTCAACCTCAACCTTTACCTAACCTTTGCCTCTAACCCGAAAGCAACCTGTTGAGCAAGTGAGAGCTCTAGGTCTCCAAGTGAGTGTTGCCTGCGTGCATCCATCGTGAGAGAGAGTTGCTTAGTGCTTCAGGTGTAGCATTCGAGGTATTGGTTCCTCCAAGAGTGGGAGTGCTCTTGGAGTTGGTGAGCAAGCCGAGTCTTGTGTGGCTGTCACCAAGAGTCTGTGAAGGCGATTTGGGTCTGCCTGTCTTGCTGCGGCAAGATCAAAAGGATTCCACACAAGAAAGGTACTCGAGGAAAGAGCACGGTTTGGTGCCGGCTGTGAGAATAGCTTCCTCAACGGAGACGTACTGCTTCGCAAGAAGTAGGAACTTCGGTAAAACAAATCATTGTGTGCCTTACTTTCTGTCTTGTGATCTGCTCTTATTTATTCTGATATCTATGCATGCTTAGATCACTAGAGCACCTTTATCTGTTGTACACTAACTGAGTTTCCTCACCTGAGACTCAGTTAGCTCTTGCTAAAAAATTAGGACCTTTCCTGTTCACGTCATCTGATGCACTCACCTGACTCTCACACCTGAGACTCAGTTAGCTCTGTGTATAACTTGTTTTACATCAGCTGAGTTTGCTATCTGAGTGTCTGGTGTTTATCTGATATATCTTGCTGAGTCTCAGTTACCTGCATCAGTTGCATATATTCTCTCTAGGATTGACCTATCTCCAGAAGAGAAACCCATTAGGCATTTTAATTTCTAGAGCCGACCTATTCACCCCCCCCTCTAGTCGACTCCTGAGATCCCTTTCAACTGGGCCGCCTTTAATCGGTCTTAGATGAACCTCACTCGTTCCTCTGCATCTTGCAGTACGTCAGGGCCAAAAATCTTTCCTTCCCCTGTCTCTGACCAATTCAGGGGTGTTCTGCACTTTCATCCGTACAATGCCTCGAATGGAGACATCTGTAGACTCGTCTGGTAGCTATTGTTGTACGAGAATTCTGCATAAGGCAAACTATCTTCCCAACTATCGATGTAGGTCAGGACACAGGCTCTTAGCATGTCTTCTAGGATCTGGTTCACTCGTTTTGTCTGCCCATCTGTCTATGGGTGGTAGGCGGTGCTAAAGGATAAACGGGTTCCCATAGCTTTATGTAGTTGTTCCCAAAATCTAGAGGTGAATTGGTGCCTCGATCTAAAATAACGTCAATACCGACTTCGTCCCATTTCCATTCGGGAAGTTTGATGGGTTGTAGCAATCCTGCAGGTTTCTAATGCTCAGCCTTAACATGCTGACATATATCACATCGGGCAATGAAATTCGCTATTTCTCGCTTCATTCCGTGCCACCAGAACTTTTCCTTTAAGTCCTGATACATTTTGGTATCCCCGGGGTGAATAGAATATCGTGACTCATGAGCTTCCTTTAAGATTAATTTCTTTAGCTCTTCGCATGCCGGTACGCATATGCGTTCTCCGAACCATAGGGTACCTTCATCGTCTTCTCTAAATCCATTTGCCTTTCCAAATTTCATCTTTCTCTTGATGCCCTCTATACTCTTGTGTCCTTTTTGGGCGTCCTTGATCTGTGCCGTGAGGGACGGGGTCACTTCTAAGTTAGCTATAAATCCCTTGTTGACCAAACCCAAATTAAGCTTCTCAAATTCTTCGCACAACTTGGGTTGGGCTACTTGGATTAGGGCATTTAGTGTGGCTGGCTTTCTACTAAGTGCATCGGCCACAACATTGGCTTTACCAGGGTGATAGTGGACTCCAAGATCGTAATCTTTAATTAGTTCCAACCATCTTCTCTGTCTCATATTGAGGTCTGATTGAGTGAAGATATACTTTAAACTCTTATGGTCCGTATATACCTCGCAGCGATTACTGATGAGATAATGCCGCCACAGTTTTAGTGCATGCACCACGGTAGCTAACTCCAAATCATGGATTGGGTAATTTACTTCGTGGGGTCGTGGCTGTCTGGAAGCATATGCTACTACCTTCCCATCTTGCATAAGCACACATCCAAGTTCATGCCGAGATGCATCGCAGTATATGTCAAAGTTCTTCTGGAGGTCAGGTAACGTTAACACTGGTGCTGAAGTCAACCTCCGCTTCATTTCTCGGAAGCTATCCTCGCACTTTTGTGTCCATTCAAATTTCTAATTCTTCTTTAGTAGTTGTGTCATGGGTTGGGCCAGCTTCGAGAATCCTTCAATGAAGCGGCAGTAGTATCCCGCCAAGCCCAGGAAGCTCCGAATTTCGGTTACAGACTTTGGTGGCTTCCAGTCAAGAACATCTTTAACTTTACTTGGATCAACGGCTATACCGCCTGCGGACACTATATGTCAGAGGAATCCAACCTCTCTTAACCAAAATTCACATTTGCTGAATTTGGCGTACAGCTGATGTTCTCTAAGCTTGTCCAAAACTACTCTTAGTTGTTGCCTATGTTCTTCGTCCAATTTGGAGTAGACCAGAATGTCGTCAATGAACACCACTACAAACTTGTCTAAGTACTCCATGAATACTTTATTCATTAGATTCATGAAGTATGCTGGGGTATTGGTTAGACCAAAGGGCATAACTATATACTCGTATAGTCCATACCGAGTAGTGAATGCGGTCTTTGGTATATCTTGCTCCCGGATCTTGAGTTGGCGATAACCAGATCTCAAGTCTATTTTGGAAAACACTTGAGCTCCATTTAACTGATCGAACAGATCATCGATCCGTGGAAGTGGGTACTCGTTCTTTATAGTGACCTCATTTAAAGCTCTATAGTCCACACACATACGGAGGGTCTTGTCCTTCTTCTCCACGAACAATACCAGTGATCCCCAGGGTGATGAACTGGGTCGAATGAATCCCTTGCTCTGAAGCTCGTCCAACTGCTTCTTTAACTCATCTAGAAAGTTGGCAGACATGCGGTAGGGTCTCTTGGCTATTGGTGCCGTCCCTGGTACTAATTCGATGATGAATTCCAGTTCTCTGTCCGGTGGCATTCCAGGTAACTCATCTGGAAACACGTCGGGGTATTCTTGCACCACAGGGACTTGGGCCAATTCTGGTGCTGTTATATGGTTAAGGGTGCTAGGGTGGTCAGTGGTTGGTTTAGGGGTAAACTCAACTATCTCTCCTTGGGCATTGATGAGGGTAACCGTTTTAGTTTCAAAATTGATATTACCTTTAAACCTGGGTAACCAATTCATACCTAGAATCACGTCTATGTCTTCTGATCCTAGGACGATTAGGTCAGCCAGAAACTCTACCCCCCTTATGAGGATGCTTACACCCTTACAACAGTACCTAGTCTTAACCACTGATCCTGGTGTCCGGACTTTCGTGGATGTTTTCATGATTTGAACCTCTAATCGGTTCCTATCAACAAACCGCTTTGAAATAAATGAGTGTGATGCTCCAGAATCAAATAAACAGTTGCACGTACGGTGTTAACAGGAAACGTACCCATCACCACATCGTGGGCGTCCTGTGCTTCTTCCGCGTCGACATGGTTCACGCGTCCCTTGCTATAATTCTGAGCTCCTTTGGATCCTTGACTCCGGGTGGGCATGGGATGTTCTTCGCGTGGGCGTTGTTCAGAGGGCTCCTGCGTTTTCTTGGGGCACTCACGGGCAAAATGCCTGGGTTCACCACACGAAAAACAGTTGGATCTTCGATGGGTTATTTTCGGTGTTGCTCTTTTGATAGCTCTGGAAGTTACGGGAGCTGAATTGAGGTATGGTGAGGGCAGCTTTATGTTGCTGAGGTGTCGAGAATCTGGGCTTGGATTTCTTCTCATACCGAGGTCGCTTCTGCGGTTCCCCAGTCACAAATTGCCTGTCACTTTTGCGCTTTCGGGTGTCAATTAAACCACGGCGCTTCTCTTCTACATTTAGCGCAGTGTTGACCAAGTCTTGCAGATCTGTAAACTTTTGTGAAGCCAATTGGTATTGGAGGCTTTGTTGCAGCCCGTTCATGAATTTTTCCACCTGGGCATTTTCAGAGGTCATATCATCACCCGCATATCGGTCCAACTGGGTAAACTTGTGGAGGTACTCGGTCATCATCATTGTTCCTTGCTTTAGGTCAATGAACTCTTTTCTTTTGATCCCAATCAAACTTGCTGGGACATGGTGTTTGTGGAACATTTCCTTGAACATATTCCAGGTGACTTCTATGTGTTTAGGTTGTGTGCTCCGGACCCTTTTCCACCATGCCGCGGCAGGTCCTTGTAAATATTGGGGAGCGAAGAGTACCTTTTCCCGATCATCACACTTGGCTACCTGTAGTTTCTCTTCCATTACCAGCAACCAATCGTCTGCGTCTAACGGTTCAGTGGAGTATGCAAAGATTGGCAGGGAGGTCCTTTGAAATTCCAAAAGCTTATTCCCCTTGCCAGATGAACTTCCACTCTGCATCATCAGTTGTATTGTTGTGTTGATGGCCAAACAGTTCTGTCCTAGAATTTTGAACATTTCGGCCGTTGTTGGCTCTGCTGGCGGTGGGTTCGGTGGCGGGTGGCCAGATTTAGGGCAATTAGGTCTTTGGTCCTCCTTCTGTTCTGGGCTAGGCCGAGGTCTCTCCTGTTCCTTAGCTAATGACTTGGTGTGATGGCTGGCGTGAGGCTTCTTAGGATGTGACACCGTTCGTTGGGAACCAGCTGATGCCCTAGAGTGCGCTGGGCTAGCGGGTCTAGGAGCACTTGCCGAAGCATCTGCTCCTGGCTTACAGGCTGAGGGATTGTTGGTGTGGTGGCTCATGTTTGTTTCTACTCTGCGTTGACACCAATTGGTTTGTTAGGGTTTCCATTCTCATAGCAATAGGTAAGAGGGAAAAGTGGGGTTGAGGCGTAGCACAAGGTTTAAGGCTAACTGCCTTGCAACAGATTCCAATGGTTGGGGTAAACCAACCAAGATGCGAATAGAACACCGAGAAAAACACATAATAGCCTTACAATAAGTGTGCCTAGAGGCACTTGTACAATACACATACTTCGTGCCTAGGGCACGGGCTAAGCCCTATTACAAGCAATACGGAAAATAGGGGCCTAAGTTTATTGCTAGGCGGAAGTGGCCATTCCACTCCCTGCTCATCTAATCTACCTAGTCTACGTCCAGGTTGGTGGGCTGGGTTAAGGGTATCTCCCCATGGATATCTCCGTTTTCAGAGGGCATAGGTGTGTTCCGGGGTGTGGTGGGGTTCCTGCAGCGGTGCGCGGCTCGAGTGGTGGCCGCATATGCCGAGAATAGTCTGGAGTATTCGGCGGGTAGGGTAGGCAAAGGGTTGCCTCCCACCATCACAGGTATCCCTAGCAAGGGTGGGTCTTCTGGCACCGGTGCATGAGCGGGTGCCGAGGTGGAGTCTCGGGAGTGAGGGCGTGGCTGCATGAGAGGGGTGGCTCGCTGCGACAGGGCAAGGGTGTCGGCAAGCTGGGTGAAAACTTCGGTCAGGGCGACGAGTTACCGGGTGAGGTGTACCACAGCTACATCTTGCTCCATTTGGGTGCTGGCAAAAACTACATCTTCTCCCAGAGCGCGGCTAGGGTAGAATCGGAAGGCTCTGCGGCTCATGCTTGGGACCATGTGGCGGAGACGGGAAATAGCTTCTCATGCCGCCATCTGAACTGCTAGGTCTGGGTTGGGCATCGACCTCCCGGCGAAGTAGAAAGTCACGACGTCATGGGTACCGGCTTGGTAGACGTGTACATCTACCTAGTACACATTGGCTGCATTGGTCGCCTCCTCTTGGTAGACGTCGTACTCCGGTCGCTGCGTAGCTCCAAGGGCTCATTGGGCTACTGTCCACAGAATGTCTGTGAGTGTAGTGACCCTATTCTCAAGACACGAGGTCAGTGAAAATTTTCACGAACAAAAACGATTTCTTTCGTTCGCATGCATGCATATAGATACTTCAAAAAAATGATTTCGATTAAAAACCCTAACATGCGCCCTTAGGGTTAACATGAAATCGAACATCAAAACTAATGCCACTCAAACTCCTGATTCAAAATTTGGATACATGTTCCCAAAAATATCTAGGTTATCAAACTATTACCAGTCAATCGAAGTTTATTTGTACATTAAGACCAAACTTATTTTTAGTAGTTTCTCTCCGTGCATAAAGATTGGAAAGAGCTAATTGAGTAAACCCCTCTCCTCCAATATAAATGAAGTGATACATTTAAAAGATAAATATCACATTGACCTCAAGTCTAAGGTTTTGAAAAATAATCGAAGACATGATTTAAGAACCTAGGATTCAAATTTCGTTTTAGGGGCTATATATATACCAAAGTACTAAAATATGAGGCCCAATTAGGGTGTTACTTTTAGTTTATAAAAGTTTATTAACCAGGTTACAAAGTTGTGGTTAACTGGTTTACAAGAAAATATTTTTCTGGCCGTGGGTCCCACCCGCAATGGCCCTTTTCTTCTCCCCTCAGCTCAACAGTACGCCATATCTCATGTTCTTCCTGTGCTCCACCGAGTTCTCCAAGCTCCCCAACCATGTCTTCCTCTTCCTTCCAAATCCCATCCAAAAATCAAGAAATCAGCTATGCATGTTATACCACCGAAGTCCCTGCCTCCTAATCTCTCAATCCATCCAAGAATTTCTTACATGCATGAGCATTTGAGTATTTTGCCCATCTTCTTCAACCTCTGGTCGGAGCTCTCCCTGTTGCTTTTTCTTCTCCCCAAATCTCACTGCCTCGTCCCTCTCCTGGCCCCCATGGCGCAAGCACCGCCGCCTCTGCCCCTCTCTCCGCCACCGCGCCCCAACCTCGCCACGGCTCCCATGCGCCGCCCCTTGGCCCGCCTGCTGCCGCCCAAGCCCACCGGCCGGCGAGCTCGCTCCAGCACCCCGCCGTCGATCCACGCCGCTCCTCAGGCGCCTCCCCTGCCGAGCGCCCCCAAGAACTGCCCCTGCCGCCGGATCTCCACGCCGTCGCCGCTCCCGCGCCTCCCCACGCCGTGCTCTGCGCCACCTCCCCCGGCCGCCATGCCCATTTGGGCCGTCGCCAGCCCGCTGGACTCAACCACCCTCGGGTCGCCGCTGCTCCCCGCGCGTCTCGGAGCTCCAGGCCCTCGCCCTCGGCGCCGGACTCCCTGAAGCTGCCTCCCTCCGCCGCCGTGGGCCGTGCGCCGCTCTCCAGGGCCATCACCGGCCAGGTCCGGGTCGCCTGCCAGCACTTATTCCTCGTCGCCTGTGGTGAGCTGCCTTCCTCTCGTGTGCTGCTAGCTGCTGCCTCAACGGTCCAAGCCGAGTGACTAATGCAGTACCTCGAGTACATGATAATAGCTAACGGGACTAATCACTGTTAAAATACGCTAACTGTTGATTGCGATAGCTAAATGTGGTTAACCCAGGGTATGAACTGATTGGTTCGGTTAAACCTCCCCGTCGCTATCTCCCTCAGGTTAGGTTCCAGCCAAGCGTCCCTTTTCCCTGGTCCAACGAGCTCGGCTTGCTCTTCTTACTTCTTGCTTCCGGATAGCACTAATTCATGAGTAACGTTAATGCTAAATTGAGCCCGATCTGTTTAATGCATGTAATGGTTAAGACAACATCCTTAGTGAAGTTCGGACACCATTAAAAATTCAAATAACAGGAGTCGTTGGTGTTAGCTAAGATTAGTTAAACGGCGGTTAAAGCTTTAACAATAACCAACTGATTGATGTGCTCATTTTTGATCTATGGATAACTTACCAACACACTCCAGAAAAACCAGCATGCTTAATGCACTATTATACTATAACTGTTATAACTAGCTTACTTATTTGGTCATGTGCAAGTGCTAACCGGGATTAGCTCCTAATTGATGTAACGACTAACCATTCACTTGTTACAACTAACCTAACCGGTTTCAGACGGATTCAACGTCGGACTCTGACATTAACCAAATGTAATACCATGTGCTTAGCACAACTAGTAATAATACCATTGTAATAACCAGCTGGACACTAAAGCACCATGGTTGTGTGCATTGTTAAAGGTAAGTCAGTGGTAAGCTACGCTGGAATTAGTTAAAGCTAGCCCTCGGTTAGTATAGTTAAAACACCGACCATGCTAAGTTAAGTACTCACTATAATGATAAGAATGGAGATGTTTAAACTGATCAGCACTAACACATGCGAGATAATCCAACCATTGGAATTGTTGGTTAATTATCTAATTAAGTCGATAATACTTAGTTGTTATCAGTACACTAAGTCGCCCCCAATTAATAGATTACCAGATGTGTTTAGACTGTTCATTCACATAATTGAGGCAGGAAGGAATGTTAAGCTCCGTTAAAGGCGTGGCTAAAACCTAAATACTCAAGCTATCAAGTCAACTTGTTTAATGAACGAAAGAAACAGATTTAGAGATGCTAGGTATACACCCGTATATGTTATGTAACGACTCCTTCCAATGACAAGTAATTATTGCTGCAAATAAAAATTTGAACCTAAGTGTATGACCCGTGGACCTAACTAACCTATTATTCTTAGCAGGAATATTTTAAATTAACATAAAACAAATTAGTTTGATTTTCCTTACTGAGAAAAAGACAGGAAATGCTAAACTTGATTAAATTTGTAGAATCAACAATGCCATGGTTTTGCACAATACGGTAAAATACGTTTCAGAAATAATTAAATTACACCTTTAGGATTAGTAATATATATATACTAGAGAATCTAGCTTAACGGCCAAATCATAAATGTCTAGTACCCTAATTCACCTAACCTCAGTATGAAAGCATATTATCCCATGCATGCATCCATATTCTAGGTTTATCCCTGATTAAAGTTAATACCGCAACTAAAACTGAACCAACATATGGAACGAACACTAAACCGCTTACGCAATTGTATACCTTATTTTAAATCCACCGTAGTTGCATCCATATCGCTGGCATTCATGCATCTTTGTCCTTTTCGAATTAGTTCTTAGGGTTGCTTTTTCCCTTTGAAGAGGTCGCTTGCTTCTTACTGGTGTTTCAAGTATTCTGGAGTCTCCCGCATGCTCCCCGCAAGATCAGGAACAACCCGAACCAGGCAAGCAGAGCTTGTTGCATCTTTACCTTCTGTACTCTCGTGTATGCCCTGTTATATGTGCTATGTGTATGATTGTTATCGTTGAATCGTTGCAAGGTGCGTACACTAGCATGTGTAGGATGTGTCTTACGTCGAGAACATCTTATAGCTCTTCAACTAAATTGTTAAGTGAGTTGGGAGAGCCGAGGGCGTGCACAATGGGTACGGTTGGTGTGAATTGATGCATGACGGCGACTCAGGTGTATGAAGGTTTTGTCGCCATACCAACCCTATTTTCCAGAGCGTCACCATCCCTTATCACACGTGGACGCTAGCGAGAACCAACACTGAGGATAGTTGGGGGTAGGCATGCACTTTGGAGGCTCGCTACCTCCAAACTGTTATGCACTCACTATGCTTGCAGGGGTTGAGTTGTCGGTAGTGGTTCGAGAGATTAAAATGAACTTGTTGAGGATTGGATCAGTTTGGATTGGATTTAGGGGCTGCCCAAATCGATTGGATGAGGTTTAATGGATTGGTTTGGATTGGACTCATGGGTTGCCCCAATGGATTTGGATTTGATGACTTGATCTCGTGGTAACTTGGTTGTGGTATGTTTGTGTCCTGAGTTAGTCTGTCATTTAGTATGTCTTTACTTCACCTTATTACTGTTATGTCCTTAAGTTGTATATTGTTACTCTGAGAAGCATTCATGTTTAATTGTGTTGTACTAGTGTGAGTAGGACATTTAATCAAGCACGAATAAGTCTTGCGAGTACGTTTGTACTCACCTAGGTTAATCCTAGAGCTTGCAGGTGAGCCGGTGGTCGATGATTATTTTGACGAAGCTTGAACTCGGGTTTCCTCGGTTGTGTTCGATTGTGGGATAGTTGGTGTTTTGTTCAGCGGCCCCTATGTCGCTGTGGGTCTAATCATTTTGCTTCCGCTGTTGTTAAACTTCTCCGTACTCGGATATGCTTTCGGATTTACCGCCTGATGTAATATATCGTCCCATCGGGGACTGTTATTAGTAATTTCGTAATGTAGTGCTTTGTGATGATGTCCGAGTTGTTAATCCAGGCTGCCCCTGCACAATGCGTGAATGATATGAAGTGTATGGGTATGCCGTGAAGAGTCAAAGCCGTACCTTGTTCTACTAAGTCGAGCAGGTGTTGGTTGAGTGACCCGCTGGCTGAGATGCTGTGCCGGCCAGGCAGGGTGTGGGCGTGTTCTACCGGGCTTTCGAGCGACCCACTAGCCTCCGGGCTAGGTTAGGGTGTGGGTAGAACTGCCGGGCTCCTCCGACCTTGTTTGTCGTGGTAGGATTCGGGAACGACTCTGAACCTTCACCGGATTACGGAATCGTATGTGGTTTTGGGAAAATTGGTCGCTTCCGGCCGGCTCGCACGTGGCGGGTGTCGGATCGCTCTACCTTGGTGCGTACGGCGCAGGTACTGTGCCACCAGGCGGACGAGTCCTTCGGCCCTTGGCGACTTCACGTTCCCCTAATCATATGCAATTCCGGGTCCGTGACAGTGAGCCCTGACGATTCAGCTGCAGTGGTTTTATCAAAGAGCACTCCGCGAGGCATAGCTTCTGAGGTGGTCAACAAAGAAAGAGAGAAGGGGTTATGGGGGGTTGCGCTAGTCCGAGGGTGGTGAGTGGACGTGGTGGCATAATGGTGTGCGTGGGGGTTGCAGGGTTAACCAGAAAAAGTAGGTCTGTGTCTTAGGTCGTGATTTACAACGTGTAACGCTTTGTAGTCGTGTCCAATATATTGTTATTAAGAACTTATAAGTGGTTAACACTGAAGAGCAAAGACATCGTATTGTTCTTCTTTGGAGAAGTTTGAGTCCTCCTAAAAAAAATACATACCTATGGATGGTAAATTTATTCATCTTACTAAATATAAATTATGGTCATTATGATTGCTAAAGGTACTTAATATAGTTATTGACTTGCTTTTTGGATCAACATGGCCGCGAGGCCCACTTGTCATTAAACCAATGGTCGATGTGGCTAGCGTCAGCAGCATGGCAAGCGAGAACGGAGCTGGCGTGAACAGCAAGGCACGTCAGCAGCATGGCAAGCGAGAACGGAGCTGGCGTCAATAGCAAAGCACGCAAGAACAACGCTCTGCTCCTCGGCAAGTACGAGCTTGACCCTAGCCAATGGGTCATTTGTCAGTGAGGCAATATGGACCCACGGCAATGTTGACTCAAGACAAATATGGTAGCAAATACGTAGGGGAAATGAGCTAGTGATCGTGTCAAATTCCTCTAACAATCTTAATGATTGTGATTTATAATTCTTTTATGTGATGATTAAAGTGAGGAAGATGGATAAATTCAGTGACATAAGCATATTTTACTAGAAAGATAAATGAATATTGTTTAGCTACATATGGGCGAAAAACTGAAAAAGAAAAGGGCAGCTCAGTAGCAGCACTTGTAGGGCCTGTTTGGTTGGGCTGTGACTGTTGACAAAACTGCTGTTGACTGGCGGTCTTGAAAAGCTACTGTGGCTATGAGAAAGTGAACATATGACTTTTGGTTGATCCAAACCATCTATAATATTTTTAAAAGGAAGAAGTGTATATTTCGTCCCTCAACTATTGGCCGAGTGTAGCTTTCATCCCTCAACTAAAAAATGGGCTAAATTTATCCCTCAACTATTTAAACCGGGTAACTTACGTCAGTGAGACTGTTTATAAGCGGTTTTATGCCCAAAAAAATCCAAAAAATTCAGAAAAATCAGAAAAAATCAGAAAAATTCAAAAAAATTCAGAAAAATCAGGAAAATTCAGAAAATTTAAAAAATTCAGAAAAATCAGGAAAATTCAAAAAAAAGGAAAATTTAAAAAATTTAGAAAAATCAGAAAAAATCAAGAAAATTTTAAAAAAAGAAAAATCAGAAAAATCAGGAAAAATCAGAAAAATTCAGAAAAATCAAGAAATTCCAAAAAAATTCAGAAAAAAAAATCCAAAATGATCAGGAAATAAAAAAAAGAAAATTTCAAAAAAAATCAGAAAAAAGATAAAAATTCAAAAAAATCAGAAAATTCAAAAAAATCTAACCCTTTTGGCGGCGCCACGGTCCACGGTTTGCGGCGCCATGGCTCTTAGGTGAGGGACTCCTTAGCATATTCTAAGAAGAAGCGAGACAAAAGGCCACCCAATAACTTCAAAGGTTTTAAAGAGCCGTATGAGCTGCACACCTCAAAAGGTGGGAACATGAGACCATTGAATATACTTTGGCTGGGGACACACCCCTTGCAAGGCAGGATGTCGAATCACTACTTTGTCACTATTTCTTCGTAAAAAGATCAAAGCACACGAAATGATAAACTGGAGAACCACTGATCAGAACAAACTCGACACTAGTTACCACTCCAAGTCAGGCCAAAGTGCCGGACGACAATTTGTAAAATCAGAAACAATCGCTACTCGGGACCAAAACATCACTGGCTTCCCGGTGTCAATCACGACGACCACACCAGGACAGTGATAAAATCCTGATTTTTCTGAATTTTTCTGATTTTTCTTTTTTTTTAAATTTTCCTATTTTTTTTAAATTTTCCTGATTTTTCTGCATTTTTCTGAATTTTTTTGAATTGTTCTGAATTTTCCTAATTTTTCTGAATTTTTTTGAATTTTTCTTAATTTTTTTGATTTTTTTTACATTTTCCTGATTTTTCTGAATTTTTTTGAATTTTTCTGAATTTTCCTGATTTTTCTGAATTTTTTTGATTTTTTGGGGCATAAAACCGCTTATAAACGGTCAAAATCGTCTCACTGACGTAAGTTACCCGGTTTAAATAGTTGAGGGATAAATTTAGCCCATTTTTTAGTTGAGGGACGAAAGCTACACTCGGCCAATAGTTGAGGGACAAAATATACACTTCTTCCCTTTTAAAATTGAGTATTGAAGATTTAGCCCATTGCAAAAAGCTGACAGAAGGTAGCTTTTCCAAACAGTTAAATTTATACTGTAAAGCCTATAGCTACCATTACCAAAAGCTACTAAAAAACTGACCATTTAGTTGAGCTGCGATTTTTTCCAGTAAAAAAATGCTAAAAAGCACAACCAAACACCCCGTAGCCATCTCGGTTCAAAATCGGCACTTCGGACCTTTTCTGAGAGCAAAAGCTCAACACCAACTCATCAAACACAGCAACTCCCGGGGGGAGCAGGCATGGCGGCGACGCAGAAGCCGGCGAAGCGGCTGGGCGGCATGGCGGAGGCGCTCGCCATCGCCGCGGACCTCGGCTTCCCCGCCCCTCCCGCTCAGGTTACCACCCCTCCCTCCCACCGCGCCTTCTCGATTTACTTCTCCCCAAATCCCTGCGCCAGCATCGTTTCTTCCGCCGCCATTTCGCTAGATCCAAATCTACCCCGGTCGAATTCGGGGCCTATCGCTGCAATTCTGCATGTTTTGGGTGTTCTAAGTTCGCGCGAGCTGCATAAGCTTGGCTAATGTTGCGAGGAACATCTATGGGGATGTGCTCCTAACATTGTTGACTACAGGGTTCTTGGTCTCATGAAACCTAGCTATCTTGGAGCTGATTGTGAGCCCATCTAAAACTACTAGCTAATTTTATGCAGCTTCTATTTTGTTTTGTTTAATTCCATGAAATTTAGAATCCCCTATGTCACGAGTAGTGCTCTGCTCTGCATTGGCAACTTCTGGAGATGGTGATGATTTTTCTTCTTCAGAATACAGTTTATTCCAACAGGTGTGTTTCTGAAGTCTTCAAACTTCCTTGCTGTGACTTACCTTCGCAGGAAGATCAGAGCAGCTCAGATAAAAGCGATGATCTGGTGAGGGTATTGAGGGAGCTGACTGTCGTGCAGCGGAACATCGCCAATTTGCAAGTGGAGCTACAAGGCAGAAAGGTGATTGATTGGTATCCGATTGTTAGTGTTATATGATTGCAGCAATTCCGCACCATGCTAATGCTTATGCAATTTCCATTTGTTGTTACCTTTTCTGATCCTGTACTGCCCAATATTTACTTTGACTTTAGATTGCCGCTTTTATATTTCATCACTTCACTTTGACATAGTGAACACCCTTTTCATTCTCTAATTGCGGTGGCGACATTACGAAATTCATGCAAAGTATCACTTCAAATTAGGTTGTTCATGAAAGGATATTCTAGGTAGAAATGAGACCTTCATGGTGAAATAGAGTATTTTGGAGATACACTTGTTTACATCAGATATGTACATTTTGACTATTATGGTGAGCATGTCTTTGCCATCAAAGCATATAGCATTGATCCATTTTCGCTCTTTAGTGACCATTTAATTATATATATCTCAGTAGATCTGGTATCATGATGCTTGAAGAATGAGCCAAAACGCCCGAATCTGCTTAAGTGCTTGTGGCTAAAGCTTTTAACTGTTTGATTATTATGTTAATGCCTTATTAATAAGTGATTCATAACAAGCAGAAGTTCCGGCATCCAATTTGTGGGCTTATAAAATTTGCCTTATGTCATTTCTAAACGCTGGCTTATTATCTCTTTTCAGGGCTTGTGATTTGTCTCTACATTATATTGGTTGATCATATTGATGAACTTTTGATTATCGCAGGATGATAAAAACATTGCTCACTTGACTCATGTTAGTGAAATGGAAAGAAGTGTGAATCTTTGGCCAGAATTACTGCTATTTTGAAAGATGTTATTCAAAACAAGGTAATGAAAGTCAAAAATCACTGTTCTTTTTTTACTTGCTTTCTGCCCTTCTCAAATTACCAGTTATTCAGATGATTGAGTGAAGAATATTACGCATAGGCTGCTGTATATACTATGTACATTAACCAGTTTTACAAGATCTGAATACTGAAATAACAACCCTTTTCTATCAGGATCGCATTATTGCTCGGCTGCAACAACCTTACTCCTTGATTGCATTCCTGTTGAAGCTGAATACCAGGTCAGGTTCTTGATCATTTCAACTTCTGATTTTTATGGCGAATATGCCATTCATCTATGAATTTGCACATGGAAACTGAAAATGTGTAGCAACCTACATCCAGCATTCCGATTCTTAGCATTCTTACAATGGTATGGAGGAGAGTGTTGACTTACACCTGCTTAGGCGATTTCTTTACTTAGGAAATGGTTTCTGAGTGAATCACGATTTTTTCTGCTTGTTGTGCTTGCTTCTCCTCAGAAACAATTCTCGGAGCTACTTCTGAAAGCGGCAAGCGACTATGGGGCATTGACAGCATCAGTTGGTGATTTCCAGTGGAGCCAAAACTTCAGAGAGTCACCTGCTGTCTGGGGGGTAAGTCAAAAGTATTTCTTCTAATTAATTAAATTAGTAGTCTTAACAAATTCATCCTCTGGAATACACCTTCCACTAAGGATGCAAATATTAATGTTACCAATGTCAAGTCTAGAGATGGCAAATGACTTATCTTGTATTCATGTCAGTATAGAATGCGCTCTATTGTGCATTCTAGCTGCTTTCTCTTATTATGGCAGTTATTTCTTTTTTGTAAATGTGTCATTCCCTGTCATTGGAGGTAGGCTTAATGGCTATCTTTTATCTCCATGAAGGAAATGCTGCGACCAATACCTGCTGCACTTGCTTCCTGCACCCGCTTCTTTGAGGCCATGTCTGCGATGAGGGAATCCTTTTCTACTCTTCAGACACTACGTGTCGGCCATTCTTCTCTGTCAATGACCCCAGGTGGCTCCAGTGACGATTCAAAGTTCTTGACGCCACCTCAGTGGAGAGAGGGCTCGATGCTCGATAGCTGGAAGCAAGTGGAGGACATAAACCCCGAGAGTGACGGACTTGATGGCATCAACCAGAGGAGGCTGTCATGGCCATCCTCCATTAATAGGGACCTGTAGGTCACAGCTCACCAAGAAAATAACCCATCTGTTTGCATGTTGTATAAATTGGATTGCTGAGGCTTGTCTTCAATTCTGTGCGGTTTCTTCTGATCACTTGCAAAAGCTTCGTTTGCCATGTGTGATCATCAAGGATCAGAACCAAGTAACTTTCCAACAGGTCATCGAGAACTGAGTCCATTTCAGGACGAAATGTGGCTATTTTTTTATTTTGGGAATATATGGTTTGGTCTGTGATTTAATGTTTGTCAAAACTTGATGGTTTGCTATGTGATTTATGCTAATCTGTCTGTAAAGGCTGATATCGTTAGATGTTTACGCGCCAACTAGCATTCATTACTTAGTTGTAGGGCATGACAAGGTCGCCTTTAACAATTCAGTTTTCGAGTTATTATCATTTATGGCTTGATGATGCATGGCATGCCTTAATCTGGTGACGATGGGCCAGAAATTATGAGCCTGGCCCTAGTTTAGTTTACACGATAGGGATTTGCGGTTGCTGAACTTTATTGTGTATAAATTATTGTGCAAAAGTAGATATGAAAAAATTAGCGTCCTATTTAGCAAACTAGATTATAATTTAACTAACTCCTAATATACTAAAATAAAATAGATATATTTACCACAAGGATGGATATGTTTTTTTAGTTTTTCTGCTAGCTAGGAGGCAACTTTTCTACAGGTTATACCAAAAGTAAATAACCAAATGGCACACTATGTAAAAACAATACCGCCAAACAGAATTATTATAATCCATCCCGTGCGACTGCCTCTAGCATAGGTCTCACTGACGAAGTGTGCCTATAGGAGTGACTACAATTTACTAGCCGAACCATGCAGCTGTAGAGGTCCACAGTCAAAACGGAAGAGTGAAGCAACGCAGCCAAAACGTGCGGTCAAGACCGGAGGAGGCGGTGAATCGAAGGGGGGTAGGGGCCTAGGCTTCTGAAATTTTAACATGCAATTAAAACTTCTGGAAGGTGTTTGATTCATGAATTTGTAATGTAATTTTTTAACGGTGGTAACAGTTACCGTTAAATCCTGTTTGCTTCAAGTGGGCTGTAATTGGATAACACGGTATTAGATCCCGGTCCGGTAGAAATCTGATTCCACCCAAAACCATGTGTAATGCGAAAGCGGTACATCTTGCGTCTGAGCAACCTCCCCTATGATCTCTTCTTCTCTATGATCCTCATTGCTGCCACAGTAGCGACTCGTTCCCCAAATTGCCCAATTCCTTCCGCTCTCAGCGACCCCCTCCCGCTTGTCGCCGTCCCTCATCTCCATCGGACCGCCGCGGCGCTTGCAAGGCCTTAATGCTGTCGACCTCTCCTCTGCTAACCCGAATAAGAGGAGCAGAAGGGGACGGCATGCCAAGAAGGGGACGATGTGGGGGTTCAGCGACGGGTACAAGGGCATGGCGCAAGGCGCGGAGAAGATCTGGCGGCTGGAGAAGCAGCGTGAGGTGGAGCGACAGAAAATCATGGAGCTCAAGAACAAGAACAAGAAGATGACAGTGTTAGGGTTTTGGTTCAGGCATGTCGGGGAAGGGGGGCATGGAATCGGCACTGGACTGCCACTGCGGAGGAGATCTCGTGAGTTGTGATGATGCTATTTGATCAATTTCTTCCGAGCTGCTATTTCTATGCGACGGCTGATGTAAATGTGTTCTCCTTCCATATGTTTTGTTGATTGTGTTCTCCTGAATTGTTGATTTGTTTGTTCAATTGCTGCCGGATCTGAATTATTCAGAGTATAAATTCATGATCTGATAATTCATGTTTTGGTGATTTAAATTCCTTTTGTTTATGGATTGTGGACGGGTGATTTGGCGGAGTCTTTTATTAGCTGCATGCTAACTGCTTTGACACAAACCAAGCTCTGGAATTGATTAACGTTACATTCCATAGTAACCAAACAAGTTCTAATTTTCTTCCATTCCGTTTACAGTGACGGTGTAATTTCATTGTGTTTATATTTGTGTTATTTTTCATGAACCAAACACCTTCCTGGTGTCCACCATGCATGGTTGTCCTCATTTAGTCCAAGTAGTGTGCCTCCACTCGAGTTTCGCTCTAGGTCCACCCGTCTAGGAAATGCTAGGGTTGCCCGCGTGGCTCCAAGCCACCTATCTCCTATGTACAATCAATTAAGACATCTAGAATATGAGATAGTTGGCGTCAATCTTTCTTTCGATGACCAGGAATACGTCACTCGAGCCCGATTCTTATGGATCACCATAAAACCTTCTAGAAGCAATGCAACTTTCAAATTTCTTTATAGAAATTCAAATAAGCACAAATTTTAATATGAGTATCCTGTTTGCGGGACTATTCGAACAATCATGCTTATTTTCATGAGATATTTAAAACAAGACCCCGCATCATACATTTCACTACGATTAATTTGTTAAAAATTGTGTTACACATATCATTGATAGAATATAAGTTTGTGATGACTATGACTTAACATATATGGCTTCTTTAGACCCATATGTGATGTCAATTATACGGCAAAAACAATTTGGTTCCTTAGCTAGCCTAATTATGCTAGCAGTGCATTCTTTAGATTCAAATCAAGACATCACATGTTCAAATCAATAGGAACCAAAATCAAAAATAGTCATAGATCCAGAATTAACACAAGATCCAGAATTCGATCAACATAAGTTTACGGATTTGGCACATGATATCAAATCAATAGCAATCCCTGAATGTTCCAACAATGATCCCTCCAATCTTCACTTGTAACCTCTCCTCCATGAGAGCAACAACAACGAGAAAGAAGAAAGAACCACATACACATACGGGCACAACAACATGTTCAAATGGTGTCAGCGAGTTGGTTCGTGGACGCACGACGCGCCACGCGCCATGGGTGAACACCTACAACCCGCCAACATCGTCCTGGTGGAGCAGTGTCAGTGGCATCGGGGTCGTGGTGAGGACCCATGTCGTGGAAGCCCTAGGAAGCTGGGTTGTAGTGAGTAGTGTCCTCTCCCTGGCCGCCGAAGAAGCCCCCGCCACTATAGCCGCGGCGGTGATTTCCTACAAGTGCATAAGATCAATTGTAACTTTTTCAATGAGAAAGAGTGTCGAATCCATAGGGAGGTGTTGAAAGGATCATTTAGTGCAAATCTGAAATCACACTAAAAATAATTAAAATGAAGGTTGAGATACATAACTACCTTTATCAAATAGCTGTGAGCCTTGGAGATGTAATAGATAATTAAAATATGCAATTACTCGAGGTAGGTAACTAAAACTATTAGCGGATAAAAACAGAAAAATAGTAAATGCTTAGGAAACGTGTTCTAATGACTAAATTGAGGTATGAGGCATGTAAACTCACTAGTAGCAATTCTCAAACAAGTAATAAGGATTATGCAACATAAAAGTATATTAAGGCATTAGCCGGAATAATACTATTAATTTTGCTAATGAAATATGAACAGAATCACATGGTTGACTTCTCTACCCTATCCCCCGTGCTTACAAATGAACACATCGCCAAGTGCACTGCTTGGCAAAATCAAGACACATAATCAAATACAACTACTAAAACATAGCATGCAATAGATTAATCACAAACAAATAATCGATTACGCCAAAGATGGATGGTAATCGTGATAACATATTAGTGCTGCCAAAGATGGACGGCCATCACAATAATCATGAGAACGCTACATAGCTACTATTTGCCTCGATGGGACTACTCACAGGTTATGTAAAACAACAAGAACAAATAATAGCTTGATTCCATAACTTGAGAGAATTCCAAGATACAAACCAATCCAAGGTCTTGATGTTGAAGATGAAGTATAAGAGAGACTCATATGAGTGGTGATGGAAAACTATGGGTGATAATGGCGATGGAGTTTCTCTGTTTATTCTCGGCTCCTCCTCTCTATTTGCATCGTAAAACCTTTTGTATAATAGAAAAGTCTTCACAGGGGGCCTCTAGGGAACGAAATTGATCTAAACATGAAAGGGCGGCAATCGAGCACTAGGGGGCCCAAGCGGCACCCTAGGTTGGCCCCAATGCCGTGGCCACCTACTGCATTGCCCGGTGATGGCCCCGATGGCTGCTTCCTTTCGGACGAAGTATTCCCCGTCTGGAACATTCCCGAAAACATTGAATATTAGATGTTTTTCTCACATACAAAAAAATAGAGAGAAAAATCTGGTAGTCTGGCAGCTTCAAAGATAAGAAAAAAGGGGGTTTCACCATCCCTTCTTCCAAGGGAGGCATGGAGCCTTATACTCATATAGAGTTTGAGGGAGAGGAGAAGCTGCAGTGGAGTTACCGAGGTGCGTGGAAACAGTTTGGGTCATTGGTTCAGTCCAAAACAATGCGCGAAGAGATGAGCAGTATTGAGGTCGTAGCGTTCTCCCTCTGCCAGCGATGTCTAGGTGGAAGAAAGGCTCTATAGGCTAGGGTCGAGTTGATGGTGGGCTTGCGTAGACCAAAGAAGGAGATATGGGCCAGATCAAGCCCATGTATAGGTAAGAGGTCTGCTCTTCTCTTTTTCTTTTTTGTTAGTTTGTTGTGATTTAACATTTGAATTGTTAGGTGATTCAAACGTAAGTATTTAAATCTGTAAAATTTCACAAAGGGTATAAGTACTATGTAACATCCTCAAATTTCATGAATTTTTAAAAGCTTTTATTGTAAGAGAATTTTGCTCATCATATTAATAAAGTGTGTATTTTCAATTTGAGTTTTGTCCGAATTAATTCAAATGTGTTTGAATTAATTTAGGGCTTAAAAGAGAGAGTTATTTAATTATTGGAGAATAATATTTTGCATTTTGCACTTGAGAATATTTTTGTTGGATTTGTTACAGTCCATTATTTTTGAGATTTTTCTCTGAATTTTTAGTTGGTTTTTGGTATTTATTTGGGAACTAATTGTCTTTTCTGCATTTTAATTAAATCCGAAAAGGAAAAGTTTTTTATTTAGAGAAAAAGTTTTTTTTAATCCCCTCCCCTTCTTAGGTGGCGCGCCGGCGGCCCAGTGCTCTCCTGCCGGCCGGCTGGCCAGTCTGCCTCACTAACCGAGCTGGGCCTGCAGCACAGCCTGCCACGCCCCCATCTTGGGCCCCTCCTGGTCTGCTGGCTGGTAGGCTATGACAGCCATCCAAGCAGGCCTGCCCGGGCTGCCTCCTGGGCTGCGCACGCCAGGCTAGGCCACCCGCCTTGGGCCACCCGAGTGCTACTGCCAGGCCGGCTGCTGCTGCCTGCAGCTTGGCCTGCGCGGGCCTGGCAGGGGCGCCGGTGTAGCACGTGCATGTGGCACTGCCACCAACGCCAACGGCCACTGCTTGAGACGCGCGCAAAGCCGCCACGACCACGTCCTAATCTGCCACCCCTCTAAAAATAGGGCCATCAGCTCCCATCCTTTCTTTTTTCCCATCTATTCTTTTCTTTCCCACATCTATGTTTGTGTTTCTCGTCTGAACAAAAATAGTACTCCCTCCTTTCCAAAAAAACAGGATGTTTTAGCCTTGGGTGGAATACCAATGAGCAATTAAGTAAAATCAGGATGTGAAACATCGCACCGCGCCCCGCGCCGGGTTGGACGCGATCACCATGCCAGTTCGCCAGGCCGCACGCGATCACCACCGCCGATCGCCAGGTTGGACGCGATCACCGCGGTGGATCGTCCAGTTGGGCGCCAGGGTGTCTAGTGCATGCTCTGCATAGTTACAATTAGCACGATAACTGCTGCATGGTTGCAAATTCGCCGGTGATCGGGCGCGAAAACTGCTGCACGGTTGCAAATTCACCGGTGAATGCCGACGACGAGGAATTAGCTAGCGCCAAAACCAAATTTCTAATTTGCGCCTAAACTGAATATGTTTTCATTGCCGCCTAGATCCAATTCTGCCGCAACTCATTGCATTCTTCTCTAATTCTTTAAAGAGGGGATGGTGCAGCCTTCTTCTCTATCAACCTCTCTAAACTTCCATCAATCTCACTCCCTCATCAATGGCGGATGGTGGCGGTGGTTTAGACCTCAACATACCTTACAAAGTTGCAGAAGGAAGGAGGACTGTGGAGGTAACAACGGAGGTGGCCTTCATTTCGATCTAAATACTCCTGCCATTGTGGATGTAAACGAAGAAGGTTCGTGCTGTTACCCTCTGCTTTTCTCCTAATCTTCAACTCACTTCAAACTCATTGTTGATCTGTTGAAGCAGGAGAGGGAAAGGAAGGTGGAGGCAATGTTCATCTTAATGCTCCGGTTCAATGGGAGAACATGGCAGAAGATGTGTTCGACTTGGACAATCCCCTTTTTTGGGAGGTGAATGAAGAAGGTGCACGCCGGCCCTTTGCAATGTTCGATCAGACTTGTTTTCATTCACGATTTGTGTTTGCTATCTGCAACTCTCGGTTCATTTGTAGACTTATCTCCCGACGAAGCTGTTCAACTTGAAGATGTGATCGATCTGACCAATCCAGAGGTACGAGAAGATGCCCAGCAAGATGAAGCAACACACGACTCTCCGCAAACTGGTGATCCTCATCACTAGAGTTTTCGTCCACCGGCGTCACTGGAGTTTTCGTTCACGGCTGGAGTTTCACTGGAGTTTGCGTTCATGGCTGGTGCATCGCTCGAGTTCCTGCCATGGCGGAAGAAGTTCGAAGTGAACGCATGCACACAGGGGCACAGGGCTGATTAAATCATGAGCTTAGACATTAAATGAGACAGGATTTGAGGAGGTTAATCACCTCAAAAGACTTAAACGGCTTGTATTCCGGAAAATCAGAAATGGCTAAGACGTCCTGTTTTTTGGAAAGGAGGGAGTAGATTGCATCTACAAGCCACCGGAGTCTCACCGGAGCCATTGCCTCGTCACCGTGCCAGATCATTTCCTCACCCCATCGCACCCGATGCCTTGCTGCCGTTCCACCGTGAGCCCTCATCTTCTCCCCCTCGTTTCTTTTCGCTTGCGTCATCTAGCCATACACGTACTGGTGATGCATGCAACCCATGATGGATCATGTCCCTATCTCTAGTAAATGCATATCCCTCCATCCATCTAACTCTCCAATAAATTCAAATTCTTGCCAAAGCTTAGATGTTAGTAGTAAAATAGATCATTTAGGACCTAATGAACCTCCTAGTGCGATCGGATTTTAAATTTGACCGTAAGTTTTTAAATTTATTCAAACTAGAATGAATTTTGACCAAATTTTAATATAACTTTGCACTGGATGAAAAATTTGTGGAATACTAGCATGTATGGGGAGATTCCTTGAATTTTCTCACGACATAGGACGTATACATGATTTTATATAGGTGTTTTTGTCTCTGTTTATATTATTAAAAATAGAGACACTTTCTGTTTTTGTAATCTAACTTTTTTAGAGTAATAATTACTGTCTAGATCACGATGGTAGATTTTGTTAAAATTTCATCACCATTTGAACATGCTAATAATTGGTGTATCAATACTAGATAATGTTTGGTACAAAATATATAGTCTTATGTTTATTATTTTCTGTAAAATTAATACCTTGCTATAACATTTAATAGCACATGATCTAGGCACCGTTTAATTAATGTGATTAGGTCTACACCTAAGGTTTGCAACATTAGGTCATATTTCTCTTAGTTAGAATTAATTACAATTACCTGTTAATGTCAAAAGTGCACATATGCTAATAATTTTATTTTTATAGTACAATCATGTGATGACCTTATATTAGTATGACGCTTAGGACCTTGTTTTATTTTTATATGACATTTAGCATGGTTAGAATTTATTCCATTAATAAATAATTTTATTAATTAAATAGTTATGATAAAAATTTTAATAATGTAGAAAATAATAAAATATTATTTTCTATTACTATTAATGTACCATGTTGCTGGTATTAAATTGGTAATTAATACTACTTATTTATTTATCTATTGTTACACGGTTACGACCCTCTTTAGGAGACTCTTATTAAGGACCATCTTAGGGTTAAAACCCTATCTTGATGTTTGACACATTCGATCCATTGTCGATTTCCATCTCACTTTTGCAGTTGGATTTTATTTTGAAGTGGTTATTTATTGTGTTCGCTTTATTTTTTGTTACGACGATTAGGGAGTGACGCCGACAACATCAAACCTGATTTCGAAGATCAACAGCTCAACAACGAAGGCACGCCCCCCTTATTCTTGATCATGTTGATCCTATATTTGCAAAATCATTTATATTTTGTGTTGTATATAAATATGCATGCCATTTTATATTAAACAAATGCTTTAATGTTAGATCCAAAGTGAACCATAAATCCATGTTGCTACGCCTTGTTTTATCTAGAGTATTGCTTATCCCTGCAAGAATTTAGTAAAAACCCCTTTTTGTGTCTCGGCAAGGTTAACTTGTATCATAAATCATGATGTGCTATCATATAGGTGATATGTTGAGCTCATTGAGTATTTACCCTCTATCTACTTCCGTCTAAAATCTACTCTAGATGAAACTTACCAATAAGGTGTGGGCGACAAATGGATTGATGTGGTGATGAATTAACATGTGTTGTTATTTTAAGGGTTGATGTTAGTGTCGCCTACACCATAAGAAACTAAATTGTGAACTTATGAAATTATGAACCAAGTGCAACCACAAGTCTATTATGTACATGACTTGGCCAACTAATTTGTTTAAAGCTAGGGTGACACTGCAAAGGGAACGAAGCTAGGGATACGCCTGGTGAGGCAACTGCTACTGATAGATATCGTAGAGTTGACCTGGTGGGTAGTGTCAACTTGAGGAAAACATTGTAAAGGCCTAGTTGTAAGGACTCGGTTCCCCCTAGTTAATCTTACATCTTGTGGGTAAAGTGTACAACCTCTGTAGAGTGTTAAACTGATCGATTGGCCTTATCTATGGTCACGGATGTCACATAACTCATTCCTAATAAAAGACATGTCTTTCTCCCCCTTGCTATTTCCCTCTACCCCCGTTCAAGAAATGTGAATAGCCGGTTGGAGCCTATGTTCGAGTTTGGGCCAGATGTCTTTCTTGCATATGTTGGTCGTGGACTCTCACGTTGATGTGAAACTCCCAAAATAAAATTCTAATTTTATATCATAGTCGCCTTCGAAAGTATCATAGTATTTATAACCCTGGAATGTTTTTACACAAAATAGCCATACAACCTTCATTTGCAGCCTCATATACATTAGTTTAGACATTTCCCTACGAAGGGGCACGCTGAGTGTGCGAAGTACTCAATGACATGATTCGTTATGGTGGTGGATAAATGACTACGCTGCTGATGATGCTAACAGCAACTACTACGACGACGAACCCGAGGAGTGAGGTCGCATGAACTCCATTGGCTGCCTGTGGCTGAGATGGAACCTACCAGTTTATCGCTTTCTTTCGACTGTTTACTTTTTGTAATGGTCATGTGACTAAGTACTCTGTTTAAATCCATGTGGTTCTGTCGTCAAGACTATGTTGTAATAAATTTGACAGGGTAATGTTATCATTTTGACTGCGTTCATCAGCTTGATCCTGAATTAATGATGTTACACAGAGAGGTCTGAGAGCTTACTCTCAAGTTCCGACATACAATTTATTACTTGTGATAATTTTCTCGGATGTTTCTAAAGTGTATTGACATTTATTTAATTCAAGTTCAAAATTTTGCCAATTCAATTTGAATTGCAAGTAGGTGAAATAATTTTCTAACAATTATGAAAAAAATTATATAAGTGTTCAAGAAGAGAAATAAGACCAAATATAAAGTTTCATAATATTTAATTGAATGAATCTCTCTCAGATTACTATTGCAGTCCTATCAATATTTGAAACTTGAGCAAATAACACTTTATTCAAATACGAAAAAATTTAAAAATCTCTTTAAATTTTTCAGGGGCCTTTTTTGAGGTATAAGACCAAGAAAAAAATCAAAAGAGATTTTGATGAATATTTGTTTCACAACTTTGATTTAGGTTTGATTCTAGGTCTAATTTGCATATTTTTAGTTAGAGTTATTCTAGTTACTTTAAATACAGAAATGCTATGATATGAAAATGCACTTTATTCTAATGACCATCAAGGTACTCATTACAAGAAGATTACATCATCGGGTTATTATAAAATATCTTAGTCACAAACGGTTCAGTCAAAATCCTGTATGTATAACCGGTACATCACATATTGTTTTTCAGAAAAAACTGCCCGTGATCTAAAAACCGTCTGTGATGTATGCTTAACTCACATGGTTTTTTAAAAATCGTCTCTATTGTGTATTTTGGTAAAAATAATCTATGATAAGCATTATCACATACGGTTTTTGGTGAACCATCTAAGATGAGGTGTCTAGGATAAGCTTTTTTTAGTAATATTTGCTCCACTGATAATTTTGAATTGTTCAACTAATAATAGAATTGATTTTTAATTGTTGTATTGATGCTGCAGTACTTTCCTGGAGTTACGAGTTGCTAGAACACAAACTATAAACTAATCGATACTTTTCTCGAATTAGTGCAACACTTCCAACAGAGAATTTGCCTATGAATAATGGAATACTCATCCATAAATTGTTGTAACACTGCAAGAACTATTCGATGCATTTCTCATGAACTATCGGAACTACTGGAATGCTCTTAAGAGAATATTATTACTCATAGTACTCTCTTTTTTCTGAGTTAGTGAATATTGGCTATAAACTAATAGCGAGTTAGTGAATATTGGCTATAAACTAATAGCACACTGTTCTCAAATTAGTGCAATATTTCTTATGAATAACGACCAGTGCAATTCATGTCCAAAATTGCTACTCCTATAACACTGTAAGAACTCTTTGGAACTTTTTAGAACTCTTTTAATTAAATACAATTCAATTCTTTTTCTGTTTTAGAGCATAGCAAACCTCGTATTCACATGTGTATTTCATTTGTATTTATGAGAGAAAATTTTCGTATAACTTACTTAGATATTATCGAAGCGTAAATTATGACATACAATATTTATAGAGCAAATTTCTTTCGAGCTAACTAGAGCACACATCTTAGGATTATTGCTAGAACACAATAATAGAAAACCCTTGGCATTCAACCTAATCAAAATATATACTTCTAAATCAGGGCCTTTCCAAAAACCTTCCAGAAAAGGGGACCCAACAAGTGATAAACCATCGACTCCATCCCTCCCATTCTTCTCACGCGAGCCGCAACAACCATTTCCCACCAAAAACCCTAGCCCATCCCAGATTCCCTCCCTCGCCACCGCGGAGAGCCGAGCCCGATGCCGCCCAAGGCGTCGAAAAAGGACGCCGCGCCGGCGGAGCGCCCCATCCTCGGTCGCTTCTCCTCCCACCTCAAGATCGGAATCGTACGCCCCCCTTCCCTTCTCCCCCAGCCTTTCCTTTCCCCGGATTCCCCACGCCCTCTCGTCCCAACGAGTTAGCGAGGTTTTTATTGCCGCGTTGCCCGGTGGGCGCGGTGGCGGTTCATCGGATCGAGCGGGAGAGCACGCGATGTCCCAGTTGCGTTTGGTTTTAGTAGGGCTCTGGTTGGAGTTTGCTTAGTGCGCGCTTTATGCGGTTTCGTGCCTCTTATGGCGGAGAAGAGTGCGGCTAGTTCGGAATCTATGGTTAGCTAGCTCGTGATTCATAGCTGATGTGGATCTCATGGATTACATGTATGACTTTGTTGCTCTGCTGGGTGGTGATTTCTGAGATGCAGAGGGTTGTATGGTGCGCCAGATGTGATCGGTTTATTTAGTTAGTGCACTTCTTAGTGCGACTATAACGTACGGCACAGTAATGGGGTGTGGTTTCTTAATGTAAGTTTTAGCGACTCTCATGTTAGATGTTGTAGTCAGGTTTGGTAACATGTTGTGGGAGAAATGCCTAGTGCCGGATCTGTATGCATTTTCAGGTATTAAAATGTGCTCCGTTTATTTTGTTACTGCTAGAAGACATCTCTCGTGTCTCTGTGTGGAATAGTAATGTAGCGTATCGTATCTCGCGTTTAAGTCCTTAGTCGGTACATGTTACTAGGACAAATGGCATAATATCAAAATATTTGTGCAGTTCTATTTATGAAAAATTCAGTATGTTTGGGCACCGATAGCATTTATTACACTCGGACAGTAATTCAGTATGTTTCGATAGTTGCCACAGTGGCATTTTTCTGGTTGCTCCTTTGATGGTATGTAAGAGCACTTGCTCTTATCTCTTTGGTACAATCATTGATTTCACAAATCATAATGCACTATATTTCTGTTGATTGTGCATCATTTGTTCGGTTTTCTTAGCTTAGTAAATGCTTAATTATTAGTAATATGAGGACATATGGAGTTTACTGCTTGATGTTTCGTGCAGGTTGGCTTACCAAATGTTGGGAAATCAACTTTCTTTAACATAGTAACAAAGTTGTCAATCCCAGCTGAGAACTTCCCTTTCTGTACCATTGAACCAAATGAGGCACGAGTGTATGTTCCAGACGAACGATTTGACTGGCTTTGCCAACTTTACAAGCCAAAGAGTGAGGTTTGTTTCTTCTCTCTGCTTTACAGTAATCTGCAGTTTTATGTCTTATGTTTCAGATGTATAGTGACTGTTGATATTCTATGCAGGTGTCTGCATATCTGGAAATCAATGACATAGCTGGGCTTGTTAGGGGAGCTCATGCAGGGGAGGGTCTGGGCAATGCTTTCTTATCCCATATACGTGCTGTTGATGGAATCTTTCACGTCTTGAGTATGTTTCTATTATAAAATCTTGAGGATTCTACTATTGAATTATGCTTTGTCTTAATAAGGTTCCATTGCTGTCCTGCATACTGCATACACTATGTCTTTATTCTTTGATATAAGTATAAAAAACCAAGTTTAGGTTCTTGCATGTTGCATATTCAGTGAGCAGTGGGTCGCCATATTGTTTCAGTCTGAAAATAAAGTTCTCTTCTCATGTGTGGTTAATAATAGTAAAACACTGAAGCAGGTAGCTTCGCATTTGTATCAGTTCTCTATATTTATTATATCTAATCACAATGTTGTGCACATCATGTCAGTTGAGCACTATATTTGTTTTATTTCCCCTCTCCTTTTCTGGTTCTCGACTGATACCTGTTGGCTATTGTTATCAGTAATTCCATGTTGCATCTTAAATGACATTACCTCCATTCACATTTTTGTCAGTTTTTCTCTGACTGATTTGGATTTACCAATGATATTTGCAAACTATTTTTTTACATGACATAAAGATGGTATTGTTAGATTTGTAATTAAAAGTACTGTACTAACATTATTTAGAAATATTTTCTTTTGTGTTTAACAAGCATTAACAGTTAAACCTCGATGAGTCAAAGTCAAAACTGACAAGTAAACACGAATGGGTTGAGTAAATAGTTTGGACTTTTTGGTGGTGACCAAAATGACAAGAATGTGTTCATGTGATTGCTCCCTTAGAATATATCTTATTTAGCAAGATCTGTTCACTACACTTCTTTTGTTATATCTGTAACCAATATAGTGTTGAATATGCTTTTCAGGAGCATTTGAAGACAAGGAAATTACTCATATTGATGATACAATAGATCCTGTTAGAGATTTGGAAACTATTAGTGAAGAGCTGAGACTCAAGGTTTTGTAGGAGTTTTGCTTGATTTGCACATCAATTGGACAATTGTTAAACCTAATTGTAACAAGGTTCTGTTGCACTTTGTTTTGCAGGATATAGAGTTCGTGGGGTCCAAAATTGAGGACCTTGAGAAGGCAATGAAGAGGAGCAATGAAAAGCAGCTTAAGATAGAGCATGAATTATGTCAGAGGGTGGGGAGCCTGTTACAGCTCTTTAGTTTGCTTTATTTCTATCTATCTGTTAGCGACCTCATATATAATTGAAATTTCTTTACTGGTATATTGTTCTTTTGTCATTCGAGTGATTTAGGTTCAACTTCTCTTATAACAGGTCATGGCCCATCTCCAAAATGGGAAAGATGTACGTTTAGGAGATTGGAAAAGTGCTGAAATTGAGATCTTGAATAGCTTCCAGCTGCTTACGGCTAAGCCAGTTGTCTATTTGGTATGAGTTTCTTTTTACCCATATGGCCCTTTCTGTCCAGTATTTTTTTCGAAGTGTGAAGTATCCATGCTTCTGTACTTACACTCACAGTACGAATTGCTGTCATCCCGGTTTAAAAGTGGTACCATTTGATTATTTTTAGGTACATGCTTGCAGTTTGAGCTTTTTTTTAGCATGTGCATGTATAAATCGAATGTATCCCATATTTAAGCTGATTTTTTTATCAATGTGACATTAACCCAGCTTTGTTCCTTTTTTTCCTTTGTTCCTTTGTTGGTATTTATCTGCTACTTTTTTCCAATATTATTTTGAGCCATTACAGAATGTTCTATAACAGGTTACTGGTACTTGAGAGAGGATTGAGAGATGTAGGAAAAGCCAAGATAAATGATGGCTGCATATGGATTCTTCCTTTTTTGTCCAAAGGTGTAGGATTTGCAATGGAAATAGAGGAGAGGTGGGCGGTAGAAAGGGTTGATGAAGGGTAGATATTACTTTCATATGATTATTCAACGGTGTGGAAGGGAAATGAGATGGGAGGGATAAATCCTAATTAAAGAACTACTGATGTATGCATTATACGACGGTACATATAACATATAGGTGCCCTGCATACAGTATTTGAATTTAAGATTCGTATATTTATACTTGTATAGCAGCATATGAAAATACGTCTTTGATGTCTAGGCCCAACCCATAGTCACCTCAAGTAATCAGGCCAAATGGGCGTTAATCACTCCGCTAACTGTATAGTCAGCTCATTTAACTTGGTTAATCCTTTGATTGGACCTTTTGTTTTATCAATAATTGAAACAGAGAAGCTACTTTTTCCTTGTATATGGTCTTCTACAAGGCCTAACCAGCCTGTTTAAAAGTAAAATGGAGCTGTATTGTTTAGTCTAGTCTATTATTTTGTGCAGGTGAACATGAGTGAGAGGGACTACCAGAGGAAAAAGAACAAGTTTCTACCCAAGATACATGCTTGGTATTATTCTCCCCAAGTCTAATTGCTATGGCAGAATCACAGATGAACTCATGCTATGGGAAATGTAGTTCGAACTGCAACTGCTAATTTTCGGTGACACTTTTGTTCGTGTACAGCAGGATATACATAGAAGCTAAATCAGTTCAAGCTTCCATCATCATAGATCTTGTTGCATATGATACTTGGTCCAACTTTCTTGTTGAATAGAGCAGTCGTGTGATTTATGTGCACATTGTTTTATATTCACAAATGCTGTCACAGATAGTTGATGATGAAATAGACTCGTGGTAAGAAATTAATTGTAGTGCATGTGATTGTGCAATTTTGATTAAATCTGATGACCTTGTATTCTATTAGCGCTAACGGTAATATGCATTATTTCCTGTGAAAAGGGAGTATTGGAATATAAGCTAATGTATTTTTTTCAGGGTTCAAGAACATGGTGGTGAAACTATTATTCCTTTCAGCTGTGCTTTTGAACAGAAACTAGTGGATATGCCGGCGGACGAAGCTGCTAAATATTGCGCTGAAAACCAGATAACAAGGCAAGTTGTGTTGCATAATTATACTTGAGTTGGTAATCTTGGGCCAAATAACCACAATTAAGACAGCTATCAAGTTAGAACATTTATTTGTTTGTTTACTTATAAATATATTGCAGCTTCTCGTGGTTCATAATTCAGCTTTTGCCATTTAATTCAATTAACTGGTAACTAAGCTTTCACTATTGTGAACAGTTTGATCCCCAAAATCATCAAGACTGGTTTTGCAGCAATTCATCTTATATACTTTTTCACTGCTGGTCCTGATGAGGTACATTTCCTCTGTATACATTGCGCTTACCTTGTGCTAGTATTACCTTGTGCCAGTATTATCTTTTACTTCATGTTGCTAAAATGGTGGTACCACAGCTGCCTGTTTACAATTGTTAAGTGTGCAAAATTCCTGTGCTTGCTTCTGTACGTTAACCTTTTTTATAATATATTAAAATGTTCAGAAGTAGTTGAAGTTAAAACTCATATCTGTTCATGTTTCGATTTTCAATTAGGAATTTCTGAATTAAATATATCTGACATTTTTATGCCTGATTAGTGATATAAGCGTGAATTCTCTATTCAGGTAAAGTGTTGGCAGATCAGACGTCAAACTAAAGCCCCTCAAGCTGCTGGTACAATTCACACTGATTTTGAAAGAGGCTTCATATGTGCTGAGGTATTCCTTTTTGAAATAGCTACAATGTTGACTTGATGTATCTCTGTTTGCAACAGTCAACGAGCTAAACAGTATTCCTCCATTATTTCGATTCTTTTGCTCTGAAATTAGAAAATGCACACTGTTGTGGCTGGTACTGTGGCGTTGTTTATTTGGGCTGTATGCACAGTTTGAGTCAGATTGTTACATGATTCATATACATCTCTACTCTTTTGGGATCAGGTAATGAAGTTCGAAGATCTGAAAGAGCTGGGCAGTGAATCTGCTGTCAAGGTATGAACGCCCTCATCTAAATCTTTTCAAGTGCGTATTTTGACCTCTATAAAATGAATGTTATGAATTACATAACCGTTTGTCATGGATTGTAGGCTGCTGGAAAGTACAGGCAGGAAGGGAAGACCTACGTGGTGCAGGATGGGGACATCATCTTCTTTAAGTTCAATGTTTCTGGAGGTGGAAAGAAGTGATAAATTGCCAAAAGATGATAGTGTTCAACAGGGTGCTGCATTTTATCAAAAGTTCTGCATTTTGAGCTCACTTACAAGTAGCCAGGTATCGAGTGCTGATTGAAGCTTGTACGGGGAGGCTATACCTATTGAATGGTTGTATAATGAGCCCACAAATTATTGAAAGAATTTTTATGGTCTAGCTGCTATGTGCGATTGGCATGCTGTTTCTCTTGCCCGAGAGTTTAGATCCGTAAGCTAGCATTGCTTCAAGTATTGAGTAACTTCTTGATGTTATGAAGTCGTGTGTGCCTAGAAATACCTAATTTCTCTGATTATAATTCCTTGGTTTGATAATAGAAGTTAAATTTCTTGGTAATTGTTGATTCACAGAACCAAGTCGATCGATGAAATCAAGGGCATAGTTAATTTAACATTTTCACTGTCTACCGCTACTTCAATGTTGGTTGTCGGTTCATGAATTTGGTGTTCCGTTGGTCTATGTGTGCCCTGTTGAAGTTTGATCTCTTAATCATATCAAGCTATTCATACGACATCTATTGTTACGATCCATGTATCACCAAGATTTGCAAGTGGTTGCTCACATGTCAGGAACATTCACGTGTGCTATCGTGCAAAAATCGTAGCTATAGTGTCGTATGTGAAGTCATTCCGGTTCTTTTAATAAATGTTCTGGGGAGATAGTATATGTCAAAAGGAACTAGTGTAGTATCGAAGGTTTAGCGAGACAATGTGGAGTACAATATAAATCACCCGAGAGGACACATGTAGTCTTGCGGAGAGGAGAGAGAGAATGGTAGTAGCTCCAATCCTCTCGTCTTCAATGACGTGTAAATTACAATGACGTCCAAGGCCAAAGGGTCACTATAGGGAGCAATCAACTCTGCCCTCTAGACGCCACCGTCTCCAATTATCCCTACCCTCCCTCTGCTTCAGTCTTGCCGGCGTGTCACCGACATTGGTGACCTTTTACCTTGCTCTCCTTTTCTCTTCCTTCTCCATCTCTTTCCACCGTCCTCGTCTCTCTTGTACCCCTACCCTCTCCCTCCACCCTAGTCTTGCCGGCGTGTCACCGAAGCCAGTGACCCCTTACCTTGCCCCCTTTTCTCCTCCTCCATCTCTTCCCACCATCCTCATCTTTCTCGTCACTCCCATCTTTCTTCCTTGTCTCTGTTGTCTATTGTTGCTGCATCCTAACCATAATGCTCGCCGTTGTCTCCTTCTCCATCTTGTCCACCCACTAGCCGGCACCAGCCATTGGTCGTCATCCCTATCCACGGCTGGTGGCTTTGCCTCGCCGTACGGCACTGCCCCAACCCCCACCACTGCTGGTCCGCTCCCTCCACTCACCGGCTATCCCTCAAAGGTCCAAGGTGCTTAATGACCCCACTCAAAACCCCTACTCTAACCCTAACCCTAACCTGGACGCACCAGAGAAGACGAAGCTCATCGGAGTAAAGGTGAAGTCGGTGTGAATCATGAGGTAAATCAAGAGGCCCGCCAACCGGCACTGGCCCACCGGTCATCCTCCCTACCCACAGCTAGTAGCACTACCTCGCAGTACGACCCTACCCCAACCGTGAGCTCACCCCTCACCCTGCCTAGCCACGCCTAAAGGAGAAGCCGAGGCGAATCACGAGGTAAATCAAGTGGCTACACCCTTCGGGTAAATTGAGAAATAACAAATCTGCTACTTAAAAATAAATTGGTACTTGTAACTGCACATGACTTTATAGTAGTTTAAAAAAGTCTTGTAAAAGCCCTTATTAGGAATTCAACATTTCTTAACACTTCTCACATGCGAGACTAACGGACCTTAGCAAAAGCTTATGGTCCATTTATTATTTATTCCTTACTTAATCGGTAGTATTTTTAGAAAGATCCTCTGATTCATATTAAAAACTCTGGATACAAGTACACAAGTCCTTAGGTCGATGAATGTGCTGGACATCGTTATGTTCCTTGTCCAAGACTTTTGATCTTGTAAGCACATTATGATTACACACGATTACGATAGAAGTAGATTGACGATAGTTCTAATTGATTTGTAGGAACTATACCTCGATAGTGGTGTTGTCTGTCAAAAGAAAATTATAGGAGATTTATTTGAACCAGCCTCATCTTGGTGTTTATATTAGCGTAGACGTCGCCACTGTGACTCAGATGAGTCGATCCGATACAACCCTTAATATGTAATAGACATTCGGCTAAGAATTTCACAAAGAAGAATAAAACTGGCACAAATCGATATAGGAAAAAGGTAGAAGAACGTAGAGAAACTAAAATTATTCCTGGAGATCAAATGACCTCCCACCCACTTAAAGCCGACAAGAACGCCCGAGAAGAGAGGAGGAGGACTAGCGGCGGGACGACGAAAGTATGGGTTCGATGGCTAAGGTTTATGGCGGCTCCTTTAAATCAAGGATTCAAGGCATGACACTGACGGGCCTATCAAAGATCCAGCTAAACGGGACGGGTGTGGGCTTTCTTTGGGCCCGGGCCGCTCTATCTTGGGCCTTCTCCTCCATCCTCCGGATCTTCTGCGGCAACGCGCACACGTAGTCCTGCGCGCGCCTCCCCTCGCCGGAGAGCCCCGCCGCGAGCTCCTCCACCTGCCACTGCCCTATAAGGTGCTCCAGGATGCCGCGGTAGTCTGAGGCCGTGTACACCCCGGCCTGCTGCGCGGCGGCGGCGTAGTGCGCGAAGAGGTCGGCGTCGCGGCCGTCGTTCATGAGCGCGGCCGGCATAGTGATCCGGCGCCGCATCATGTATGCCAGGGCGCGCACGGTGGCGTCCGGGTCCGCCTCAAAGAGCTTGGCCACGATGCGGGTGTAGGCGGTCTCGTGCCGTTTCTCGTCGGCGGCGATGGCACCGCAGATGCGGGCGAGGGCGGCGTCGCCGTGCGCGCCCACCTGCCGCGCCGTGTTGCCGTGGGCGATGGCCGTGGCGCGCTCCTGGAAGGCGACGTAGATGAAGCCGTGGTACGGGCTCGCCGGGGCGTGCATCGGCATGCCGGACTGGATGAGGCGGTGCACGGTGCGCTCCACCTGGCGCATGTCGAGGCGGCCGGAGAGGTACATGTACCTGCTGAGCACGTCGCCGTGGCGGTTCTCCTCGGCGGACCAGCCGCGGGTCCACCGCGCCCAGGCGGTGCCGTCGGTGCCGGTGACGTCGCGCGTCGCCTCGAAGCGGTTCGACATGCTCTGATACGTCGGCAGCGCCTCCTCCGTCACCATGTTCCCCACCAGGCACACCAGCTGCGCGTCTGGCACCGCTGCCGCCCTCGCGCGGAGCTCGAGGCACGCCGCGTGGAACCCGTCCGCCCCCAGCGCCGCCGCGTCAGGGAGCATGTCCGACGGCTGCCACGCCTCGTCCACCGGCTTGAGCAGCGGCAGCACGTGGGCCTCCGCCCACGGCTCCAGCTGCGACAGCACCTCCAGCCTCTCCGGCACCAGGTACCTGCGCCATTCGTCCTCCTTCTCCTCCTCCTCACCCCGCCGCCCGGCGACATCGACGACCATGGCCGTCGCTCTACCCGTCGCACTTCTACACATCCTGCATGCAATGCAGGACATGCAACTACGTACATCAACAATCTTTCATGCACGCATGCTGCTGCATTCTCAAAACAAGAACAAAAACTATACTTACCAGCTGTTGCTCATCGCAGATGTTGGTGATGGCTTGTAGTAGATAATATTGTTATTGCTTGGTTTGCGTGATGGACATCCAAATCCAAACGTAGCTAATATCGTCGTTGCTGCTGTTGCTGCCGCCGCCATGTTCGTGTATCAGATGATGAACCGGATCAAATGGAAGCACGTAACCTCGCATATTTATAGAGGAGCTACACTGCATTTAATTGGTTGGTTGGTGGAATAGTAGCCACTTATCACTACCATTCTCTTCTTTATTTAACAAGCCGTATATATTAAACATGCCTAAATAGGTGTCACTCTAGCCTGGTACAGAGCAATGAAAGATCGGATACGCTGCAGGACCCTCGTCTGCTGCTTTCGGACTGGTGTGTGTTGCCTTAATTCATAATAGTGCGTAGCAATAGATGACTTTGGAAATAGCCATGTAAATGATAAAGGGAAGTGGTGTGCCCGAACAAAAAGTGGTGGAAGGCTACTTCCCAGCGTCACAGTACGTGCCATTTAGGATATTTACGCGGTTTTTAAGATTACACTTTGATTATAAATTTTATAAAACTATATTTCTTCGAATAAGTACTATCTCCTTTTAAAAATACATGATCTCCTAACAAACGCGCACTCAAATTTCTCTATCTTTAACCATTAATTAATAAAAATATTTTTCTCGCAAAAAAAATTAATAAAAATATTTAAATTTGTTAAGTATAAATTGTACCTTTAGTTTTGCCATGAAAAATAATTCCACAACATATGTATGTATAATCTTTTACTTATATGTTCATATAAAAAAGTAACAATCGAAATTACTCATTGAAGACGATGCAAAATCAAAAATGTCATCTATTTTGGAACGGAGAGAGTATACATTATAAAAATATATTTTATGACAGATATAGTATTATCAATTTGGTGTTGTAGATGTTGTTTATATTATTTATAACGATGGTCAAGCTTTAGGGGGTGTTTGGTTCAGCTTTTCAGCAGCTTTTGTCAACTGTAGTTGTCGGCTTTGCAGTGCAAATTCAGCTGTTTGGAAAAGCTGCCTTCTGCTAGCTTTTTACAATGTGCTGAAACTTCTGTGCTCATTTTCTAAAATGCTATAAATGGTTTGGATCAACCAAAAGCCATATGTTCACTTTCCCACAGCCACAACAGTTTTTCCAGACAGCCAGCCAACAACAGTTTTGTCAACAACCACCAAGCAGGCCCTTAGCATGTTTGACTACTGTAGATTCTACAACGACATGTATTTGACACGAAGGTTCGTCAAGATAGTAAAATGAGAGATCTTAAGTGTTAGGATATCAATACTGGAAAAAGAATAACCATAAGGTTACTGTTATTATATGGATTTGCTATTTTTCATCAGCTGAGAAATCCTCGGTTGATCAACTTGCACATCATCAAGTTTAAAGTTGCACATAAAACTTGTGTGCCATTTTATGTTTTAAAATGTGTAACTATCCGATTACATATTTTTAAACTTAAAGCTACACATAATATCTAAAATATGTAATTATCTAGTAGACATTAGATCAAGATCCTAAAGCTCGTAGTGCTGACTAACATTTAACAAAATCTCAATTGACTAAGCCTTGGACACTAGAATGTAAAAGATCATAATGTAAAATGAGAGGGGTGTTTCCTCTGGTGTTTTTGTTAATAGGGTGAAACTTGAACCCGGGCAAGTTGTTTCACTAGCAATCAGAGCTTCCTGCAGGTGGCTGTAGGAAATTGCTGGGAGGAAGACTAAATTTAACGGGATAACACCAACACAAATAACTTTTCCTATCTCTCGGAGTAGGACGGGTGGAGGGGCATCATGAAGGTCGTTTCTTTTTTTTTCCTATCAAGGAAGCTTTGAATCCTGTATTAGTCTACACAGGAGAGTTCTAATTACTGGTATTAACGTGTAAAGTGATACTATTGCGTGCGAACATTTACTGGACTAAGAGGGTGTTTGGTTGGGCATTTTAGCAACTTTCCACTAGAAAAAGCTGCAGCCCAACCAAACGGTCAGCTTTTCAGCAGTTTTTGCCAACAGTAGCTGTGGGCTTTACAGTATAAATTCAGCTGTTTGGAAAAGCTGTCTTCTGCCAGTTTTTTGCAATGTGCAGCTTCTGTGCTCACTTTTCAAAATGTTATAAATGGTTTGGATCAATTAAAAGCCATATGTTCACTTTTCTATAGCCATAGTAGCTTTTCTAGACAGCCAACCAACAACAGCTTCGCATAACCAAACGGGCCCAAGACTGAACTGAGAGGGAAGATGACCATCCACGTCGAGCCAACGAAGTGATGGTAAAAAAGTGTCCCCCCCCCCAAGGTCCTGCTAGCTACAACGCTAGGTAGGCACTGTAGCCATCGAAGCAAAGAAAAAGGGGCTGGAATTGATGCGAGGACTGTGAGAAAAGACTAATATATATTTCCATCAACCGTATGTACAAACGACCAAAGCTAAGCAGCATTTTTGACTTGCTAGCTAGCTTGGATGCTATTGCTACTCCCCGCAGTGCACATATGCAAGCAAAAGAAGCTGGAATCGTCTCAACGTAGTTGCAGTGATTGTCTAAAGCAGATTTTCTCCGAGCAGGTGCATTCGTCCCCTATATTCGAAATATATTTATTCCATTTTAGAAAGTTGTGAAATATTTTGTAAAAACTCATGAAGCATGTACATCTAAAAGTTTAACGTAAAAATATAAACATATACATCCTCTGTATAAAAAAATTGGTGCAGGTTAAACAATGAATAATATGCGTTGTTTGATTTAATTGGACTTAGCCTATTAATAAAACAATTAAATCAGATAAATTTCAAAGCCCCATTCATTATTGGAATTATTGATCAAATGCTCCAACTTACCTTGGCACTTGATGAAATGCCCCGAGAATGACGGGTGGGGTCCGGTGCCACCCGTCATTGACACAAACGGGGCATTTCATCAAACGCATCAAAGAAAACGGGGCATTTCATCAAATCCCCCTTCATTATTTACAAGAGGTGCAATTCCTTTAGTCCCATATAGAGAGTTTAAGTGGAGGTACACCACCTTATAAGGTGGATTATAGCTCTCTTCCTTGTGGCATTGAAAAGAGGCAACACAACACACGCGCTCACTCGCTCGCCTCACCAAGCCGTGGCACGTACACGTGGCTGTGCTGTTTGCTCGCCGATGACTGCTTGCCCATCGTTGATGACTGGTTGCCAGTTGTAGATGAGTGATCGAGCCCATCACAGACGAGTGGTCATGTCGTTTTATCTCCCGGTCACTTCGGCTCCTATGGGAAGATGGTTCATTTCGCATTCTCCAACTGCACCTATATAAGGAGCTGTGCACTGAGCAGAGGGTGATCGAGCAATTTCGTGCACACCTCTTCTCCATCCTGACGTCTGCGTGCACGGGTATACGAGAGAGCAGGCCTCTGAAACTTTGTCCCTTGAGATCCTACACCGGGAGAGGACGAATGAAGTTTGGGAGCACTTTCGATTGCTCGCTACTTCATCTACTTCACACTGCGGGGTGGACTGCTTCGTCTACATCAAGCAAGGTGCTGTTGTACGACTACATCAAACGAGGAGCGAGGCGCGATTGTGTACGGCTTTTCGCCTACAGCAAGCTAATGACCACGTCATGATTGGCAACGACAATAACAATGACATTGCCATATTCCCTCCAAATGCCACGTATGTTTTGTGCATTCTTATGTTTATACTTGGGTGTAACTGTTCGTACGAATATAAGTGATATGCTAGTATACTGCTTAATTGAAACTAGCATGTCTAGATTATCTTAGAATAGCTTGACGATTAACTCTACTGTTAAAATAATATCCATATCGTATTTCGTATTTTTCTGGCTTACAATAATTTAAAAATTACTCATTATTCCAACATGCTTTTCATACCGTAAAAGTTTTGTCATTTTTTCGCGTAGGACATATGATTATACTCTTGCCGGGTGCATTCGCACTCTACTTCGAGATAGCACCGAAATATTATGGAAAGATTTGAAAGAAAATGATGCATAAACATCGTGACATAACAAGTATGCTTGCAAAATTTGGTGATAAAATATGAACATATGTATCTTACATAAAAAAGTTATTACAGTTTGCATAGCATACTATTTACTACTCAAGCTGCACTAATTTTTTTCTTACAGAACACAATACTAAATTTTGAAGGTATACATACTATACCATGATATATAGCTGTGAGGTTCTTTAAAATATCTCGTAACATTTTTAAATGGGAGAAATGTATTTTAAATAGAGAGTGCGAACGCATTTAGGTGAAGAAAATCTGCTTTACAGTATTGTCCCCCGTAAGATGTTAGTATTTGTGAGAGAAGGGAGCGAGCGATACGAGGTGTGGTGATTGAGTGTTCCTTTTATCTGGATATTTTAATCGTCAGGAGAGGAGCAAAATACTAGGGTCAAATATAAATTTGGTGCTAATACAATGTGACATAAAAACTGACATCAGCTACATACCTAAAGAGAGCAAACATATTATTAGATGAGGTAATTGCACCCCAGGTACATAAACTTGGCACGCGCGTGCAGTTAGGTATAAAAACATAGAAAACGTGCACGCCGCTACAAGAACTTGGCTTTTACAGCCAGAGGGGTACAAATTGTACCAGCGTCGCCCTGGGCCGCGGCGAGACGGCCAGCGTCACCTCGGTGGAGGGCGAGCGTCGCCTCGGTGGAGGGCGAGACGACAAAACGCCATGGATGCTCGTGTTTGAACTAGGAAGTTAAACGCCACGACTTGTGGCGTTTTCTCTGAAAAGGCAAACGCTGCCTTTTTCCGCAGAACAGAGCCCCGCGCAAACACGCTCCTGTTCTGGCCAGCAGGGGAGCGTTTAGCCCATGAGGTAAAACGCCACGCACCTTGGCGTTTGGGTTTACAAACAAACGCCGGCTTAGCTGGCGTTCGGCCTATTATGATGCTCAAAGTAGGACATGCAAGTGAACAAGGCGGAATCTCGGAGTCTCCGAGATGAAGTCGGAGACTCCAGGATGAAACCGGAGGCTCCGAGTTCGCCTTCTGTACTCTTGTGGGGTAAACGCCAGATCCCTTGGCGTTTGGTTAACCGCGCAAACGCAAGCGACCGTGGCGTTCGGTACTTCGCCACGTCAGCGAGGTCAGCGCGAATGGTGGATCGTGGACCGGGGGCCGAACGCCATTGACCGTAGCGTTAGCTCACCCAGTCACACGCCACGGTGGGTGGCGTTAGCCAAAAGGGTCTGCTAGTGCCCGTGTCGCCCTCCACCGAGGCGACGCTAGCCGTCTCGCCGCGGCCCAGGGCGACGCTGGTACAATTTGTACCCCTCCGGCTGTAAAAGCCAAGTTCTTGTAGCGGCGTGCACGTTTTCTAAGTTTTTGTATCTAACTGCACGCGCGTGCCAAGTTTATGTACCTGGGGTGCAATTACCTCTTATTAGATTTATGTGTAGTCTTGCTGTAAACCCAAACTGTTGTTTGTGAGTAAACTCGTTCACTCGTTCGGATATGTACAACTGTGCATGTAGCTGTTTTCTCTTATAAATTGTACCAACAAATTGTGTTGTCCCTTTAAGTTACCTCAACGTTATTTAATGTCCTCTAAAAAAGTTGTTGGGAAAGGGGTCCCCGTGCTAGCCCGTTTTCAAAGTTTTCCGTATCTGCTATCAATGATCAAGCTGACGCTATCAAGGGCAGCCACAGTGTTGGTCATCGTCAAGTACTACATCGACGACGTCAAGGGCAATCTCAGTGTCCGTCTACGTCGACGTCGTCATGGATTATCTCGACGTCCGTCACCGTCGAGGACTACGTCGACGTCGTCAAGGACTACATTGACGACGTCAAGGGCAATCTCAGCGCCCGTCACCATCAAGGTCTACGTCGACGTCGTCAAGGACTACCTCGACGTCCGTCACTGTCGAGGACTATGTCGACGTCGTCAAGGACTATATTGACTACGTCGACGTCTGTCACCATCGAGGACTACGTCGATGTCGTCAAGGACCACCTTGACGTCCGTTATCGTCAAGGTCTACATCGACGTCATTAACGACTACCTCGACGTCCATCACCGTCGAGGACTACGTCGACGTCGTCAAGGACTACATCGACGACGTCAAGGGCAATCTTAGCGCCCGTCGCCATCAAGGTCTACGTTGATGTTGTCAAGAACTACCTCGACATCCGTCACCGTTGAGAACTACGTCGACGTCGTCAAGGACTACATCGATGACATCAAGGGCAACCTCAGCGCCCATCGCCATCAAGGTCTACGTCGACGTCGTCAAGGACTACCTTGACGTCCGTCATCATCGAGGACTACGTCGACGTCGTCAAGGACCACCTTGACGTCCGTTATCGTCAAGGTCTACGTCGACGTCATCAAAGACCACATTGACGTCTATCACCGTCGAGGACTATGTCGACGTTGTCAAGGACTACATCGACGATGTCAAGGGCAACCTTAGCGCCCGTCACCATCAAGGTCTACGTCGACGTCGTCAAGGACTACCTCGATGTTCGTCACTGTCGAGGACTACGTCGACGTCGTCAAGGACTACATCGACGACATCAAGGGCAACCTCAGCGCCCGTTGTCATCAAGGTCTACATCAACGTCATTAAGTACTACCTTGACATCTATCACCGTTGAGGACTACATCGACGTTGTCACGGACCACCTTGACGTCCATTATCGTCAAGGTCTACGTCGACGTCATCAAAGACTACCTCGACGTTCTTAGAGATTCCTCCAAAGATGCCAAAGAATATTCCTCAAAGATGCCCGAAAATATTCTCCTAATATCCTCTAAGGATGAGAAAATGATCATAATGCCCTTGTAAATTTCCTCTCATGTGAGGGTAAAATTATAATCTCACATTTTCCATTCTCAAACCCTATAAATACCCCCATAGGGGTAGAGAGAGGGGAGAACTCTTGTAACCCTGATTCTACACTTCAACACAAAAGTAACTTTCACCTCGTTGTACACGTGGTGAGTTTCGTCTCCTCGTACATGACTCGTGTTTCACCCCGTTGTACGTGTCTTGTGCCTCACCTCGACGAACAACCCTAGCGTCATACTTGCTCGTACTCCTCGTGCACAACCGACAATCACTGTAGCCGATCAGGGGTGCCTAAAGTACACTGTCTAGTCTTGTAGCTACGACAGTTGGCGCCGACCGTGGGGAAACGGGCAAGAAGTCATGTCAACTAGGATGATGTTGAGGAGAAGCTCGAGAATGACGTCAGCAACCGCGAGGCACATGACCTCTCCACAGGCACTGCGTGCGTGCTTGGCCTCGACATGACACACGCTTTCACGTGACCGCTACCTCGTTTATGCGTGTGCTCTCCCGCGACATCGCACACATGTATAGGGACTCATCATCGACATCGCCATCATCCGTGCTCTCGGGCTTGACGTCCTCCGTGCCCATCCTCGACGATACTAGGGGCTTGTCGTTGACATCGCCCTCACGCGCGCTCTCAGACTTGGCATCTTCCGCGCCCGTCCTTGGCGACACCAGGAGCTTGTCGTTGACATCGCCTTCACGCGCGCTCTCGGACTTGGCGTCTTCCACGCCCATCCTTGGCGACACTAACGACTCGTCATCGACATTGCCCTCATCCACGTTCTCGGACTTGGCGTCCTCCGCGCCCGCCCTCGGCGGCACCAGGGGCTCATTGTTGACATCGCCCTCACGCGCGCTCTCGGACTTGGCGTCTTCCGCGTCAATCCTTGGCGACACCAGGGGCTTGTCGTTGACATCGCCCTCACACGCGCTCTCGGACTTGGCGTCTTCCACGCCAGTCCTTGGCAACAATAAGGACTCATCACTGACATCGCCCTCATCCACGCTCTCGGACTTGGCGTCCTCCGCGCCCGCCCTCGGCAGCACCAGGGGCTTGTCATTGAAATTGCCCTCATGCGCGCTCTCAAACTTGGCGTCTTCCGCGCCCGTCCTCGATGACACCAGGGGCTCATCAACATCGCACACGCCCCACACGCTCGGTCGCCTATGTGATTGCGGCTCGCTTGCTCACCTGCACACCATTGGTATACCACTCGGGCTTCTCATCAACATCACTCGTGCGTGCGCTCGGACTTAAGTGTCCTCCGTCCCACCCTTGGCGACATCGCGCGAGCTCGATGTCATCAACAGTCGCACATGTTCAGACTTGGTGGCCTCAACAGCTGTCCTCGGCAACATCACTCGAGCCCGACATCAACATTGTCGGGGCATGACTGCGCCGCCTATGAGCATGTGTTCAAACTTGCAGACGAGCACGCTCGCCCTTGGTGACATCACGCGACCTCGTCGTCCCGATGACCACTTGTCACTTTAGACTATGTGTCCTTCGCTCCTATTGTCGTCGACACTGCACGTGGTCGTCATCGATGTAACAGCCGGTCAAAAAAAATCTTTTTCTCTCTTCTGACATCAGTGGGGCCCCACCCGCTGATGCCAGCACGCCTGCCCGCCTCCCGCGCGCCCGCGTGCGCCACGCGGCGCCGCCCCGCTTGCCGGCGCCTCGCCTCCCGCCCCGTGTGCCTCCCCTCCTCTCTCCCCATTTCCCTCCCGCCGCTTCTCCCCCGTCCCCGCTCCGCTCTCGCCTCCGGCGCTCGCCGTCGCGTCGTCACCCGGCCGTCTTCCCCACCTCCGGCCGAGCCGGCGCGGCCCTGCCGCTTCGCCTCCCCACTGGCGCCGTCCTGAGCTCCCTTCCCCGGCATCGCCTCCGTCTTTCCCACCGTCGACCCACCGCCAACCTCGCCGCCGCCGCATCGCCCCGCTGCCCGCACCGGTGAGCCCCGCCGCCGCTCCCCTCTCCCCCTTCCCCCGTGGCCCAAGGGGCCTGTGGCCGAGCCCCTCCCCGGCGTGCCCCTCGCCCGGCCCGCGGAGCCCGCCGGCCCGCTTTCCCGCCCCCGGTGGGCCGGAGCGAAAAGAAAAAAAAAGGAAAAGAAAAAGAAAAGAGAAAATAAAAGAAAAATAAAGAAAATAAAAAGAAATACCTAGGGACCCACTGGTCATAGACTAGGGCTAGTTTGACCTAGGTGTAAAAAGTATTTTAATTAATTGTGTATTTAAAAAAATTGCAGAAACCATTTAAACTTGCTGAAATCTTAGAAAATTCACCAAAAATTCATAATGATTTTTACTAAATAATGGTGCTAGAAATTTCCAAAATTATTTAAAATGCTTTAAACCTTGTATAAATTCCTATGAATTTATGTATTGCTCAAAAATTATAAAAATTTACCACCATGACCAGTATAGCAGCAAAAAATAACTCCATGATATTTTGATGACCAGAACACCAATTAATTAACAAAAGTGGTCGATTAGGGCCAATCGATCGGCGGAAATCGTTAAAAACCCTGACTTTCGATCCTCGCCCTAAAAGGACCCGAACCCTATTTTCAAATGGTTTTAATTTGTAATGATTAGTTATTGCTATGCATTCCATATAAAATCCATGTAATGTCATATTGATTTCTTATCCTGTATTTTCGTTCTTTTCGTCGTCGGTTTGCAAAACCCTAGAAACCGGCAACGAGGGAGTGGAGCCTCAGCAATCTGACTTCTAGGAATCCGAGGATCTCCCCAGTCCAGGCAAGCTGAGCTTGCGACATTGCCATGTTATTTTCGTTGTTATTATATTGATTGCGCGATGCCTTGTTTATGAATTGTTTTAGCTTAAAATGCAAGTCATGTGACAACGCTACAATAGTGCTGAGAATTAACTTGACATGTCATTGAACCCTCGATAAGTGAGATGAGAGACGAGGGAGCATGGTTGGGAGGACGGCTATACATTGTTGTGGTTGCTCGAGCCCGATATCGAGTTTATTGGAGGTACAGCAGTAACTCTCGCTTGATGCTCCCTGAAAAGCCGCGAGGCAGTTGGTTGCACCGGGAACCATAGTTGAGGTCTGGTTGGTGCCCGCTCGTGGTGGACTAGCTATCCTCATGAGCCAGACCGAAGGAATCATTATGGGGTCATCGACCAACCAAGGTCTCTTTGTGTGAATTAAACTGATTAATGTTGATCTGTAGATCAAATTATGGATCTATGTGGTTAAATCATGTTATTGGTGAATTCTAGGTATATTCACTCATTGATGTTATTTCGATCACGTATCATAGAAAACTTACATTATTTGGATGTTGCTCAAACCCACTAGCATGATAGGGCTGATGATCTTCTTCCTGGTAACGTCATATGAATGTAGTGTTCAAGCACTACTAAGTCTTGTGAGTACGTTTGTACTCATTGGTAGTTGTTGTTGCATGCTTAGGAACAGGTGAACTCTCCCTCGGTGACTATTTCCCTGAAGACGCTTGAATCGGTTATCTCGTCAGTTTTTCGAACTTGTGGACTATGCTGGGTATTTTGGGTCGTTTTGAGATGCTAGCTTGCATCTCAGGGTAAAACTGCATGTTTCCGCTGTTTATCTTTGGCACTTAAGGCCTTCGATGCCAACTATCTGTAAATTAAATAATTGCCCAAACTTAAGGGATGTGCACTATCTATCTGGAAATCCTCCCTGTAGAATTTGTGCAATGATATGCAAAGTTGTTTACCACGGCTCTTCGTGCACAGTGTGTGTATGTTTAAAGTGTACAAAGAGTCGGTAGTGAGTTGGTACGAATCTCCGATACGAGGTTTGTGATCACGAGTCGAGTGACCTGCCAGCTGTGATGCGATCGCCGGCTGGGCAGGGTGTGGACGTCAGTGTCGGGCCTTCGGGTGACCCACCAATCTGTGCTAAGCCCGATTGGGTTAGGGTGTGGACACGGACGTCGGGCTCATCTCGCGATTGCGATTCTCGTCACGGAAGCCGAGTATTAACCCACTACAGGGTTTCGGAATCTTGTTTGGCTTACAGCATGGTATCCGGCTGAACCAGCAGTGAGACATACGACCAGGTGGTCAGGTGGTGTTCGTATGCAGTGCTGGTTCGGTGTCGGACCCTTAGCGGTGTATGCACGTGAGATAACGTGTATCCACGTTAAGCGGTTGCTCGGTCTTTGACGGTGTATCGTACATTAAGCAGGTACGATTCCGGGTCCCAACAATCGACATCAGTCACGCGCACGTCCGCATTGCCCGTGCCGCTTCGACTAAGCATGTCAGTTGCAGACATCAACATTAGTGTCACCACATTTCATCCATAAGTGTAGACAGCTCTGTCTCAGCAAAGGGCTTAACGCATCGACATGGCATAAAGCCCCCCTCGTGACAGGTTTCAGCCATCTCCGTGTGGGATAGAGTGTCCCTTCCCTCCGGGGTCGTACGACGATAGCTCCCCGCAACGTCGAGCCATCTCCGTCCGGGATAGAGTGTCCTTTCGCTCCGGGGTCGTGCGACGATAACTCCCCGCGACGTCGAGCGATGATAGCTCCCTGCGACGTCGAGCCATCTCCGTCCAAGATGGAGTGTCCTTTCCCTTCGGGGTCGTGCGACGATAGCTCCCCACGACATCAAGCCATCTCCGTCCGGAATAGAGTGTCCCTTCCCTCTGGGGTCGTGCGATGATAGCTCCCCGTGGTGTTGAGCCATCTCCATCCGGGATAGAGTGTCCCTTCCCTCCGGGGTCGTGCGACAATAGCTCCCGCGACATCGAGCCATCTCCGTCCGGGATAGAGTGTCCCTTCTCTCCAGGATTGTGCGACGATAGCTCCCCGCGATGTCGAGCCATCTCCGTCTGGGATAGAGTGTCCCTTCCCTCGAGGTCGTGTGACGATAGCTCCCCTGACGTCGAGCCATCTCCATCCGAGATAGAGTGTCCCTTCCCTCCGAGTCGTGTGGTGATAGCTCCCCACGATGTCGAGCCATCTCCGTCAGGGATAGAGTGTCCCTTCACTCCGGGGTTGTGCGACGATAGCTCCCCGCGATGTCGAAACAGGCGTATACGTCAGAGTAAGGCAGAAATATCCTTACACGCGCCACTGAGCGCCAAGTGTTTTCCACTATCGAGTGTCATGTGTTTGTCGCCATCGAGTGACCAATTGTTTATCGCCATCGAGTGCCAAGTGTTTACCACCATCGAGTGTCGCCATCGAGTGCCAAGTGTTTACCACCATCGAGTGTCATGTGTTTATCACCATCGAGTGCCAAATGTTTGCCACCATCGAGTGTCATGTGTTTGTCGTCATTGAGTGACCAATTGTTTATCGCCATCGAGCGCCAAGTGTTTGCCACCATCGAGTATCATGTGTTTATCACCATCGAGCGCCAAGTGTTTGCTACCATCGAGTGTCATGTGTTGTCATCATCATACATTAAATGACTGTAGCCATCGCACACTAATTATTGGTCCCTGTCGTATGCGAAGTGTCCATGTCAGGGGAACATCAATGCACTCCTTGCTACGCTGTCGGGCATTGAAGGTTGTGGTTGCGAAAGGCCACAAAAACGCTCTCAGCTATTGCGTCGAGCACGAAGTTTTTTCCGTTGAGAGGCAGGGTGCTACACACCCCATAACACTCTGTAAACTCTTATTATCACGCACAACTAAAGGTCCGCAACAACTAGGTACCGGATTTAGCACTCGGCGTCAGCCATGTGCGTGCACCACCGCAAACATCTCGACAAAGTACCGCGGTGCGCTTCAACACCATCCGCGGCCAAGGTACCACATGTGCTTCAATGCCCTCCACGGGCACAGTCCATGTGTGCCTCGTCACCTTCCACGCTAGGCTCCATCCCGGCAAGGGGCTCCCCCAGAAACAAAGCCGAGCACCCGGCATCATTGTCTCGCTCGGTGTCAGCACGCTCTGCCTAGTGTCATCGTCTTACTCGACGTCGACATGTTCCGTCTGGCATCGACATGTTCCGCCCAACGTCGACATGCTTCGTCCGACGTTGACATACTCCATCGAAGTTGCCATGCTCCTTGGCATTCACACTCCGCCGACGTCACCGCCGGTGTCGACACCCCATCCAGTGCTGACACGCAACCTTTTGCATGAGGTGGTACGACGAACACTTTGCAAATATTAAACTCGGTGTCATCTCCGCAAGGGGCTCTTTAGAAGCGAGCCTAGACGTCTGGTACCGATGCACGCAGACTCAACATTCGCGTCGGCACACGCCGGTCTAGTCCATAACTGACAAGGGTCTCCCCCCAAGACAGAGTCAAGCGTTCGGCGTCAACATACTCCCCCGAAGTTGACATGCTCTTCAGCGTCGACATGCACCTCAACGTCGACATACACCGCCGAAGTCGACATGCTCCTCAGCGTCGACATGCTCTGCCTGGAGTCGACACTTCGCACGGTGTCGACATGTTCCGCCCGGAGTCGACACTCATGCCTTGCGCATCATCGACACTATGTCCAGTATCGACATCTTCCATCCGGCGTCGACACTCCCCCTAGCATCGACATGTTCCGTCTGGTGTCGACATACTCCGCCGAAGGCCGTAAAGCTAGCCGGTGGCGGTGGTGCGGCGGCGCAAGGCCCGGCAGCTGTGGCAGCGACGGCAGGGGTGAGATAGCGGGGAGGCCGAGAGAGAGAGAGTGAGATAGAGAGAGAGTGAGATATTTCCCATGAGGTCGCACAGGAAATATCTCGGGGTGGCCAGTTTAAACAGGCCTGAGGGCGGTTTAAACCGCGGAGAAAAATATCTCGGAACCGACTCGGATTGGCCAGTTTTAACCAGCCTGTGGTAGTTTAAACCGCCCTCCACCAGAGTGTCCGGGAAGAAGCAGTGCAGAGTCTCGGCCGGACCAGTCGGACCACTTGACCTTGGAAGATACTTCCAGAACTAGATCTCAGAGAGGTCCTCCAGGGTGATCACGTGACTCCAAGACTGTGGCACCTTGCTAAAGTTCAGAGCACCTGTTGCCCTACTGACTAGCTCGGACCGCACGCCGACCCCTCAGGAATCGGTGCGCCGGTCCCAGGCGCTCGTCACCCGACCACCCGAATCGTCGAGGGGCTACTGTTGGGGAAGGGGTCCCCGCGCTAGCCCATTTTCGAAGTTTTCCACATCTGCTATCAATGACCAAGCTGACGCTGTCAAGAGTAGCCATAGTGTTCGTCATCGTCAAGTACTACATCGATGATGTCAAGGGCAATCTCAGCGCCCGTCTACGTCGACGTTGTCAAGGACTACCTTGACGTCCATCACCGTCGAGGATTACGTCAACATCGTCAAGGACTACATCGACGACGTCAAGGGCAACCTCAGCGCCCGTCGCCATCAAGGTCTACGTCGACGTCGTCAAGGACTATCTCGACGTCTGTCACCGTCGAGGACTACGTCGACGTCGTTCACCGTCGAGAACTACATCGACGACGTCAAGGGCAACCTCAGCGCCCGTCGCCATCAAGGTCTATGTCGATGTCATCAAGGACTACCTCAACGTCTGTCACTGTCGAGGACTACGTCGACGTCTTCAAGGACCACATTGACATCTGTTATCGTCAAGATCTACATCGACGTCGTCAAGGACTACCTCGACGTCCGTCACCATTGAGGACTATGTTGACGTCGTCAAACACTACATCGACGACGTCAAGGGCAAACTCAGCATCTGTCGCCATCAAGGTTTACGTCAACGTCGTCAAGGACTACCTCACTGTCCGTCATCGTCGAGGACTACATCAACGTCGTCAAGGACTACATCAATGACATCAAGGGCAAACTCAGCGCCCGTCGCCATCAAGGTCTATGTTGATGTCATCAAGGACTACCTCGACGTCCGTCACCGTCGAGGACTACGTCGACGTCGTCAAGGACTACATCGACGACGTCAAGGGCAACCTCAGCGCTCGTCGCCATCAAGGTCTACATCGACGTCGTCAAGGACAACCTCGACGTCCGTCATTGTCGAGGACTACATCGACATCATCAAGGACTACATCAACGATGTCAAGGGCAACCTCAGCATCCATCGTCATCAAGGTCTACATCAACGTCGTTAAGTACTACCTCGACGCTGTCACCGTCGAGGACTACGTCGACGTCGTCAAGGACCACCTTGACGTCCGTTGTCGTCAAGGTCTACGTCGACGTCATCAAAGACCACCTCGACGTGCTTAGGGATTCCTCCAAAGATGCCAAAGAATATTTCTCAAAGTTGCCCGGGAATATTCTCCCAATATCCTCTAAGGTTGGGAAAATGACCATAATGTCCTTGTAAATTCCCTCTTATGTGAGGGCAAAATTGTAATATCACATTTTTCATTCTCAAACCCTATAAATACCCCCATAGGGGTAGAGAGAGGGGAGAACTCTTGTAACCCTGATGCTACACTTCAACACAAAAGTAACTTTCACCTTGTTGTACACGTGGCGAGTTTCGCCTCCTCATACATGACTCGTGTTTCACCCCGTCGTACGTGTCTTGTGTCTCACCTCGACGAACAACCCCAGCGTCATACTTGCTCGTACTCCTCGTGCACCACCGACAGTCGCTGTAGCCGATCGGGGGTGCCTAAAGTACACTGCCTAGTCTTGTAGCTACGACAAAAACGTTATTTAATGTTTGCATTGGATTTACAGTACTTTATGATTATATTTCCGTATGTTAATAATTTATTAAATAATATATTTGAATAATATTTTATTGATTAGTGAGTGTATGACTTGCTTGTGAGATTTAATCTCTATGATGATTATTCTAAAATGATCCTGGTCGATAAACATATGATGAGGACATATATGTGTTGGCTAGCATGTGTATTTGTCAATGACTATGTTTCACAGATCATAGATATGGAGATATCAAACCAATAATATGGACATGTGTTAGGAACATGGGGTTGGATCGACCCACCATGAGAAACAGCGAGAACGTTATACTCCTATATGTCATATGTTAGTCTCCTAACAATATGTACGAGATATCCTTAGACTTGAGGTTGTCGTATGCATTCGAGATGTGAAGCGACTTATTTAGGGTTTGTCAAATGCTACTCCGTAACTGGGTAGTTATAAAAGTGGTTTTCGGGTTTGTCATAAAGCATGCTATGAAGCATAATCGACCAAGATAGGATTTTCCCCTCCGTACGACGGAAGAGATATCTCTAGACTTCTCGAGTGATCGGATCCGGAAATGCATGGCCATACTTCTCGTGGTTAAAGAGTTAACCACAAACAGGGATTTTGAGTCACGTGAATGAAAAAGAGTGGTCCAGCTATCCAAACAAGGACGATATATACTCGCCTTGAGTTTGACCCATATCGTGAGGCAAAGAGAATGCATATGATTGAAATTGTAGATGTTCGTCTGATTTGATCTTCTTATACACTTGAGAGTTGGCATGTATTGCTAGAGGACGCTACCAATTAGTGAATCGAGTAGGAGTACCTGTATCATGTCCAAGTACATATAAACCTATAGGGTTACACACTTTAAGGGTTGGAACCCAATTCGGATCAGGATCCAAATTATGTTGGGTCTCGACTCCTAATGAGCCTCTAATATAGAAACTCATTATGGAGACACCTATATAAAAAGAAGGGACATCAGCATTAGGGATAATCCACAGGTTGAAACTCTCGAAATCCTAACAACCACCCCTCCTATGCCCCGGCCGCACTGCTGAGAGCTAGCACTCCAGCACACAATGTTATTTCCCTATACGTGTGAATACCTTAGAGGCGCTGCAACCTCACGGCTAGGACAATCCACCACTTTCAGGAGGAACCACGAGGAGGTAGTACAGCTATGACCATGTCGATGCACTAAATCAACTCTTCCACTACGCTGCGCGTCTAGTGGTGATTTCATGATCTAAAATTACAGTGATTTTTTTAACGTGGTGGAAACTTTTAATTTACGCTAATGTAACCTATCTGTTCCCGACATATACAATGATGACAAGGTCGTCACTACATTCTGGAACCTCACATCCAAGACCATCAACCCGTGAAGAGATGTCTACTTTCTCTTTCTTCCTTGCAAACAAAGATCCTATATAGAACAACAAACAGATGCTTCACGTTACTAAGGGCCTATTTGGTTTATGGGTGCTAAGGCCTATTTGGTTTATGGGTGCTAACGACAATGCTACATCTTGCCATATATTTTCTATCAAACTTGTTTAAGATTAGTTACAAATTTTTAGCCGCAAGTTGCCAAGCCTAAGAAAATATGGGAAAGTGTTGCCATATTTTCGAAGTGTATGGCATATGGGCCCTATTATTAGCAAAAGAATTTTGCCTAAGGTATGGTTTGAACCAAATATTTATATAAATTGATTAAATTTATCTAACCTTATATATGACAACTTTAGATAAACATAGCCTCAGACAAAACAATCGATAAATACAGCAAAATTATCACATCCCAACAATTTTTCTTTGGGCAGACTGGCAATTAATTTCCAAGAAGCAAGCAACTAAGCAGCTGCGACCCGGTTAGTTGTTTTTTCTTAGAAATTAACATCCTCTGCAACTCGTAACTTGACACGTGCATACGTACATACGTTATCATATGTATACACTCACTTAAACCTAAGGATGAGCACTTACAAGCAAACTAAACAACATATGCGCCTTGTTAGTAACGTGACAAAAAGTTTCACCTCACTAAGACACATAGGAAGTCAAACATAGGATTTGATTTTTAACCCTAATGTACAACCATGTCCACTGATAGGGCCGGAAACTTGTAATCTATATGTTACTTGTATCGATGTGATAAGCAAAATTAGTATCTGAATAAAAACAGATATAAATACGGATAGTATCTGGATTATTTTCTCGGATACAAATATGAATATGGTACTGCAAATTGCGTCGAATTGGATACAAATACAGATAATATTTAGATTTCGAGTGAAATTTTACTAGACTCTGTAACTTTTTTACCCGACCTCTGATCCAAGCAGAGTAGATATGGTATTATTCGTCTCGACGAGGTGGACCTTAAGCTGACCTCCAATTTTCATTTGATGAAGTCCATTTTAACACATTATCCAGAGAAGTTATTCACATTCGATCAAATTTAGTAGATATTTAATCATTGTCATACACTACTACAGAACCGATTTGTCCAGACGGTTCGGAAACACCGGGCGGGACGGTTTTTCGAACGCCGAAACAGTCAGGACAAATCATCTTTGTGCAGACGGTTATTGAACCGTCTGTACAAATAATTAGTACAGACGGAGGCAAACACGAACCGTCTGCACAAATGGACCGAACAGTACGTCGAAAGCATTTGTACAGACGGTTCCATACACAAAACCGTCTGCACAAATTACTAAACAGTACGGCGAAAGCATCTTTCCAGACGGTTCTATCCCTGGAACCGTCTGGAAAAAAGCTGGGGACCATGCTGTCGCGGCAGCGGAAACATGTGTTTCTGCTGCCGCGGTAGCAGTCTGGTTGTACAGAGGGCGCTGCCGCCTGCTACCACGGCAGCAGAAACTTACGTTTCGATTGCCGCGGCAGCCGTACGGCAAGGCGGTGTTGCTGCCACCTGCTGCCGCGGCAGCGGAATTGGCTGATTCCGCTGCCGCGGCAGCCATGCGACAGGACGTCGGTGCTACCGCCTGCTACCACGGCAGCGGAAACAGAGGTTTCGGCTGCCGCGGCAGCCGTGCGGCAAGGCGGTGTTGCTGCCACCTGCTGCCGCGGCAGCCGTGCGACAGGACGACGGTGTTACCGCCTGCTGCCACGGCAACGGAAACAGAGGTTTCGGCTGCCGCGACAGCGGTGCGGGCAAGGCGGCGTTGCTGCCACCTGCTGCCGCTGCGGCAGCGGAAATGGCTGATTCCGCTGCCGCGGCAGCAGTGCGGCAGGACGACGGTGTTGCCGCCTGCTGCCGCGGCAGCCGTGCGGCAAGGCGACATTGTTGCCGCGGCAGCGGACACTACCGTTTCTGCTGTCGCAGCAGCCGTGCGGCAGGGTAACGATACCCGGTGCGGTACAAACACACAACATGTAGATGTTATGGCTTAGCATTCCTAAACTCTAGAGCGGTCCTGGCGCGGCAGTGAAAACGCTAGAAACAAAGTGACATAATGGCAAGCATAGCATGCACAGACACACAATGTACGCATTGATCTTAGACATAGCATTCAGAAACAAACATTAAACGTTATTCACAACTACAAAGTCATTCACTTGCATTGTTGGGGAAAAAACTCAAAAGTCATTGACGAGGAACATCTTGAGGACAATGGAATTCTCCGGTTTCCTTCAACACCTCCCTAAGTATGAAAGCTATTAACTGTTTTTGAACATACCGGACGCCCTCAGTGTCGAGCTCATCTGTAGGGAACTTAAAACTCTGCAGAAGGAAATTAAATAGCTAGGTTAGGCACGACGTCCGAACGATGAAAAATGGAACTACATAGTGTAATGACACTAACCGCCACATCTACCGGACTAGAGCTAACGATCTGCTTCATATATGTGGCGACGTAGTATCCACAGAGATTGTTGCCCGGCGGCTGCTTGTGGCACTGTAGAAATCATGGTTACGTGCAGGGTAATTTAGTTTTACCGAATACATATTAGAACGTGCGAGGTGATTATTCTTGGGCGAGGGAGGAATTATTACCGGGAAATAAAATCGGTGTGTCGGTTCGGTTCGTTGTGTTTTCACAAGCCCCCCCCCTTGTCAGCATACTTCTTGAACGCCCCGTCGAGCACCTTCGTCAAATTTGCGTACTTCTCTGGTGGGTAGTCCCTGGAGTCGAAGTACGTGGAATGTAGATAGTCTGGCTCGAGCCCGACGAGCATCCAGTGGAAGTCATAGTTGTACGGCAGAAGAATGATGCGCTTAGTAGAGTGAATGAGCATGACGTCCGCAATGTATTCCTCGACCTCGTTCGGCTGGAATTGGACCATTGTGCATATGACCACTTGTGGATCGAGGAATCCGATATGAGGATTTTCTGTCCTAGCCTCTTGAATCATATGTCTACACACAGAAGTAATGTCATTGAAAGAGCGTATCAATAAGTTAGGCAATGTAGTTAGCTTAAACAGTGATTGAGAACACTTACAGTGTCCAGCATCTTAATAGGCTGACATCGAGGGCGTCATGACGGTAGAGGTCGGCTAAATCCGAGAAATCAATGGTAAAGGTTCCACCTGGATGGAGGAAATGTTCCCGCTTGTACTTGGCGCAGATATTCTGAGGAAGCGCTCTCTCCTCGTTGGACCTCTTCATGTAAAATTCGTGCACAATCTGGGCCGCCCAACCAAGTCGTTCTAACGCCGCCCGAGTCACTAGCAGCTGCCTTTCCGTGTAGACTCTTATCTCGGGCTCTTCCTCTACCTCTTTGCCCTTGGCCGACTTCGTGCTACTTCTGGTGGCCCTAACCTGAGCTTGAGGAGTCGTTCTGGCAGTCTGCTGGCTAGATCTGCTAGATTGCCTGGATTGTGCTGAAGCGGATTTATACTTCGGTGGAGCACCACGCATTGAGAAATCTGGACCGTAACGCACCGGAGACAGGGGCCGTGCAGGAGGTGGAGGGGCAACCAGGGAAATGTACTTCTTCGGCCACTAGATGAAACTGTTGACGGCCTGCCCCAGTGTCGTGACTTCGTCCTCCGGTGGTACAGGAAGTGTGAAGGAGGAGCAATTCGCATGCACCATGTCCACTGCCACCTTAGCGTTACCCACCGCTAACGAAACTCCGTGCACCGTCGTGTCTTCATAATATGGAAATGCTAACCCCGTGCCAGCCTCAATCATGTCAGTGGGGCCAAAACAGCTAGGCACGAGGAGCTTGCAGCTAGTTACGATCGTAATGTCGTCGACAGGGAATCTTTCGATGACGTCGTCTTCAGGAGGGATCGGGTCGACATGAAAGTCGTCGTCGCGGTCATCTTCCGGAACGTGCTCATGAGCGGCTTCTTCGTGGACGTCTTCCACGGATGCGCAGCTACTCCTGCGCCGAGCGTGTGGGGATGAGCCTGCGGGGCTGCGGTCAGCCGCGGCGGCTGCATCCTCCTGCCTTATCTGCCGCACCCGTTCTTCGACCCTCGCATCGATCCTCTGTTCCAGCGCTGCAAATATTTCTTCCATCAGCTCTTTTTTCATCCTTTCGCGCTCGGCTGCCTCGTGCTCTGCTTTCGTTCTCCTCCGACTCCTGTACGAACCCGCATCGTCGGGGAATCCCATCTTCTATGGAACCGTCACCCCCACGCCACGGGTTCAACCCGGGTGCTCTTTGTTTCCCAGAGCCGAGGTTAGTATGTCCTTCTCCCTGGCTGCTTAGAAAGTTCCTTGGGCGGATTGTTCTGATAGTCGCATGATGTTTTCAGCCACTTGGACGGTTTTCGGGCTTATTGAAGGCGACGGTGCCATCAGCCGAGATGTTGGCCCTTGCACGATACCAGTTCCGGGCCCGCCTCTCTGGGATCTGGGAGAACGGTGTGTCGCGACTCTCCTGAGACGCCCGCTCGTCCTCTGTTCTCCATTCCAGCTCTTTGCGCACGTACCCCCCGCTTCCGAGCCTGTGGGGGTGAACGTTGCATGCCTGGCGGGCCCTGTTTGCCTGGCTCTTCTGCACAAATTCCTCCGACGTGCACCTCTCCACAAATTCTGCCCATTGATCCTCCAAGAACCCGTAAGTCTTCGGGTCCTGCCTGTAGAGCATAAGATCGTTTTTCACGTATGTGTTGTAGAGCTCGCTCTTGAAGGTCTTCCAGGCCTTGCCCATCTTGGCTTTTGCCTGTCTTTCCACGGCCTGTTCGGTACCTTCCGGGAAGTCGAACTGAGATTTGATTGTGCTCCACAGGAACTCCTTCTCGTTCTCCGGCACTGACGGCCAGCTGGCGTACGTTATCCGGACCTTCGTCCTCGCCAATGAGGTGCACGCACTGCGGAATGCCGCCTGAGCCTTCTGCGGCAATATGGGCACACCCTCGTCGCTGACATGTGTTATCGTGTAGTGACCCGTGGGTATTTTATTTTTGCCTCGGCCACCTCGCTTTCGCTTCTGCCCACCCGATTCTTCGGTTTGCTCATGAGACGAGGCTTCTGCATGTTCGGTGGGCTCAGGTGCAGCCGGTTGAGGAGACAAGTGCGGCTCATCTTGTCGAGGAGAAGAGGCCACTGGCACTTCACGTTCATCTCCTCCGGACGCCATCTTCAAAAGACGAAAAATTCAGATACGCAGTACAATGAGGTTTATGATCTATGACATAGTATTTGTTGAAATAATATTATCTGCAAGTTTGCACTTAGATCATATCATAACTTCAATTTTAAATCCAATATCATGTTTTTTAGTTTCATATCATGCTGTAATTTCTAGGTATATTGGAAATTGTTACGACATGTACTAATTTTTGCAAAAAACATTGATTGAGAATATGGACGAATGCAATATGTTCATGTTTTTAGGGTTGTGTACCTTTAGTGAAATGGCACGAAGATAATTTAAAGCTAAGACTAATATAGTTACTAGAAATATTCACAATACCACAAAACAATAAAATTTATGACTTGTATTCGAATTATGCTTGATCATTTATGACTTGAAAATATATATATTATGATGAACATTTCATACATGTTTGTTCTTAATTGCACTAATTTTTACATGAAACAGGCACATACACATCATAAATACACGAATAACCTACTGATGAACACAAACAAATCATGGAACAAGTAGGACACAATGATGATTTCTCTTGCAAACAGGTCAAAATCTACTGAACTATGATCCTCAGTATGCAGATGACTAGAGCAACAGTGAAGGCCTTCTTCCCGAGTTCATCCATGCGCTTCTTCTTCCTGAGTTCATCTGATGTTGCAACTTCGTCCCTGTAAACAAACAAACCGGGGAGGAGAAAGGAGCGGAGCTCGGGAGTACAAACAGGCTTGGGGCGGTCGAGGAAGGTCGCCGGAGACGGGGAGCTCGGGGGCGGCAGAGCTCGGGGGCTGCGGGGAGCTCGGGGGGCGGCGGGGAGCTCGGGGGCGGGGAGCTCGGGGGCGGCGGAGCTCGTCGGGGCGGAGGGATGGCGTCGGGAAGGCGGCGACGGCGTCGGGCCGAGGGCTCCGGGCGGCGGCGTCGTCGGGGCAGAGGGATGCCGTCGGGGCGGCGGCGGCGTCGTCGGGGCAGAGGGCTTCGGGCGCTAGGGTTAAAGACTTAGCGAAAATTGAAACTGGAGCGCGGCTTTGGTAAGAGGGGATTTATTATAGAGGCTATTCCAGACGGTCCGAAAAACAGAACCGTCCGGACTAATAGTGCAGACGGTTCTACACCAGACAGTTCTCAGTACCGAGCCGTCTGGACAAAGATTGCAGGCGGGACCCTGCTACATTAGTGCAGACGGTGCTCAATATGGAGCCGTCTGGACTAATAGTACTGAAGGGTGGGACGCCTGACTATATTAGTGCAGACGGTTCTCAGTACGGGGCCGTCGGGATAATTGTTAGTGCAGACGGTTCCGTACTACGAGCCGTCTGTACAAAGATTTTTTTCGCGCCAAAAATGTTGGCCACTGGCGGGGCAACGCGGTTGCCCGTAAGGGCATCAACACGTCGAACGCACACGCCGGCGGACCCACGTGTCGGTCTCAAATGAGGCGGGCACCGAGTATAAGCGCTCAGTAACTATGCAGAGGAATTCAACCCGAGCCGCGCGGCCGGGTATATAAACCACTCAACCGCGTGTTCGACGGGCGAGGTGGGACTAAACCTTACAAACGCAGACCCTGCTACATTAGTGCAGACGGTTCTGGACTACGAGCCGTCGGGATAATGATTAGTCTAGACAGTTCTGAACTACGAGCCGTCTGGACAAAAAAAATTCAAAGCCAAAAATGTTGGCCGCCGGCGGGGTAACGCGGTTGCCCGTAAGGGCATCAACACGTCGAACGCACACGCCGGCGGACCCACGTGTCGGTCTCAAATGAGGCAGGCACCGAGTATAAGCGCCCAGTAACTGTACAGAGGAATTCAACCCGAGCCGCGCGGCCAGGTATATAAACCACTCAACCGCGCGTTCGATGGGCGAGGTGGGACTAAACTTGACAAACGCAGACCCTGCTACATTAGTGCAGACGGTTCTCAATATGGAGCAGTCTCACTAACATTAGTGCAGACGGTTCTCAATACGGAGCCGTCTAGACTAATAGTACTGAAGGGTGGGACGCCTGGCTATATTAGTGCAGACGGTTGTCAATACGGTTCTATACTACGAGCCGTCTGCACAAAGATTTTTTCAGGGTTATTTATTACTAGAAAAAGGGTTATCTATTACTAGAAATGACTTAAACTTCTGAAAATCATAGAAAATTCATATGAATTCCAATTGAGTTGAACTTTTTTTGTAAATTCATATTTTAATCTTGACAATTTTATGGTATAACTGTTATTCGTGTTACTGTTATGGAAATATTTGAAAATGCCCTTAAAACCCATAAACTTGTAAAATTCATAAAAAATTCATATTAATTCCAATTGAGTTGAACTTTTTTTTAAATTCATATTTTAATCTGTACAATTTTATGGTATAACTGTTATTGATGTTGACGACCATTTTTTTGATTTATTTTGTTAGAAATGACTTAAACTCCTAAATTTGAATTATATTCACTAAATGCCTAGAAATGCACTAAATGACTTAAATATAGCAAACGAACCCCCAAAAATACCAAATTTTGACATGGAACATGTAATGGTATATCTTGAGGGTAGAAAAAAATTTCAAGGTTAACGGATGAAGCAACCGTCACTTTGCCTTCAAATCTGACCCGTTCCCTCTCGAAACTTAGATTCTTCCTCAGAGATGGTCCGGTTTGTAAGTAGTGTACGTCACAACTTTTGCAAAACCTTCTCAAATTTTTACCACAGTATATTGATGCCATATGAGGGCACCATGCCAAGTTTCATGTTTTTCAGACTTCGTTTGCATTTTTCCGAATTAAAAAAACCAATAACCTCCATGTTCGAGGTCGAGTCTTGGCACCTTGATGTTTGGAATTCCTTTTCTTTTCTTGGATAAGGCCTAAACATAGACTAAAGACCACAAATAGGATTTTTCATCATAATTTTGCCAAATTTTTCATGCACTTGCAGTTCAAATTTGAATTATATTCACTAAATGCCTAGAAATGCACTAAATGACTTAAATATAGCAAACGAACCCCGAAAAATGCCAAATTTTGACATGGAACATGTAATGGTATATCTTGAGGGTAGGAAAAATTTTAAGATTATTTATTACAAGAAATAGGGTTATCTATTACTAGAAATGACTTAAACTTCTCAAAATCATAGAAAATTCATATGAATTCCAATTGAATTGAAATTTTTTTGTAAATTCATATTTTAATCTTGACAATTTTATGGTATAACTGTTATTCATGTTAATGTTATGGAAATGTTTGAAAATGCCCTTAACACTTGAACTTGTAAAATTCATATTACTGTAACTCAAAATCTGCAAACCTATTATTGCATTAATAGTTTATACAGAAAACCCTGGTGGCGATACATAACAGTCGGGTTACATCATAGAAAATAACCTAATCTCCTTTAACAACCAGCCCTTCTTGATGATCGACGCGCAGGTAGCAGGTGGCCCCGATCGGTAGTTCTTCTTCGTTGAGCGCGGTGCCGTCTCCAAGAGGGAACTCATCAAACTGATTGTACTCTTCTTCGTCCACGACATTCTCAACCCCGACAATCCTTCTTTTCCCCTGAAGGACTACGTGAAGTTTCTGATTTGCCGGGTCTTGGACATAAAAGACTTGAACAGCTTGCTTAGCGAGTACAAATGGTTCATCTTTGTATGCGGCACGTTCGAGGTCCACTGTAGTCATGCCGTACTTGTCGACCTTAACACTTGAGAGTGCGACCCAACGGCACCGGAAGAGGGGGATCTTGAAACGTACGTAGTCGAGTTCCCAGATCTCCTCAACGTGGCCGTAGTACGCACACACCCCACGTCTGTCCTGGAAGGCATCTATGCGGACACCGCTGTTTTGTACCGTGCTCTTCGTATCCTGTGCTCTGGTATAAAAGGTGTACCCATTTATGTCGTATGCTTCAAATTTCAGGATTGTGTGACTTGGCCATCAACCAGCCAATATTCTCCTCGGTTGTACTATTAGCACTCCGAACCTGCAACCAGTTGTTGAAGCTGCGGTTATGCTGTCTGGTAAGCCAAGCCTCCGTACGGCCTGGATTCTCTCTGCGTAGCTCGTCCTTATGCATGTTGATGTACGGGGCTACTTCAGTCATGTGTTGCAGGACCATGAAATGGGCTTGAGATAACGACGCGTAGTCAGGAATGAGTGTTTTCCTTCCAATGGTCCCTTTACCGTCCAGTCTCCCCTCGTGGCGAGACGTAGGCACACCTATTGGTTTGAGCTATTCCATGTAATCGATACAGAACTCGACCACCTCTTCGGTTGTGTAACCTTCGACGATGCTGCCCTCTGGACGAGATCTATTTCGTACGTACTACTTGAGAATTCCCATGTACCGCTCAAACGGGTACATCTGACGTAGAAATACCAGTCCACAGACCTTTATCTCTCTCACGAGGTGGACGGTAACATGGACCATGATATCAAAAAACGACGGAGGAAAGTACATCTCAAGATGACATAATGTCTTCACCACATCGGCCTGCAACACATCTAGTGCTTCGGGATCGATGACCTTCTGAAAGATTGTGTTGAAGAAGTAACACAGCCTAATGATTGTGTCTCGGAGATAGCTCGGCTGGATATTTCGGATTGCAACAGGAAGCATCTGTGTCATCAACACGTGGCAATCATGGGACTTCATACCAACTAATTTTAGATCTTCCATCGAAACAACTTTCGAGATGTTGGCGGAGTAACCGGACGGAACTTTCACACCTTGCAAGCACCGGCATAGTTCGGTCCTCTCGGCCTTTTTCAGGTTATAGCAGGCCGGAGGAAGCCTTGTTCTGCCTTGTTGGGAGGGCTCAGGTGCTAGCTCGGGCCTGATCTCCATGTCTACTAAGTCGAGACGTGCGTTGAGGCCGTCCTTCGTCTTCCCTGGAATATTAAGTAAGAGATCAATCAGGCTGTCACACACGTTCTTCTCTACGTGCATAACGTCGATGCAGTGGCGAACTTCAAGGTGACGCCAGTACGATAACTCCCAAAATATTGATTTCTTCTTCCACATGCCGCTGGCCTTCACTTTTTTACCGCTCTTTCCAAGGACAACATCGATATCCTTAACCATATTGTACACCTCTTGCCCGCTGTAATGCCTTGGACATAAAGCTCTCTCCCTCGTCCCGTCAAATTGTTCCTTCATATTGCGATACGGGTGATTCCTCTTAAGGAACCTACGGTGGCGCATGAACACCGTCTTACGGGAGTGGGCCAACCACCTACTCGCGGTACCATCCAAGCACTGAGGGCAAGTCTTGTCTGGTTCTTTACTCTGGCCCGAAAGGTTACGTAGGGCAGGCAAATCATTGACCGTGCAGAACAACATGGCGTGTAGGGTGAAGTTCTCCTGTTTGTACGCATCCCACACCTGTACCCCTTCATTCCACAGTGTTTTCAGATCTTCCACCAAAGGTCTTAGGTAGACGTCGATATTATTCCCGGGTTGCTTCGGCCCTTGGATAAGCAGTGACATCATGATGTACTTCCGCTTCATACACAGCCAAGGTGGTAGGTTGTACATACTAAGAGCAACTGGCCAAGTGCTGTGCCGGCTGCTCATGTTGCCGAAAGGATTCATTCCGTCCGTGCTCAACGCGAACCTTATATTCCTTGGCTCTGCACCGAAGCGTTCGAAGATCATGTCGATGTTTATCCACTGCGCGGAGTCGGCAGGGTGTCTTAGCTTTCCATCTTTCTTACGGTCCTCCGAGTGCCAGCACAACAACTTGGCCTCTTTTGGGTTCGCGAACAGACGCTTCGGACGCGGAATTACGGGCAGATACCACACCACCTTAGCGGGAACTCCTTTCTTCGGCTCGATGAAAGACTCGCCGTCGTCTGGTTGGCTCTTACGCTTGTAGCGAGATGCTTTGCACACTGGACATGAACGCGAGTTCGATAATTCATTCCGGTATAAGATACAGTCGTTCGGACATGCATGTATCCTTTCTACCTCCATCCCCAGCGGACAAACTACCTGCTTTGCTCGGTATGTGTTTTTAGGCAGCTCGTTACCGTCCGGAAGCATCTCCGAGAGGAGACCTAGGAGCGCCGTGAAACTCTTGTCTGACCAACCATAGCTTGCTTTCAATTTAAGCAGCTTGAGCACGGACGACAGCTTTGTGTATCTCGGCTTGCAACCCGGAAACAAAGGTTTTTCTGAGTCCTCAATCAAGTACATGAACTTGTTTAGGTCTCTCTCAGTATTAAAGTTCACGTCAGCATCGCGCAGCATCTGATCCAACCTATCATCGTCCTCTGTGCCACCACAATCATCGTCTGCACGTACTTCCTCATGGCGGCCACAATCATCGTCTGCACCTACTTCGTCCTCATCTTCTCTGCTTTCGTTGACTTCGGGTTCTTGTTCTTGGACGGTGCAAACGTCTTCGTGTAACATGTTCTGCTCTTCACCATGTTTGGTCCAACACGTGTAGTTCGGTTTGAAGCCCCTAATAATCAAGTGCGCTTGGATCTGTAGGGCTGAGTTGTGTCCGAGAAATGATCTCTCATTTCTACAGTCGCAACAAGGACAATATGTAAATTCAACACCCTTCTTCAACCTATCCTCCTTGGCGACTCTAAGAAAATTCGTCACACCATCAAGGTACGCTTAGTTCGTACGAGAACTGTACATCCACACCCGATCCATGTGGTTACACGCGCTGCACAACAAGAAAATTAGTGTTAAATTGACCTAATAAAATAAAGCCACCTAGCTTCTCATCGAAAAAAAGGAGCTTATGTAGAAATCGTACTGCAATTTAAGGGTTTAAGGGTATAAACGTAAATATCAAAATGCGAAACATCGGCATGAGATGAAATGCATGTCATGGAATAGAGGACATAAAATAAAGACTAATGCAAATGCAATCAATTTAATCGGAGTCCGGACGCTGAAAATATCGCGATCCGAATTTCTCCGGCGGTTCCGGAAACCCTAATTTGAGTTTTTAGTCAATTTTATTTTTTCTACAATGCAAACACGAGTGAAAATGCCATAATTGCATAGATCTTATTTTTCTGAACATTTTGATATATTATTTGCATTTTTGACTAATAATGAATTTTCTATGATTTTTATAAGATTTAAATATTTAAATACTCTTTTTGATCTTTTCCTCAGTAAAATAATAAATAACTAAATTCAAAAATATTAGGCCCTGACAGGTGGGTCCCACTGGTCATATTTTTATTTTTATTTTTATTATTTTTTTTTCCTGAGGGCCGGCGGTCGATCGGCAGGGACGCCGGCCGAGCTCAATCGACCGCGGTGGCAAGCGGCGGTGGCGCCGGAAGCGGCGGTGGACGGAGGAGGGAGGACGGAGCGTGGCGGCTTACCGGGAGGCGGCGCGGCGAGGCAGGCGGCGGCGAGGGAGGCGGCGAGGCGGGGAAGCTTCGGGGGCTGGCCTGGCGGCAACGGGAGAGCGTCGGCGGGGGCCGGCGGCGGCTTGGGGAGGTCGGCGGCGGGCGACACGAGCTCCGGCTGGCGGCAGCGCTCGCGAGCGGCTCGAGGTTCCGCAGGACACGAAGCTCGGCTAGCTGGGAGTGGGAGTGAGGGAGTGATCTTTACTGCAGACGGCTCCAAGTAGGGAACCGTCCGCACAAATAACGCAGACGGCTCCCAACTGGTAGCCGTCTGCACTGTATGGATTAGTGCAGACGGCTCCCACACGGAACCGTCTGCACAAATAGTGCAAACGGTCCCAGTTGGGAGCCGTCTGCACTGCAGACGGTCCCAGTTGGGAACCGTCTGCACAAATAGTGCAGACGGTCCCAGTTGGGAGCCGTCTGCACTAACCCGTTTAGTGCAGACGGCTCCCAACTGGGACCGTCTGCACTATTTGTGCAGACGGTTCCGTGTGGGAACTGTCTGTATTGTGCCGTCCCGCGTTTTCCCCATCCTTGGTCGTTATTTGTGCAGACGGTTGGTTTTGGGAGCCGTCTGTGATAAGAATTGTACAGACGTCTCCCGGTTGCAGTCTGTACAAGGGGCGTTCCGTTAAATGCTATCTGTAGTAGTGATATTCAAATTCATATTAACAAATCTAATTTATATATATTCGATTAATTAAATATAGAAATAAAAGTGTCAAGAACACTAGCCATCGTAGCAACAGGTTGATTCTGGGTGTCGATCCCGACCTGATTGACTCTGGCTCGGCGGCTTTCGTCTTTGGGAGTCAAAGTCCAGTGGGGTCTAAAATAATATAGTTCATAGAAAAAATTCAATATCATATAGTTCGCAAAACTAGGTCTAAAATAATTAAATGTCCACCTATAGGTGCACCTTTAATTTACCTTCCTATAGAATATTATCTGAACTAACGAGAGAAGAAAATGGACGAGTTTTTGTGGTAAAGGTGGTGAATGAATGACTCCTTGATCTTTTTATTCATTTAGTTTATGGATGTTGAATTATGATATAATAAATTTATTTTATGAATAACTATATAGAAGTACCTATGAAAAAGTTAGTGCTCTGTTTGGTAGACTAGAATATAGTCTAACTAACTCCAAAACTAAAATATACCAAAATAAAATCGGTACAATTACCACAAAAGTGAACATATCTTTCCTTTTTTTTTCTATTAGCTAAGATGTGATTTTAAACTCCTTTTCCGTAGGTTATAATAAAAATAACTAACTAGATGGTAAAATATGCAAAAAGGGTTCAACTAAATCAGATTATTATAATTCTCTGCACTATCAAACAGAGCTTTAATGTTTTTATTAGATCTATAATAGGGCCTAATCTTTGTTGTCTTTGAAATTATTTTTATAAACTAGTGTAAAAAGTAGTTATAGAAATGTTATCTCGTTTGTTTTACTTACAACGTGATTTTAAACTCGTTTTCTATCAGTTACACTAGAGCAGATAGCCAAACCACGGAATATGTTAAAGCGGCTCGACGGATTATGATAATTCAGTACCAAACACAGTACATCACGAAGAGATCACGACGAGGAGGTTGTCTCGCTCTAAAGCCATCTCTCCACGATTGTGTCAGTGTTCTCTCTTCTATATCACCGAAAATGAAGTAGCATCGTAAGAAGAAAGATAATAAGGCCATCACGTCTCTCTGGGTTGCCGCGCCAAGATCATCACGTACGGTTCTGACAGTTTATCTCTGGGCTGCGGCGCAGTGAATTCCCTGAGCAAGGCCTCAGGTTTTCAGCACCAATCAATTCGTACTAAACTGCTCGCAATCAGTCGCTAGTGCAAGCAGTACTGTCCTGTTGACGCCAGGGCTCGGCGGCTTTGCCCTTCGGCGAGTGAATAGTACATGTGGTGGGCTAGCAGTGGGAGTAATAAAAGCACACTGTGCGTCTGACTCTTTCAGTTACGAGGCGTCAATAGCTCATTGGGAAACAAATCTGCTCTGTGCAGCCCATGCATGTTGCGTTGTCCTGAAAAAATCGACATGTCGGCCAGGAAAAGATCACCAATGTCCCTAGGAGTAATTGTCCCGGACGTACAGAACAATGGTGGCTACTCACAAACGTCTCTTCACTGCACCACCCGCATTCAAGACTTTAAGGAGGACGAAAGCCAGGTGACTGTGAACATTGATCGGTGCTGCCTAGCCCTATACCGTTCCACACTTAGGCCACACTTAGGCGTTGGAGCAGCTATCTTCGTCCTCTTTCGTCTCCGTGTTCCCCTCCCTTCGTTTTCTCTCGCTCCTCTCCGCTGGCGCCGCGCCGCCGCGTCGCCGTGGCTCGGCCGTCCAATTCCCCTTCCTTGTGGCTAGCCGCGAGCTTGCACCGCCTGTTGATCGCCCTATCCAACATATTACATCCGTTTCAAAATAAATATTATTTTAAGTTAGACATAAAAATTAAAAGTATAAATAAAATCTTAACATTGACTTTCAATCATTTTCATGTCTATCTATTTTTTCTCTTCAAAATAATAAATGTCAGTATTACTAGTACTACTTCTATGAGTAATTAACTTTTTTTTGCCATTGACGAAGAGTAAAATAGAAACACAATGACTATAGAAGTTTAGAAGAACAAGTATTTTGATAAAAGTTTAAGAGGCTACAAAGAAATCTATTTTAAAATTGATGAAAAAACATTTAGGGAGCCGTGTGTCGCTGACCCACCCACCACCTTGGCATTCCTTCATAGCACTATATACCTTTTCTGAAGCGGAGTGGAGCCATGACTTTGTCATAAGGAGGTTTATCAAAAAGACATGAATTTGCTTATGCCATCCTACAGTCTTACTTGATATATATTCTACGGACTATCAACACTGCTACAGAAAACATCATCACAGATGGTTCAAAAGTGATCCGTCTGACTTCTTATTTATGTAATAATAAAAGTCATCACGGACGATTTTTGAGCCGTCTAAGTAAAATATATCACACGGCTTCGTAGAGAAAACCGTTCGTGATAATTCATAACCATAGAAAAGTATAACCTAAACTGTCTGTTATAACGTATCATCACTGACGGTTCTGTTTTAGAACTGTCTATGATATCTATTTTAAACTATTGAGGGATCTTTTTCTCCGTAAATAGGCCTCTTAAATTCAAATCATCTACGACCTCTAATTGAACTATTTAAAAAGACTTTTATTAATTTAATTTATTATGTCATTAAATCGTTTCCTTTTTTACAAAGATATTTCTATACTACTATATAGTGTACCAAGTTTGAACTAGACTTGGCAAGCAATCTGAACCATTGATCCCATGAATCTGACGGCTGTGATTGGAGGGATTCACGGTAAACAGTGACCATAAACAATACCGTCTACAGTGCCCTATAAATAGTACCATCTACAGTACCTTGACGTGCACTGCAACTGCTTACTAGTAAGAAAGGCATATCACATCGATTAATCGAGACTATTTATCTTTACATGACGTTTTAGCTTCGTATACAGGAATTGAAGACTGAGATAAAACAACAACCCTGACTCTCTTAACTTTATGGGATAAGCCATGTTTTTAATGCAATCTCTAGCAGCCATACTACATACGCATGCATGCACAGTAAAACCAGCCAATAGAGGGCTATTCATTTGCTTAGGGAATTAATTACTTGAGTAGATAATTGTGCAATGGTATTTAGTATGGATTGTTAAACTGTGAAATATTTAAGAAGGACAGTGGTATTAGTAGAAATTACTGTAAAATATTTTTCTTAAAAGTGTAGGATGTCATGTATTATTAAACAATAATAGATACTCACTCTGTCTTAAAATGTAAAGCATATTTTGTTTGTTTAAGATAAAACTTTAATTAATAATTACTCCATTATTATGTGGTATATGTGAAATAAAATTAATATCATGAGATTTATATTCGAAAGTACTTGCTTACGATTGTGACTTTATATCACATAAATCACATGTTAATAGAGTAATTGTTGGTCAAAGTCTTGTCTTAACCAAATAAAATATATCTTACATTTTAGGACGGAAAGAGTATCTAAAATATCACCTATTTTTCGAAGAGAGAAAGTAGTACTCTCTCTGTCCAATAATGTAAGACACGTATATATTTTAAGATTTATAATTAGACATATAATATTTTGATTATGTAATATAAAAATAATATTATTACATTTTATTTTTAAAAGTATTTTTTAATAATATTATCTTTATATTACATAATTAAAATATTATAGATTTAATTGTAAATTTTAAAATACTAGCGTGTTTTATATTGATAGATGGTGGGAGTACTAAGCAGTTCTGTCCTGTTGACTCCAGGGCTCGGCGGCTTTGCCGTTTTGCGAGTGAAGTCCAATAGGTGGTAGGCTAGCAGTTGGAGTAATAAAAGCACACTGTGCGTCTGACTCTTTCAGTTACGGGGTGTCGTTAGCGCATTGGGAAACAAAGCTGCTCTGTGCAGCCCGTGCATGTTGCGTTGCTCCTGCGGAAATCGACATATCTATTGCGCTGCGGCCAGGAAAAGATCAGAGGTGGAAGAGATGCCCCTAGGAGTAATTGTCACGGACATACTGAACAACGGTGGCTCCTCCCAAACGTCTCTTCACAGCACCACCCGCATTCAAGACCTTAAGTAAAGGACGACAGCTAGATGACAGCGAACATTGATCAGTGCTACCTAGCCCATACCGTTCCACGCTCAGGCGTAGGAGCAGCTATCTTCGTCCTTTTGTCTCCGTCTTCTCCCTTCATTTTCTATCGCTCCTCTCCGCTGGCGCCGCGTCGCCGTGGCTCGCCGCCTGTTGATCACCCTATCCAATATACTACATCTGTCCTTAAATAGATTTATTTTAAGTTAGAGACAAAATTTAAAAATACAAGTAAAATATTAACATTGCTTTTCAATTATTTTCATATCTTTCTATTTTTCCTCTTCAAGACAATAAATGACAGCATTACTAGTACTACTTCTATGAGTAATTAACTCATATTTATAGCATATACGAAGAGTAAAATAGGAACCTAATAACTATAGAAGTGTCGAAAGATAAGTATTTTAATAGAAGTTTAAAAGCCTAAAAGAACATTTATTTTTGAAATGAAGGTAGTATCATTTAGGAAGCCATGTGTCGCTGACTTACCCACCATCATCGCACGTCAACCACCACCCCAACGTTCCTTTATAACACTATGTACCTGTTCCACAGAGGCGTGCAAGACAGGGGTGGAGCCATGACTTTGTCGTAATGGAGATAATCAAGAAGACATATGAATTTGACTCCGCAATCCTAGCTAATATATATTCTGCGAGCTATCGACAGTGCTAGAGAAAACATCGTCACTGACGGTTCAAAAGCATCATTATAGATGTATAAGTGATTCGTTTGACTCTTGATGGATATGATAATAAGAGTCATCACGGCTCGTCTATGAAAAACATATCACAGACGGTTCGATAGAGAAAATTATTTGTGATAATTCATAATCACAGACGAATATAACCTGAACTGTCTATGATGGTGCATTATTGCATACGGTTATATATACATTCAACCATCTGTGCTAGACAGTTCTGCTTTAGAACCATCTATGATATCTATTTTAGGCTACTGCATGATTTCCTTGTTCTCGTAGATAGACCTCTTTAATTCAATTCATCAACATCCTCTAATCAAACTATCTGAAAAGACATTTATCAATTCATTCAATGTACCGTGGTGTCCCCTTTTTCACAAAGTCTGTCACAAAAATGCACATCACATTGACTGAACGAGACAACACATCGAATTGCCTAAAAATCTTCCAGGTAGTTCAACTAGAGGATAAATGAACTAAATTAAAGAGGCCTACTTAGGAGAACAAGATCATTGTGCAATAGGCAATTTAGAGAGTAGTGAGATGCCTCAGAACAACCATTTCACTTAATTGCATATCTGTCGAGGGTTATAGTCGAGCAAGGTTTAGGGTTAGGTTTAATTTAAATTAAACCAAACTCCAAACATTCTTACACCAAATGCACAGTTTATGAAGTGATATTTTCATCATTGGCAAGCAGTGGAGCAAATATCCTAAATCTGCACCATCGCAGAGACAAATCTGGCCAAGAATAAAGCACTTATAGGCCTCAATTCTAACTTCCTCTTGATTGAATCTGTGCCTACTAAAAGTGCATCTAGGCCCCATAAGTGGGTTTTAATTGATTAATGATAAAATGATTAAGAGATTAATGAGCTTACCAAGTGTTGATTAGGTTTTAGTCCCAAACACATGGCGTTGACGACCCTTAAAAAGATTGAAGAAGAGATGGCTTAGATGCCTAGAAGAATAAAGATGTTTCTCTAGCTCTTTTAGTGGTTCAAAGAATCACATTTAGTTTGGGCAAGCCGTACTATGAAGAGATGAGTAAGTCGATAGTTTGGATAGATTTTAAATTATTTTATGCTCAAAAGGATCCAATTCTTAAACTCAAAAATCTCTAAAAGATATCTTTCCACACCAACTTCCAAGTGTGCCCGGAGGCTCCGCACCAGTTGGTCAGAACCTCCAAACAATTGCGTATTGAGCCATTTGCCTATCAGGGGCCCCCGTGTGGTGGTCGTCCGGATTCTCTGGATTTGTTCAAAGTTTCTGTCCAAAAGCATGTCTTTCATTCGGACCTTCTGAGTAAAGGGCATCCAGATCCTCCGAACCAATCTTTGGCTTCTGTCCAGGGTGTTTTATCTTGTTTGTACTCTCTGGATGGAGTTGATCTGGACTCTAAGAAGCTTCTCCGTATCTTATTCCCCAAGTGCTTTGTTCATCTAGTGCCTCTGAGCAAGGTTCATCTGAGTCCTTCGAGGGTGGATAGAGACTCTTCTCAGTACCATTGTAATTTGCCAGGTGCCTCCAAGCCAGGCATGTCCAGACTCTCCAAAGTAAAACCTAGCGTCACTATCTCCTGCACTGATTTTGTTAGGACCCTCTGAGTGATGTGTGTCTAGACCCTCTAAAGAAGCTAGCTGGTTCTCTGTTGTGTGCTAAGTTTTGAACCTCTAGACACTTCAAGTGAGGTTCATTCGGAGCACCTAAACCAAAATTTTCTTCTCTGACAAGATGTTGTTTTATGTCTGGATCCTCTGAACCTTCACCGTCTAGACCCTCTGGGTGCTAATTATGCTTTGAGTTTGAACTGCTCAGACTCTCTGGGGTGGTTATTGCTCAGACCCTTCGACCTTTTCAGTGAGCCATTATTTTGAACCTTGGAGCCTCCGTGATGGTCTTCACTCGGAGACTCCGCACAATGCTAAAAGTGTCATAATGGTTAGTTTTTAGTGTTCTCTATATATACCACCACCCGCTCTGGCTATGGTTTGCTCTTGCTGGCCCATTCCTTTGCTCCTGCGCCTTGAGACCTTCTCTCCTCACTTCTAAAGGAAAATCTTTGGGAGGGAAGAAAAGAGATATTGAGCATATAGCAAAAAGTTCTCTCCATGCTCCGGTTTCTCTTGTTACTCTTGAAGATTGACGCTTCCTAGATGGTTGGGAGTTCTTGGAGAGATTCAAAGAAGTTGTTAATCACCACAAAATTTATAAATTTTGGAGTTCGCGTACCACAAGGTGAAGAACTACCAAGAAGAGAGGGAGGCTTCGCATCCTCAAACTCCTTGAGGGAAGAGCACGATTCGGTGCAAGCTTTGATCGTTGAATCAAGCTTTCACAACAGAGATGTAGGATTTCACCAAGAATATGAACCTCAACAATAAATTCTCACGTCTCGTCATTTGGTTCCATCTTCTACTTGTCCTTGTTTATGCAGTTTTGTCTTTGTTTTCTTGTCTTACTAGCATACTAGGTTTTGCATAGAGATTCTTTTGTAGAAATCAATTTTGGGATAAAATTTTGTTAATCTCCTATTGCTGCCCTTAGTCGATACCCTAAATCCTTTCACTTGCTACAAAGCACATACTCATTATACAACTAGGTCTTATCATCATTGCCCTATTCACACAATCTATAGTTCCGAATGTTTTATAGGCAGCTATATATGTATCTCTTCTTATCGGTTTTTTAGCCAACTAATAAGATAGCTCACATATATTAGGAAAACATCAAGCAATAGGGTCATCACAAAACCTTAGAGCTTACACAGTGCATCGTCGTCGCCTAGAATCCTAAAATAAATATCATGTATTTAGAAACCAATCATAAAACATCCGTGCATATCAACAAATTGAGATAGCCATATATCATTGCAAGCATGCGTCTATGTGCTTGTCATATTAAATTCTCACATGATCAACGACAAATTTCACACATATAGACAACTAGAATTCTCACAGTTCATACACATACACAACTAGCAACTACACAAAAGAGGATGATGGAGAGGGAATGCTGAAGAAGAAATCTTTATACTGTCTGTGGAGAAGGAGGAAGAGAACAATGATGCCGGTCTAGGGCTTGGGCTTGTAGGAGGAGATGTCACCTTTCTCGAGCTCGGGGGGAGAGGACGTCATGGTCTAGGGCTCAAGCTCGGGGAAAAGGGTGTTGCCTGACTCGGAGAAGGAGGATGTCACTGAGATAGAGAAAGAGGAGGACGGTGTTGGGGACATGGTAAGAAGTGCCCTTCTGCAGCGCACCGCTATGCGATGGTGTGGTCACAATGTCGACTCTGCAAAAGGGCACCTCTTACCTTGCCGGAGATGGACTGTTAAGGTTGATGCCGGGCATTCTAAGGGACAGAGGCACCGACTCAGGAGGGACATGGAGCCAACTGCCCTTGTGCAGCACATCGTCATGCCACGTATGTGATGACGATGATGCTGCGCAAGGGTAGTTGCCATGGTGTGTCACGACGGCGGCAGCTATGCGTTGGATCTGGGTGGGAGGGTTGGAAAGCGGCAATTTGGGAGAGAGGGCTAGAGTTGACGCATTTATAAGGAGGCGTCGTACCAAGTTGGTCTGAGCCTGGCCATATTACGGATGGTTCGCCCACGAAACCGTCTGTGATACTTTGAATAACTTATCATAGGTGGTTTAAAAAAGGAACTATCGGCGATAAATCCTCATCATATATAGTTCTTAGCGGCCAACTCAACTCATCATAGGTGATCAACCAACTGGAATGTGTGTGATGTATCCGGATGAGATTTTCTATAGTTGTGTGATACATATAAATGTTTTCAAAGAAAATTCTTTTGTATTAGAGAATAATTAGAGCTCAGATTATTGTGACAGAGTTTGGCGCACAAGACATGCCTCACAACGTGAAGACGCTGTTTTGTGCATATTTACGCCTACATTGAGTCGATGGAGGGGATTAGATATGTCGAAGAAAAAATTAAGTTAAATGCTCTAATTCGTCCAACTGAGAAGCTATGTTTAAGGGATTTCCATGCTGAATTTTCAGAGGGCCAGATCTAAAAGAAGACGTAGAAAGCTATTGTAGAACTGGAGTAGAGAACGATAGGCGAGGAACCACGATAATGATTGGGTTGGATAAGATGTAAAGCAAAGTGTATCAGGGGAAATATCTTGTGCAAATGGGCATTTTAGTGGTAAATCCGGAGATAAAGAGTAAAAGGCACGCATACAAGTTTTTGAATATCTCAAAAGACTGTACTGCTAGGTAAATGTATATATAGATCCATGTAAAATTTTAACTTCAAAATTCGATTTACTTTGAAGATATAAAAGGAACAAGTTGAACGTTTAACAGCGTTATTTGTTGTTTTATTTCACTATTCGCTTGCTACTAGAAATTGGACTTGTCCTCTCTGCAAAAGGTGTCAGAAAAATAGCAAAAACCGACAGGAATTATCTTCTTGATGGAGCCTATCATGCAATAACCGTCAAGCCTAGCATCAGGCAGAAAACAAAAAATGCCGGACGGTTAAGTGGCAGGAAATAATTTCTGACGGGAATTCCTATACGTGGCTGTCAAGAAAATACAGATTGGTCACAAGTGTAATAATGAAATATAGTTGACGATTTCCCGCTAGGATTACTGCCATGGAAAATTCTCATGTCGGTTCTGTACCGTGAGAGATGTGTCATTCTATTTTTCTCACGCAAGAAGTATGCCCGTCAAGAAAAATACTGTTCTTATGGGGTGGTTGTTGGCCTTTTTATGTCTCCCAAAGTACTTTGAATTTGAAGTTGAAATCAGGCATGGATGTCAAATAATCCCTAGTACTACATATTTCTCTTGTGAAACTTGCACACTTCGTTTGCTTGCACCATGCACAGAAGTGCTCATCGTTTGCACAAGATATGTGCCATGTATCAATTCAGTCTTTCGGGAGAGCACTGCATTTCACTGCTGCCCTAGCTATTAATGATGAACATGATTCCAAGATATATGAACATGATTCCAGCATAGGACGCCAACGAAATCGGAGCATCAATAGTGCAACTCCCGTGCATGTGTGCATTCATGGCGTGACGAGGATGATGAACAGATGAATCGCCTGATTCACTAGTGCTGGTTTCAGGGTACGTAGTACCATTCAGAAATGCAGCTATGAATCATTGCAACTACTCCCCGGCGGCGACCGCAAAATGAATGAAGTCGTTACATTGTCCTAGGACCGGCGTTGATTAAGGCATGTTTGGATCGAAGGAAAAGCGGCGGAATTGCGAGCCAAAGGAATATTTTTGGTACTTTTTGTGGGACAAAGTCTTGGTAGGAATAGAAAATCTCGTGTTATAGCCGGTCACCAGAAATTCGGAAGTTTATGGCCCGAATTTTTCAAACAAAATGTTATCGACTTTGCCGAAAGTATCCTAGAATTCGAATTTATCCAAATTTTTGGCTGGCCTCTGAACTTAAAAGGGCCAGGGTCACCGAGATATCAAGTAGCTGGCCGGTTACCAGAAATCTCGGACGGCTCTGAACATCTAGATGGTTTGTAGCACATGTTCTAACCATCTGGGTGCGAACATGAATCGCTCGATGGTTTGTTCTATTTCTTCAAAAAAACGAAAGCAAACTGAAGGTTTTAATTTGTAGTTCATTGGATCATCCTCCGACTGATTTATTTCACGCAGTAGTAGTAACCTCGATCGATCGACTTGATCAGACGCTACCATCACAACTCAATGCTCAGATGGATCAAAGTTAGTTATAATCTAAATATTTGGCATCAATATTAAATAATTGCTCGAAAGCATGAATTGCAGTAGCAGTGTTACATACATAAAACCACGCGTTTCAAGTACTTGGCATCATCGATCACATTGACAAGACGTGTAGATTACAGTCATGCATGCTGACACACCCCCCGGTGTTACCTAGATCACTTCTTAGCCGGCGAGGGCGCTGGTGTTGTAGACGAGGAGGGCGCCGCCGCCGAGGAGGCCAGCGAGGGTGATGGCCCAGATCAGAAGCCCGGTGGTTCCTGCATGCCAATAATGGACAAGGATGAGCCATACAGGCATACAGAATATGAGCTTGCTTTGAAGAGATTTTGTTCCGTGTCTATCTGAAAGGATTAAGTCGGATCACAGTATATGCAAACAAATTGTAAATTTCTAGATACGACGAGGTAGGGAAACGCGATAAATTTTCAGATCGATACCCGCCTCTAATATACCACCTGAATGCATGGCCTGATATATATTCATTCATCACTTTGACTATACTTATCTTCTAATTCTAAGATATTTACAACAGGCGCTAATTAAGCCCTTGATATTTCAACGCTAACACGAGAGCTCCTCACGGTGGACTGGAATTCACATATTAGCATTGAAAACAGAGAGGATTTTATATATCTCATGCATCCCCTACCTTGATATTTCTAGCAAAATTTCAACTGATCTTGATCACAGGTTGACACAAAAGTCCTCTGCCTATGATCGAATAAGCTTGGAATGTCATTAATTTTTTTAGCTGTAACCACTAACTACAAGTAACTAAGAATAGCTAGATTTGAATAATCTTTACAGCATAATCCTACTTGTAAAACATATGGTAAAGAAGTAAAGTAAAATTACTCACCGCCGGCGTAACGGTCACCACTGGAAGACCACTCCTCCGGCGTGTAGATTGGGCTGCAAATTGACGAGGTTAGTTGTTACGGTAATTACTTCAGTTAATGCCAATTTACCAAACGATCGATTAAACTAAATGGAAAAAATATTTCATCCGGATCTGCCTATATGTATCAGGTAATTACCTGTAGCCGTCGACGTTGGCGCCGTACTTGTCAACGAACTGGTACACGCCCTTACCCTACATCCATTGCATGGAAAAAAAAGAGAGAAAAAAACAGTCAATTGATGTGTCTTTTTTTGGCGTGCACATTCAGGCCTGTTCGCTCCTCCACCCAGGATCGACATAGTGTGTCTTGTTTAATCAGAATATACACATCCTGTGTGCGCAACAGTGAGCATCCTAGAAATTCTAGGATGTGCAGTGGACGTGCAAATAATGTGTCTTGTAGAATTAAATACACGTATCTGTATGCGCAACAGTGGGCAAGCGCGAAATTAGGATGTGCAGTGAACGTGCAAGTGTGTGTGAAATAATTGAGCTAGAGGATGGTCCTGACCGTGCCCTTCCTCCCGTTGGCGTCGACGTCGACTGTCAAGCCGCCTCCGATTCCTGCAGAGAGAGAGAGAGAGAGAGAGAAAGAAAGAATTCGTCGGATTAAATTAGCCCACTGAATCCATCATCCATCACCAACAGAGCATGCGGCACAACACTTGACACTTCAGTGTAGCTTCTTTTCTCTGTGCACGGACTCACCGAGGGGCTTGTCGGTCTTGATCTTCTTGCCGCCGCTGCAGACGACAGCGAAGGAGGAGCCCCGGCGCGACAGCGACGGCAGGCTCGTCGGCGCCACCAGCGGCGAGGTGATCATGGAGGATGCCATCTGCTCCCTCTCTCTCTCTCTCTCTCTCTCTCTCTCTCTGTCTCTTTCTCTGCCTTGTCCTGTGCTCTCACTCGTGAACTCTGAACAAAGCCTTGAACAGTTGCAGCGATGACGATGCCAATATACTTGAGGCGCCAAAACGTTGCGGCCAGGGGGCATGCACGGATGGGGATAACGCTGGTGCGACCGCCGCCGCGCCACGTGGCGGCACGCCAGTGGCCGGTGATGATATGGCAGTGCCTGGACGTTATCCTCCTGGGATCGCCGGTTCAGGTAGAAATTTCTCACCGGGAGGAAAATGCTTGTGGTGAGCTTGATCAGCAACCTGTGGTGGTGGTGCCATGCATGCTCTGCTAGGTGCCAAACTGCCAATGGATACAATCTGGTTGAAGATGCAGCAACCGGGCCTTCAGCAGAATAATAATCTGGCTTGCATCTTCTTTACCTGAACATTAGCTCCAATGAGAGAGTGATTAATTTGTTTTCTCACTTAGCAGTTTTGAGGCACTATCATCCATGTATGAAGCAAGGAGCATAGAAGTTTAGCGTTGGAGAGAATAGAAATTGCTAATGTGATTTGAAATGCAGAATTGCACAGAGAAACAGACTACCATGTGTGAAGATTTGATTTGTTTGTCCTAAAAAAAGAGAGATTTGATTGTCGCACTCAACTATCTGGCCATCACCGCGAAGCAGCAAATGGAAGTTTGATCTTGACAACTAGTGTTGATGGTATCGTCTGCTTCTGACTTAGCAGCAAAGCAAGTTCATTAGCATGCTTTGCTTCAAAGGCAGCAGAAAGGTGGGATATCTCCTCCTCCGCCTGCTTGTTTTGGACTTCAGAACAAAAGGAATATTATTGTTAGTGTATTTATGCAGAACCATATGAATCGCCAACGGTAAGAGCATATAGAATGCAAGTGATTGGAGATTTGCTTAGAACATACAAGGTGCCATATACTCTCTCCAAAGACATCTTGTACTAACTGTTGAAGTATATCGTACATGTTTCCTCGTCAGCTTAGATTTTTGAATTGATAAGTGCAGGGTCATGAGTTCAAAATCTGGTTAATGCAATTTAAAATAATACATTATAGTCCATGTCTTAGGAATTCTCATCAGTTTAAGCTTTAGGTGAATTTGTTTGTACATACAGCTCGATACTTTTTGAGTGAATTGGTTTTTGGTTTGTGCATGCAACTCAATACCGACTATATTCAGGCATTTATAAGCAATGCCAGGTCAATCATTAAAGGCAGTTGTCATTTTTTTGCTGTCACCCAACAGTGGAACACTTCGCTGCATGACAATGCGGACCTGACACACAATGAATGATAAAACAAGGACCTGATACACAATGAATGATTAGACCACTATCGCAACCATATTATATGCTTCCTTCGTCACAGATACTGAAACGCCCGATAATCAGTGAAGGATATTAACCTTTTCTTACAAATACAGTCGACAGCGTACAGCAATCTCCAGCCAGACGCAAGTGCGTTAGAATATGCATATCAAAGGTACTCGTACCCAACTCATCTATAGTTCCACATATAATTCACATTTTGGAAGGAAACTGTTGAAACTCACGAGTTCGAGTCAAGAATTCAGCAAAAAGGGTATGCCATACACCAGCACAGAACAATACTTGGTTACCGAACAAGCACAGAGAAAAAAGGGGGGAAATCATAGCTGATGTTACAAAATTTCAGCATCTCATGTTCAACAGGCAGATCTCAGCTAATGGCGTTGCACCACTAGCAACTGCAAGTTCTGAGAATCACTTAACCTCCAATCAATTGCAACTCCTAATCACAAATTTTTACAAAGAGTTGCAATGTCTATTACTACCTACTATGCACAGTGGATGATGCCAAAAAACATAATCATATGTAATGACTGCAGAAGATGAGATAATGGATGGAAAGAGGAGCCAAATAACTTACAGGAGCTATTTTAGAAAGATATGTAATTCTAGGGAAAACTAAACCAACCTGAGAAGGACAGGAACTTTACTCAGATAATGATAAAACAGTTCTCTTAAACTAGAGTCACAAACAATATGCAAAACACCAAAACACTTGTTCTGCATATTGGGATTCGAGAATCAAGACTATCTTGGCAAATAACAGAATGGTAGAAAAAGGGGCCCTCTCCCATACCAACGACAGAAGGAATCAGCTATCAGTGCTGACGGGATAAAGAATCAGCTACGAGTGCTGACAGGGCAAAGTAATAAGCTACACTAATCAGAGATTGAACCAGTCACCAAGATTAACCGGGAATATCTGAACATGCCAAATAACGCGAACAAGTCAACACAAACAAGCCATGGTTGAGAACCTAAGGAACATAGAGCGATTTTGCTGTCCCCAGATAAGCATGAGGTTCATCGGAAACTTGAACGGATGGAGAGTACTGTTCTTGTTGTACTTTCCCAAACCTAAGGAAATTATGGGATGGCAAGGGAAGTCTTATATGGAACAGACTGAACAGCCCAACTATGTCCTTTGGAACTACAACATGAACTTAAGTGGACATGATGAAAGCTTTGATCAAATTCTCTGCCGACTGCCTCTGCTCAAGGGTGCCAGATATGTGAGCAACATGGTCATGACGAGATGATTTTGATTCAATAATCTGAATGTGAGCTCCAGAAATCTGCAATAATATCCAAGAATTGCAAGTCAATGTTCAAGGGTAAAAACAATATCCTACCAACAAAGCATTTCTAAAACAGAACATTGAAGATGTCACATTATAACTGATTTTTTTCCATATGTTCGTGCATATTAATCCTGCTAACAGTACATTCTTTCTACAAAGGTTACTTTAGAACAATTCAGTTTTATTGTTGAATACACGAATTATACATTGCATCCGAATCACGGATAAGCTTATCCTCTTTTATTGAAATAAAAATAGTAAAAGAGTCAAATGATCTTATATACTATAAAAAAGTAACCTATTCTTTTAGGAATTAACCTACTCATGAACTTAATATTACAGGGTAGCATGTAGCACCCCATAACCACTGGAGGGCAATCTTTCAGGTGGCCACGTTTGGTTTTCTCAAAATATTTTCTGATAAGAGCCTCTTTTCCGCACCTTCACTAGATGCCGAAATCACATCAAAGCTAGTAGAAGTTATTGGTATTCAACTCAACACAGAAGGGGTGTCTTTATGTTGCACAATAAGACCACGATTTAGATTTATGTACATCTTCACTCAAAATGCAAGCCACCAGCAATATGAAATAGAAAACTGACCTTTCTAATATTGTCCAAATTTGTGCCACGTTTTCCCATTACTTTTGACAGGCCACTAGAAGGAATAATCATTTCCATATCCGGGAGGCGTCTGGCCAATGGTAGTCAGCAAAATGAATTAGAATGAGAAGGATGAAAATAGAGACCGGGTAATAACTATAACTCTACAAGGAATTCCTACATGGAAGGAACACTAGTTGAGATCAGGGTTTATGGTGCGTTCAGTTACAACATACCCTCCATATGCCTTCGATGTATATGAGGAATGTGCTCCATAGCCATCATCTACAGCCTGATGGAAGATATCAATGGTTAAGCTGATATCACAAAAATATAGGTATGGCGCATTATGAAGATCAAAGAGAAGCAAAGAAATTGATGTTGAAGCAAAATATTGTACCTGCAAGGAGCTGTACCCATAAGAACTGCTACGAGGAAATACATCCAAACCTCGCTCAACTTCACCCCTTTGATCATAGCCCAATGGAGTGATTTGTTGACTGCAAGGTAATAATGCAGGCATAGAAAAACTGCTTGAAAACATGGGTTCAGTAGTGGCAACGGTTAGCTTCCCATCCTTGTCAGAATTTTGCCTGTCCACACTGTCCTTCAGAACATCTTCCCTAAGTCTTAGAACTATCTGAACAAGAGCATCACGCAGCTTGTCCACGTCTCCAAACACCTACATGAATGAAAAGTTAAAGACACCTAGATAGATCACACTGAGAGTATCTCAAATGATAACACAAAAGATAAACCTCGACAAGCTCATCACTGGAAGATGCCCTCCGGGGCTTACTGCCCTTTGATATGTGGATAATTGCCTTAGTCTTATTCCGCATGTCATTGACAATTGAGCCACCCTTGCCAATAAGACAGCCAATGACATTAGCCGGAACAAGAAGGCGAAGACTCATTCTATCTTCATTGTCATCATTGATCTTTGCTTGAAGCAGAAGAACAGCTTCCACAGCTGCAGACTTAACATCATCGGTGGCCTGAAATGGAAGGTGTCACCTCAAATAAAAACATATTATAGGGTAGAAGCAACAAAGTACAGCTAGTGAGCTGGAAGTGTGGTCTAACCTCAGTGGATGTAATGGTGATTATACTTTCCTCTCTGTCATTCTTTGCGTCATCAACATCTATCCTTGCACCACTCTCTTTCCTTATACTCTTTATGGTCACCCCACCTTTACCAATAACCAAACCAATCTTGTTGCCAGGGCATACAACATGCAGTAATAGCTCTCCTGAACATTTTGGGGTGTCGTATGTAGGAACAGCAGGAACCATAGGTTGATAAATGGGCAACCGGCCATGAGCATCAGCAGGCACAGTAAATTCAGGAACACGAGAAACATGAGGTGTTGCCCCTAAGATAGCTAGACTTGGATGTCCAGAAGGTATAGCAGCATCTGACACTGAGCAGAAGTTACTAGCTGGATAGACAGGAAGCTCTGAAGGAATTATAATGCTTGGAGGAAGATCTTGAACAGAAGTTTCAAGAGGAATGATCTCTTTTGATGGGCATTTGTACATGATGGTTGATACTGCAAACAATGCCTTCTTGACAGCTCTAGCATCACCAGTTATCTGGTAAATGAAAGATAATTTAAGAAAATAATTAGCAGGTTATATGAAACAAAGAATGGATATTGAAGAACATAAGTTATGAAGCAGAACTCAAAAGTAAGTTATGGATTGGAATTCTTGACCATGTACAGTGTAAGTGTGCGCATCATACAAACAGAGAACGAAATAGATAGAATTATAAATTGCCTTAATCTGGGAAAACAAAGCTGCATGTAATGAGACGGATTAAAATTCTAAATTATTGTGCTAGGAGGTCACGACTACAGTATCAATCAATTAGTTGATTCCTGCACCATGCTAAAGAGATAAGAATGATATGTGCTTACATTAAAATACAAAAACATGTGTTGATAACCAAGGAATTTACTGCTAACGTACTGCTTAATAGTCTGCAAGTATTCAGCTTGTTATGTTGGCATAATTCACCAAATTATTATATGAAAGATATATACCTGAACAAAATTATCAAAACTCATAGCACACGAGTGTGTAGCTTCGCTTGGATCTTTTGGTCTAACTTTAATGGACGATTTTGAAATTGACCGAAGCCTCTTGATGACAGAACCAGATTTTCCTATAACACTTGCAGCTTGACTAGCTGGTACAAGAATGTTAGCTTCTTCTTCATCAGAGTCACTATTGATAGCCAGAGCATCAACAATTGCATCATGCACCTTGAGTAATGCATTTTGTGCTGCACAAACAGGCTGCCTGTCATCATCATCATCAACATCTATGTCGCTATGCTTGAGGTCTCTATGCTTGATATAACAATATACCAAGATAACCCTTTTGTCAGCACCAGGGTAAGGGTCAACAACCTTTACTTTGGCATTCGTCTGTTGTCGGATAGAATTTATCACCTTGCCATTCTTGCCAATTACATTACCAATCACTTTGTCTGGACAGAGTATGCGGTAAACAACCAATTCGTCATTACTGGAGCTTTCCTGGGTGTGAGCACCTGGCCTCCTCTTTTGGTCCTGCCTTTCTTCTCTGTCATGATCCCTGTGCTGGCTGGTACGCTTACAGGTATGTCTCATGGTTTAGCTAACTACACAATGCATGATAGGATCAATGACAAGCATTATAAAAATGAATAATAAAATCTAGTGATTGCATACATTCTGAAAAAGGAAACAGAACAAGCAAAGTATGATTGTAAAAGACAAGCAAACCTAGAAACCAATAAACATCGCTTTACGTATTTAGATAAACATCCATGCTATAGCATCATTGCATTTAATGGGCATCAAAGCACAGGATGATAAGAATCAAACTAATGGGCCAAGAATCATTGCAGTACATGTGCTAGCAAAAATGAGGCCAGGATTCTGGTAAGTCACTGTCACCCTTCACCATGAAAAACTCAGCAGCAAGCTTATATGAAGGAAAGCTCGGAAAGTAACCATCATTCCTTTATTCAAACAATCACATCAAACTAATATTAATTGACTCATGCAAACCAGAGAGAAATCAGAGAATAAAATGGCTAGACAATATCAAGTTATAAATATGCCAGCTACACCAATCGGTGGAACATATTAAAATGAATGCCCATGACTATACAGATATTAATGGTATCTTCTAATTATGCACCACTAAAGATGAATTAAAACAGGAAAATTACACATACGTGGAGTCACATGAATCGGCGCAAATCGTGCAGCCACGTGGCATGCGGCAATTCTCATGTAAGCCCACCCATCACTACAGTGATAATCGTTATAGCCGTCAACAGATATCCAACCCACAACCAAGAACTAGATTTGGTGATGAATGTGATAGAATCAGTAGGCGAAACACGACAAAGAATTAGATTCAGGGACAAATGTGACATGCCCAGAAAGCAAAAACAGGACCAGATTTACTGATGAACCATGACAGAACCAATAAGCAGTACTCGCCAAAGATCCGGACCATCCGGTCGTGTGATAAATGAAAAGATCGCCAGCATGCAGCATATAATCAGTCAAGCCCTAGCAGGCTCTTAGCAGCTAGCACAGAAAGGAATGGCTGAAATCTTGAAGAAAGGATAAACTCGGAATCCTCACAAGAAAGGAAACTAGAGGAGGAGGAGACTAGGCCTCGCAACCCAAGTCAGAACCCTAACCCCAAAATATGCGATTCCCAAGCCTAAATCTCTAAATTCTGCTTCGCTCCACTCCCTTTCCTTCCCCAATTCAGGAACTGGGGCCGATGGGACGAAACATGCCAAGAAACGGTGCGAATTGCGGGAGCCTACCCAAGAAATCCGTCCAGTGGCGCTTGACCTATCGGAGAAAGCCGAATTCACAAAAGAATTCCGACGGTTCGTGCCGGAATTGGCCAGGATGGTGGAAGCCATCAGCAGAGGATGAAAGGACCAACGCGACGGTGGATTGAAACAAGAACGTACCAACCAAGACCACGGATTCGACGGACGGGAGCAAATCGAGGGACGGACGGGGGCACGGGAGGAGAGCCGTCGGGCGGCGTCGAAGGCGAAGATGGGAGGATGGCCGCGGCGGCGGCGGCGGCGGCGGCGAGATCGGAATGGAAGATGATGGATGTGGGGACGACGAGACGAGAGGGGATAATGGTGGTCTTATTTAGGGTTTGAGGAGACGATTGGTGTCGCAAGAGGTTTTGGCTCCGGGCCCATGCGTCATAAGTATCAGACTCGGGTCCGTCGCAAGGACAGGCGTGTAGAAGCGCTTGAGAAGGGGGAGAGAAAGGAACAGGTGGAGTGGTGGTCCTCGTGGACGCGCTGAGTTGGAGAACTGGTCGTTGCTGTCGAGGTGGATTAATTAGGTGGCAGATCTGGCGGCGGCAGCGATCGGACATGGTGCAGTAGCCGTGGCGGATCAAGCGGGTGTTAGATGGTGATAGTCGGAAGGAGAGGGGGTGAGGACGAGTCATCCGTTTAGGTAAGTGGCGGAACCACGTTTGTTGTTTTATCGGGTTGTCGAACAAGGCGAGAGTTATTGCATGTTAATAGCTCTTCTGATAAATAATATGTATCGTGGTTACTTATTTAAAATCTTATTATTTTGACTTAACTAAAAGCTCATGGGAATATATTAAATCTAATCGGTCTTTATTTTGTCTTTTATATCAAACTAGCTAGTAGTACGACCCAAGACTCATGTTTAGATTTTCGTTGGACGATTCAATCTAGGTCTCGGTTTATGTCTATTAGTAGAGTACTCATGCGCTGCTGCAGGATCAATAAAGAGATGTATATAGGCATTGATCAAATGGTCATTTCTAATCGTATTCAACAAATATCATCATCTTCCTTTTGCATCTTCCTCTTCTCCCTACTGAGCATCTCCTTTCCTATCGCTTGTCTGCAAGAAGATAATGCATCGTCTTCCTTCTCCCTTCTTGCAATTGTTCTTCTTATGAGAATATATAGTAGGGGAGCAGCCAACTGGATATAATACATTAATAAAGATAGGAAGCACAATGAAAAAAAAGAAAATGCTATGTAATCTGACATCTATCAATGGTCCGCATCAAGTATCCGCAGTATCTGCACTGAGGAAAAGGGCAGTAATATTTTGAGATGCTCTCTCCACACTTCACCTATATTGATGTTGGATGTAGATAACAAATTGGCAGAATTAGCTCATAGATAAACATGAATATCTTTCAAGAAGGCAAGAATGTGATGTGCGATATGCTATAAACCTCATATCTTCCCCCAAATCCTTGCTGATGAAGGTGATCAAATGAATGCCCTTCGTCAACCCTATCAACAAATCTAACAATCCAGACCATGCACTTTACTCTGCATTGCCTTAACAACAAATGTTACACACATCATTCATGCAAATACCTAGCTTGGCTGGCACGGGTGAGAAAGGCCACCATGGCAGTTCACCGAGAAGAGGTGCCTTAAACCAGGCATAAAGGCGGCAATGGAAGGTGTTGATGTCCACGACACAGGGTCGCGGGCGAGGCCAATGCTGGCGGGCAAGGCACAACTGGTTGTCCATGAGTGCAAGCGATGAGGCATTTTGTGGTGGCTATAGGGATTGGGCTAGGGTTTCTCCCAAATTCCTAATCCTCTTGAGGGAAAGGGTCGCCGAAGTAGCATGGCATGAGTGTCGTGCAACAATGAGGTTCGTTAGTGGTGGCAGCGGTAGCGCTCGAGGCGGCGCTCGAGCCACTACATGGCTGCTGGCTTAGCGATCTCCCCCTCCTTGGACATTCCCGTCGCCACGCCCACATGCATCCACGAGTGTTGCCCATCGCGACATCTCTCTAGTCGGGGAAGGACAGCGGAATCCAAGTGTTGTGGTGCAGGCACAGTCTATCCTATGGTGTATTCATGTCCGCCGCATCATGGCTCCCCTATTGGCATGCGGAATAGGGCCATGAGGCCCTCGTCTGGCCAGTTGCAGGTGGTGCCGCCGATGACCACATGGTCGGGGGCAAGTATGGTGGTGGGGCTAGGGCACAAGAGGTGGTGATGCGGAAAGGAGCGGCGGGATTTATAGTGAAGCGGGCCGTTGGGGTGGAGGTCGCGGGCACCGGGATCCACAGCAGCAGTTGCGGCCCATGCCGCCGTTTTCAGTGGCGGGCGGTGCCACTTGAGAGAGGCAGCAGTGGATGAGAAGGGTGTAGGGGTGGGCTGGTGCTGGGCCTCACGGTGGGCCTGCGCAGAAGAGAAGGGGTAGGTCGAGCCTATGAGGAAGGAGAAGGGGAGCGGGCTGGGCACAAGGCGGAAGAAGAACATATGGATGCATTGAATAGTCATTCTATTTGGCGAACCCTTGCATTGAGCCTGAGGCGCTCAGTCCCAACCATGTTGTGAACTTCGATGTCTTCCTCCTGTCGCCTCCAACAAAAGTGGCGACACATTAAGTGCCTCGTCTTACTAAAGAAAATGGATGATGAACCCCTCTCCCTTCATACACGCACCATTCGACAACGACAAAAAAGGTCTGACCGGCTTAGCTAGCCGGCTCCTCTCGCCGTTGCTCCGCTCCAACAATATCGTCTCCACTTCATGTCACTCTCATGCGGATGATGCCTAGGGAGGAGACCAGCTGTTTAGCCTTGACATTGGCCAAAAAAAGGCAAGACAAAGAAGAAAAGCTTATGGGAACTTTATGTGAGAGTCTAGTTTCAACTACTAGACCCTCCTGTGCATATCCTCGTCAGTCCAGGATCACGCTGACAATACACAGGCGAAATGAATAACATTGCATGCATTCAAAGTTTAAAAACTTAATTGAGTACAATATGCCACATGGCTTACAAAGTTCCATGTCTAACGATATTTATTACATCAGAGGCAAACAACGGAAAATAAAAGCGAAGCGACTCCATCCGTGCCACAGGTAATTGACGGAAGCCACGCGACCTATTCTTCGGGATCGTCGTAGAAGAAGTCTTCATCGGCTCCTTCTTCAACATACTCCTCTGCGCACCACCACAAAAACATGCACGATGAGTACTTCATGTACTCAGTAAGCCACCTGGCGGCAGATGGTCCTACCATACTATATGCAAGGCTTCAAAGGAAGGCGTTATGGCTTAATTGCGTAAAGCAACTTTTAGTTGAAATATTAGGGTAGATTCAAAGACATTGTTTTGATGTAAAACAGTTTTATTATCAGGGGTATTTTCCAGCGTGTGGTCTTCGACCAACACCTTCGAGCAAGGAACTCCTGCCTTAGTTTGGTCATAGGTTTCATCAGCAAAGGGGTAGAGGGAAGTAGCAAGGGGGAGAGGGATAGGTCCTTTTCATCAAGAATGAGTCATGTGTTGTCCATAACCGTGGACACGGCTAATCGATTAGTTTATTACTCTGCAGAGTTTGCACACTTTACCCACATGACACAATCTCGCCTTGTTGCCACTGGCCGTCGCCAGTATTGCAACAGGAAGATTGTGACGAGGTCTTTTAGCTATATCCCCCTAAGGTGTGACATGCCCACTGGGTCTGGCTCGGAGTTGAGAGTATGTCCTCGCACTCCGGTCCCCCCATCTGTGCCGAGGGTCCTCGTAGCTACATCCACCCCTTCTGCGGTACGGCAACATCGGCACCAAAGGCTGACTAACCTACTTGACCAAGCCACTGCCCATATAGCATGTGGTTGCACTGTTGACACACTTCTCCAACTTCAAGACTTCGACCTTAAGTGGTACGGACGACCAATGGTTCCTTTCAACCGGCCTTCTGCGGGTACGAATGTGCTATGTGAAATTTGTGAATATATTGGTGAAATTGGTGCTGAATAAAAGTGCACAATGCAACACTACTGACGGGCATTTATAATACGGCCGTCAGTAAAGTGCCACCATCACTGACGGCGCCTAACAAGAGACCGTCAGTGGTGATACCTCGCAGGCCAACCCTGGAGGGGTTTCCACTGAGGGGCACGTTGGGCCCGTCAGTAGTAATGTGCACTACTGACGGGCAGTCGCCCGTCAGTGGAGGTGTCGGAGTATTATTCCAGCAATACTGAATATGGGGCGGCGTGAGCACAGCAAATCCGGATGGGTGCACACAGGAGACAAGGTTTAGACAGGTTCAGGCCTTCGCGGAGAGGTATACCCTACGTCCTGTGTTTGGTGGTTGGTATTGCTTGAATCCCGAGTGCCGCAAGCCCTCAAGATGAGATCTCAAGGTTGCTAGGGCTATGTGTATGAGAGATGATCAAGGAGATCGTGAGAGAATACCGATCGGAAGGTCCCTACCCAGCCTTATATAGATGACCAGGGGTAGGGTTACAAGAGGCCAGATCGGTTTACAGATTGGTTTCCTAATTAGTTATAGCAAAATCCAGGATTGCCGGACTTGTGCTTATCTCTGTCTTGTACTCCAAGTTGATGAGGCGCCCCCGTGTAGAAATCGGACTCCGAGTAGTCGGCCTGGCCCACCCTATGGCCAGAGGGCCGAATTCGTCCTCCTTGATGATACTCGGGTATCATGTTATCATCAGTAGCCCCCGAGTCCTTCATGATCTAACTGATGTCGGCCTCCTCTTCTGGACAAGCTTCCCGAGTGGCCTCCGTCTGGGCATACTGTCTGATTGCTTGCAGGGAGATTATGAAGGACTGATTGAACTCATGTGGAAAAGACAATAAAGAGCCAAGTGATACTCACCCGTAAGGCAGGAATATCATGGCGGGTGAGTGAGTAGCGGGTAAATTCTGGTGATATCCGATCTATCCTGATGGACAGAGACTGGCTAATAGCCCAGCGGGGGACATACCATAAATCCGACTGAATTTCCGAGTAGCACCTGGCTTCCCAAGTGGCTCGAGACCAGCTAGTGTCCCCCTGGAGGAATGCCTCCGAAATTCTCGTCAGAACCAGAGAAACAAGCCATGGTGCATAGGTTCCCGAATGATGAAGCCTTACACCGGGTCATCCCACTGAATCCGGAAGTTCCGAATCCTGAAGCCTTCAAAACAGCGTTCTCGGAAGGTTCAGGTGGAGAATCCAGTAGCTCCGAGTTGCTCGGCATCCGACTTGTGGCCTGCAGAAGGCGCGCCATTACTGCCCTTCACTTGGGTGTATTCAAGTGATTGCGTTCCTGCTTGAGACCAATCATTGAAACCCTTCAAAACTGTAACGCCCGGTCCCGGATCTGTCGGTAACCGGCTAGTGGCTTGCGGGAAACACGTTGCAGTTGCTATTTACGGGGGGATATTCCGAACGGCTATTTAACCCCGGAAGGCCAACCGTTGGACCCCTCCTGTTAGAGGGCGCAAACCACGGCGAAAACGGTGCCGAGGGCGCTAACGGGCCGCGACGTGGGCTGTTATCGCGCGTAATGGAAGCCGAAAAGGCGCTTCTTGGGCGTGGGAAGATCGCGTGTTCGTGGAAGCGGAAGGGTCGCGCCGCTCGAAAACGTTCCCCTTTATAAGACCGAGCGAACGGCGGGGTCCACTTACGCCTTCCAGTGCACGCCTCATTCCTTCTGCGCCCAAATCTCTTCGTCTTCCTCGAGCACTGTCGATTCGGGGAACCGCCGCCGTACACCAAAAAACCCTAAATCCACCCCGCCGCCACCGAATGCAAACCCCTGAGTGGGTGGCAGATTTGATCGACACTGAGGAGGACGCCTTGGTGTGGAAGCTTTTAAGTGAGAAGACCTCCACCGCCGACCCGATGGCTCCATGGATGACGTCCACGGTGACTGAATCGCGGCTGGAGAACATGGTGCAGACTGGGGTGCTGCCGCCGAAGGAGTTGGTTGAGTGGCGCGCCGCTGCCGGGGAGCCATTTCCCACCACAAACACAGGTGAGGTAGTGGTCATCGGTTCCTTCTTTGAGCGGGGCTTCTCCGTGCCCGCTCACCCTTTCTTGCGGGGCCTCCTCTACTACTACGGCCTGGAGCAGCACAATCTCAACCCCAACAGCCTGCTCCACGTTGCGTGCTTCATCATCTTGTGCGAGTGCTTCCTCGGCATTGAGGCGCACTTCGCCCTGTGGAAACACCTATTCATGGTGAAGCCGCAGCCCAGCAAGGGCCAGTCGGCAGTGGTAGGCGGCGCCGGATTCCAACTGAGGTCGGGGGCGGTGAAGCAGTACCTAAGTTTGCCAATGCAGACCTCCAACAAGGGGTGGCATGCAAACTGGTTCTACTGCGCGAACCCCGCCCCGTCGCTTCCGGCGTTCACGGGTCAGCCTCCGGAGATCAAGCCAAGCTAGTCCGAGCCACCGCTGGACCGGGAGCAAGACGGGATCGTGATCCTCCTGTCGCAGCTCACCGATGCAATCCAGGCGGGCGTCACCGGAGCCGTCGCCGTCGCCACCTTCATTCGGTGGCGGGTGTAGCCTGCTAAGCTGCGGGCCCACCCGATGTTCATGTACACCGACGAGCATGACCCTACCCAGGAGTCCTCCGAAGAGCTCCCGGAGGGTATGGTGCAGCGCCAGGTTGAAAGGCTCATGGCTCAGGGGACCAGTCTGGATTTCTCCGGACGTCCGCCGCCCTTCAGCAGAGCCAACCCTCCGAGTCAGGTAAGCGATCGAACTTCCGACTCTTCTCATTTGTGTGCCACTAAGTGTGACTCTGACTTTCTTTTCTTGCCTTCCAACTTCGCAGATTCTGTTCGGCTTTAGTTCTGACGTTCCCCTTCCTGAGAAGGAGACCTCGAACCAGCCGCGATACGTCGACGTTTCCGGCGGCGGGGCGCCACCGCAGGGGACGACCGGAGCGTCCTCTTCGGGCGCCAGGTCTTCAAAAGGCACTGGATCTTCCAAGGGGAAGGCGCCGGCCACTGTGGTGCCCAGCCCTCCTCCGCCGAGTGCGCCGGCTCCGGAGGAAGAGGAAGAAGATGACGACGTCCCGCTCCGCGTGATCAGGAGGCGGAGGCCGTCGACGGGCGCTACTCCGGGGGGACAAGGCGGCTCCGCTACCAGTCCCAGCCCGGTGACGCCTACTGTGGTAGACGTCGCTTCATCGGAGCAGGGCGGTTCCTCCGCCCGTCCTGACCTGGTGGCGCCGCCTGCCACGAGCACTGTTCCGGTGGAGCAGGGCGGCTCCTCCGCTGGCCCCGATCCGGTGACGTCGGCTGCCGTCCCGAGTGGAATTCCTCGGGCGGCCGAAGATGATGTTCCCCCCGGCCAAGGGGAAAAGAGAACTGTCGACGCCGCCTTCAGGGATCAAGGCGGATCACGATGTCATCGACTCCGACTGCTGCCATGTCCGGCATCTTGAGCTTCAGGTAGACACAGCTGGGGACAGCCATAAATTTAGCATAGCGAGGACGCCCCAGAATGGCGTGATACGATCCTGAGAAGTCGACGACCTCAAAGGTGAGGTTCTCGGTCCAGAAGTTGTCGGGAGTACCAAAAGTGACGGGCAGGCTGACCTGCCCGAGTGGACTCGCCATCTTCCCTAGCACGACCCCGTGAAAGGGGGCGCCAGTGGGTTTGATCTCCGAGCGGGAGATTTTCATGTCGTCAAGAGTCTTGACGTAGAGGATGTTCAGACCACTCCCTCCATCCATGAGGACCTTGGTGAGGTGGACGCCGCAAACGATTGGGTCCACCACCAGGGGAAACCTTCCCGGGTGAGGTATGTAGTCAGGGTGATCCGAGCGACCGAAGGAGATTACGGACTCGGACCATCGCAGGTACTGGGCACGGCCGGTTCCGCTGCATTGACCTCCCAATCTGTGATCTTCTGACGACGCTTAGACTCGTAGCCGTTAGGTCCGCCGAAAATCATCAGACAAGCAGTCTCTTTTGGTAATTCGTCACCTTCGTCCTGAGGGGGCTCTTTTTTGTTCCAGTTGGGGACGTAAGGTTTATTCAAATTCTTCAAGAGGTTGCAGTCGTGTGTTAGGTGGTTGGACTTGGGTCCATGAAAGTAACACGGCTGACTCATCATCTCCTCAAAAGTCGCGTTGGTGCGCTGAGGATGGCGCGGCGGGGCGCGCTCAGCCGCAGCAATGAGATCTCCGTCCTTGCGCTTCCGATGCTTCTTCCTGGACGACTCGGGGTGAGCGTCCCGACTGGGGGTCTCGGGCGCCTTGCCCTTGCCCTTGTCGCCCTTGGTAGCGCTGCGGACGGCCTCTTCGCTGGTGGCGAAGTTGTTGGCAATATCGAAGAGTTCGCGCGTAGTCTGAGGATTCTTACGGGCTATCTTGTGGATGAGGTCAGTGCTTCCTTTGGAGAAGGCGGTGATGACATCACCCTCTCGGACCTCTGGTAGAGAATTCTTCTTCTTGGAGAAGCGCTGAATATATTCCCGGAGAGTTTCGTCTGCCTCTTGAGTACAACTATGGAGATCCCACACATTCCCGGGCCTGTTGTAAGTGCCCTGAAAGTTGTTCACGAAGAGGTTCTCGAGGTCACTCCATGACAAGATGCAACCCGGAGGTAAGCTGGTGAGCCGAGCTCGTGCTGAGTCGGCTAGAAATAGCGACAGATAATGGATCGCGACATAGTCGTTGCCACCATTGGTTCTGCACGCTGTGTGATAGTCGGCCAGCCAGATGTCTGGCCGAGTTTCGCCCGTGTATTTGTCGATGCCGGTGACTCGGAATCGCGACGAGAAGATGATGCTGCGAATGCGGGCGCCAAACGCTTTTGGGCCTGCATACCCCATGCCAGAGGAGGTCGGAGAGCGGCCACAGCTGGTGGCGCTGCTGTCGTCGCGGCGGTCACTGCGGTCATCCCTCTCGGGACCTCGATAAGCGTTCCGTCTGGCGTCAGTGGGGTACCGCACATCACGGTCCGATACAAGTCGGCTACGGTCCGATCCAAGTCGGCTATGGACCGACCCGGCTCGGCGAGCGTTTTTGTCCGCGTCCTGGCGGGCACGGCTCCGTGCGGCTATGGTGCCCCGTGCATTACGTTTAGGCCCGAGTCATTTGTGAACTGCTCCGACCGGCTGATGGCGGTCGGGGCTTGCACGGCGGTCTTCCACGGTTGGTGGGCTTCTGGGAGGTGAAGAGCGCCGACTCCTAGCGCTTGCTGAAGAGCCCGCGCGGTCCCCAGAGGCTTCGGCCTGCTGAAGAGCTGTTTCTTCTAGCAGGATGTGGAGTCGCCGGAGTTCATCATGTCCCGGGGTGCCTTCAGGGACATTAATGGCGCGTGCCGCCATCGTGGCAGCGACGATGTTGTGACTAGGAAACGGGAATATTGGAACCCCGTCCTTCTCACGCATGCAGAACTCGTTATGGACTTGGCGTCCTCGAGCCCTCATGTCATCGTTGCACAGTTGCTCATCGCGTTGACGAGCAAGCCTGGTCTGCTGCTCGATCAGCTCCTCCTCCTTGGCGAGGAGGCGGAGCCGAGTGGCTTCAAGCTCAGTAGGCGTTTGCTCCACGATGGGGACTGATCGGTCGTCTCCATTGTCCAGTGAGTCGGGGTTGGCCATGAAGACCTCCCAGGATGGATGATGACTACCTGAACTCTCGTAATCATCCGAGTCGTACTCGAGGACGGGGAGGAGAGAATCGATAGCACCAACCAATCGGGACCTATGTTCGACGGGTGAGCACCCGTGCACGAACACCAGATCCGATTTCGGCGCTGCTTCGTCCCTGGGGAGAGAGGCCAAAGCTGCGGACTCAGGGGTGAGTCCAAGCAAAGAAGCTAATGAAGCCTCCACTGATCGACGGGTTGCTGAGTAGCAGAGGTGAAGCTTGCCGATCTTGTCGGCGATGAAATCCAGTTTTCCGAATTAGAACAGCTGTCTAGGATCCGAAACCACGTCCAGGGAGGCGACTCTCATGACGCTTCCTGAAACGAAAACGACGTTGTTATTGACGGAACCCATCCGGACTCGTGCAGATGGATCTATGCACACAGCCCTTACCTGGCACGCCAACTGTCAGAGTATTATTCCGGCAATACTGAATATGGGGCGGCGTGAGCACAGCAAATCCGGATGGGTGCACATGGGAGACAAGGTTTAGACAGGTTCAGGCCCTCGCGGAGAGGTAATACCCTACGTCCTGTGTTTGGTGGCTGGTATTACTTGAATCCTGAGTGCCACAAGCCCTCAAGATGAGATCTCGAGGTTGGTAGGGCTATGTGTATGAGAGATGATCAAGAAGATCGTGAGAGAATACCGATCGGAAGGTCCCTACCCAGCCTTATATAGATGCCAGGATAGGGTTACAAGAGGCCAGATCGGTTTACAGATTGGTTTCCTAAGAGCAAGTCCAGCAGAGCCTCCATAATTCACCCTCCATATCTCCATATGCATAGCCATCCATAAATATTCCTCATCCATATTATCCCACCACTCCAACAGAACATCCATATCTCACCCTCCATATTCTCTTTCCTATATTTTAATAATATCCTATAACTACCAATCTATTTATATTTGTTATATGTGTAACGGCTATAATTGAAACGGCAATTTGTTTATTGGTTATTTTTGCAGTAACGAATTTATTTCCAACGGCTACTATTTGCAACGGCTATATTTCCAACGGCTATTTTTCCAACGGCTATTTTTCCAACGGCTATATTTCCACCTCTATATATGGAACCCCAATTGCCACTCCTGGCAGTGTGTGCTCTCCCATATCCCTATCTCCTCTCCCACACATATTTCTCTCCTCTCCCACAGCGCAATGAGGCGTCATAATCTTGTCAAGCAAATGCTCATGGATTCATCATCGTCCTCATCAGACGATGACGAACTCGTAGTTGCTACAGCATTTATAGTGGACGATGATGATCAACAGTTGAATGCTCGACACCATGGCGGTTCCGTGCCAGGACGTCGGGTAATTAATCGCGACAGACAAGCCGGCCATGCTAGACTATATCAAGACTATTTTTCAGAGACTCCTACCTACGGCCCAACTATCTTTCGGCGCAGGTTTGAAATTAGTGAATATGTTTTGTTTGGCAATTCTGGTTGATTCTCCCCTCTCAATTCCTTCTTTATATCTTGGCAGGTTTAGAATGGCTCGTCCTCTGTTTTTTCGTATAGTGCAAGCTGTAGTGGAGCACGATAGCTACTTTGTGCAAAGGAGAAATAGTGCCGGGATTCTAGGGTTATCTCCTTTGCAGAAGATTACCGCTGCATTTAGAATGATAACCTATGGAGTACCAGCGGATGCTACTGATGAATTTATTAGGATTGGAAAAAGTACTGTCCTAGAGAGTCTTCGAAGGTTTGTTAAAGCTATTGTAGAAGTCTTTGGAGATGAGTATCTGAGATCCCCAAATAATGCTGATACTGCTAGCTTACTTGCAATAGGAGAAGCAAAAGGTTTTCGAGGAATGTTAGGGAGCATAGATTGCATGCATTGGAAGTGGAAAAATTGTCCTGCAGCATGGCAAGGAATGTATACGGGCCATGTGCACGAGCCCACAATAATTCTGGAAGCCGTTGCTTCCCAGGATCTTTGGATTTGGCATGCATTCTTTGGTTTACCGGGTTCTCACAATGATATTAATGTCCTGCACCGGTCCCCTCTATTTGCAAAGCTTGCTGAAGGACAGGCTCCCGAAGTGAATTACACCATCAACGGTCACAACTACACAATGGGCTATTACCTTGCAGATGGCATATATCCACCATGGGCAACATTCGTGAAGACAATACCATCTCCACAAGGGAATAAGAAAAAACTTTTCTCACGAGCCCAAGAAGCTGCTAGGAAGGATGTTGAACGAGCATTTGGTGTTTTGCAAGCACGTTTTGCCATTGTCCGTGGTCCTGCAAGGTTTTGGGACCAAGAGACACTCGGACAAATCATGACAGCATGTGTCATTTTGCATAACATGATAATTGAAGATGAGTGCGAAGGACCAGAAGACTACAATTATGAACATGTGGGAGAAAGGGTAACAGTTTCTCATGAGCTCACTCCTGAGATTTCTCAGTTCATGGAGTTTCTTCAAAGTAACCATGATATAAGAAACAGAGCTGCTCACTCTCAGCTTCAAAATGATCTAGTCGAGCACCTGTGGCAAGTGTATGCAGCGTCGTAGTTCTAATAATGTATGCAGTTCGAATAATGTAGTCGTAGCTATCATCTTGTTTCTAAATTATGTATGGTCTTGATGTTCGCAGTCCTTTTCTAATTAATATATGCATTTTCTTTCGATACCTTCCACGACCTCTGTCATAACATAAAAAGTTCACACAAATAGTAGCTCGTACAATAAAAAGTTCGCACGAATAGTAGGTCCTACAATAGAAGTTCACACGAATAGTAGGTCCTACAATAAAAGTTCACATAAATAGTAGGTCATACAATAAAATTGCATGCACGTAGTACCTCATGTCGTACTGTTGTACCGTCGAGCAATGATCTCACCCTGTAAGCTCATGTAGTACTGTTGTTGTGGTCCAGTCATACCGCTAATATCCATGCTCATAATCCTCTCTTCCTCCGTCCTTGCTTGTCGTTCTAACTTCTTCTCTTCTATTGCCATCTTTCTTGCTTCATTTTCCTGCTTTCTTTCTTCTAGTGCAAGCATCTTCTCTTCTATTGCCATTGCTCGCTCATATCGAGCTTCTTTCACCACATCTTTCTTCTCTTCTCTCTCTACCTTCTTTGACCAAACTTTGTCCAGTGCTAGCATGACAGTACTAGTATTTGTACTAGAAGAACTATTACCTCGTCGAACTCGCTCTTTCTCGGCCTTCTTACCAGTTGGTCTATGCAAGGGATCATGCTCACGAGTAGAAGCCTCAAATTCTTCGTCATTGGAGGTTCCACCCGGAGAAGAACCCGGACTTGAGTTGGAAGCTGTCTTATGTTTTTTCTGAGATAACCGCGAAGTCCACTTCGGATGGTGCTCTAGGACTTTCCAGCAATGCAGCAATCCAAATGATCTCCTTTTGCTATCTTCTGCCTGGAACAAAGTACATGCTTGCACAATCTGCAATTGAATATGAGTTACTACATAACTCGCAACGTATAAGAAGCTACAAACAAAGTCAAGAGAAAGTTGTATACCCTGTCTTGAGCTGTCATCCCGCTTTGCCTTCTATTCTGAATCCGGTCATAACATCCACAAAACTTGTTAACTTGTTCTTGAATAGTTGCCCAACGGTTCGACAGGGAGTTCTGGTTGCGAACAGACTCGAATTGCCTGTTCTCATGGTAGTACTGATGAATCCTTGCCCAGTAGGAATCCCGAGATTGTTCGTTGCCAGTAGCTGCGTCCAAACTTGTAGTAAGCCATGCTTGCACCAGCAAATCGTCTTCTTCCTCGGTGAAATTCTTCGATCTCTTGTTATTGGGTCTAGTGGAGATGACAGGTTCTCCAACTTGCGAAGGTTGCTCTCCAATTGGGCTAAAATGTTGACTTTCTTCCCAACTTGCGCCATCCAATCCACCACTCAACAAGTTAGAATAAAAAACCATCATCCATTGGACCACCTGTTTTAACATGACCAACACCATGTGCATATTAAGTTGCAACACAATCATATCGAACTTAATAGAATGAACGTGATCCATCACAACACAATCCTATAGAACTTGATAGAATGAACGTGGTCCATCACGACACAATCTAATACTTCAGTTCGAACCACATATAGTCTATAACATTCAATTCTAGTACATTGTTTACTACATAAAGTCATACTCCATACAACACACAGATAGCTAATAAATTGATTGCTACATGAAGTCCACAGCATACAAATAGCTAGAACTAGCCATCACTCATCAGAATCATACAGGGTCGATATCGTCTTCATCAGGAACTAGTCCATGCCCAACCTTCGCTAATTTTTCGCGAATCCTCGTCCATCACTACCCTAGCAAAAAACAGTATGAGCATGCTACTACTAATTTAGATTGCATTGTAGTAATATAACACATGATCAAATGTTTATATCAATTTAGAGCTACATTTGTTCTTGAAAATAATAATCTACTACCAATCTTATACTAGGAACATAATGCACTTTTATCATCATATACATCAGCATGTTTGTGTTTAGAACATATAGAAAGTTGTTGAAACTCACCTTAATATCTTCTCCAAAATTCCAGTAGTTAGAATGCCGTATAACGCAATTAGCTCAATCTATAACATTACAATAGCACAGACAAACAGATTAGTATTTTCAGAAATACTAACAACTTCATATTATTAATATATCATGCTAATTTGCCTCAAAATCTCCCTCAAAATCTCTCTCAAAATCCCCAAATCCCCCATATACCTCATACCCTAATTCCCTCAATTCCTCACCCTCATTTTCTCTAATTCCCTCAATCCCTCACCCTCATTTTCTCTAATTCCAGAGGGCTCCCATCCTCACTCCCCACCGGCGCCCCATCGGTCCCTCCCCTCACCGGCGCCATCTCTCCCTCCCCTCACCGGTGCCACCTCCCTTCCCTCCCCTCACCTCCCCTCCCCTCCCCTCCCCTCCACTCCAGCAACCCGGCGCGGCCCTCCCCCCACGGACCAAGCACCGTCTCCTCCCCTCTCATCACCGGCGCGGCCGGATTTGGGGGTCCGAGGCGAGGGGAGGGACCGGCCTCGCCACGCGCCGCCGCTCCCGGATCTGGAGCGGCTCGGGCTGCGCCGCGGCTCCCAGATCTGGAGCGGCCAGGCTACGGGAGGTGGAGCGGCCAGGCTGCGGGGGGGGTTGCGGCGGCGGCCTGCGGGAACCGTGCGGGCGGCGGCCTGCTGGAGGCGCGTGGCGGCGGGCCGGCGGCTGCCTCCAGGTGGTCCGCACGTGGCTCCCTCCCCTCCCCTCCCCTTTCCTCGCACCTTCCCTTCCCTCACTGACCCGCTCCGGTCTCCTCCCCTCACCGGCGCTGGAGAGGCTCACCTCGTCGGGACGAAGGCGCAGGAGGCGGCCTGGCGGGAGGGAAGAGTCCGAGGAAGCAGTTGCCCAAATGGCGTGTCTCAGCTTCACGCCATATTTGGCGTCCCGAGCGGCCGCGATGGATGGCCTCCAAATATGGCGGGTGGGATGGCGGGTCTGCTGGAGACCGATTTTCGCTCGTGAACCGCCAAAATAGGTATGGAGGGTGGGATGGCGGGTCTGCTGGACTTGCTCTAATTAGTTACAGCAAAATCCGGGATTGTCAGACTTGTGCTTATCTCTGTCTTGTACTCCAAGTTAATGAGGCGCCTCCGTGTAGAAGTCGGACTCCGAGTAGTCGGCCTGGCCCACCCTATGGCCAGAGGGCCGGATTCGTCCTCCTTGATGATACCCGGGTGCCATGTCATCATCAGGAGGGAAGCCCTCCACTGATAATCCCAGGCTGACGGGCCCCTCGACCGTCAGTAGAGGGGCTTAAGCGACCGTCAGTACTGCCCCATTCTGTTGTAGTGTTACACATGCTTTCCTATTATTTTAAAGAATAGAGATTAAGCTAAAAGCTATTCTCTACCATTAACATGAACTAATTAAACATGAAACATCTTGGAACATGTTAACAGTACTGGAATAGTACCAAAAATGATTTAATAATAATTTTTAATCTGAATATTATTTAATTAAAACAATTACTACCATTTCTAGTGTAACAATTAAGTAGGAAATACTAATTATCATCAATAAATCATACAATTGGAATCTCATGTCATAATAGTAATTCCAGAGATATTTCGTGTTTGCAAGTGTTCTGGAAATATAATTTAAGTAATTATAACTATTTTTCTAAGCATGAAAATTACACTAAAAGCATGGTAAAGCCTTATTTAATCATGCCAAATAGGTTCTCATGACTTGACATCATCCCTAGAATATAACATGATTTATTGGGTTCTGGACATGGATTTTTAATAGCTAAAACAGATTTATAAAGAAACTATTGCTAAAATAGAATTTAAATAACAATTTTAAATAGGTCTAGAACACATCTTGATTTCTATAGCCCTAACCATTGCAGGAAAAATGTTTTGGTTTACATGGTAAATGAGTTCTAGGGTTCTCTGATCCTAAGCAAAAATTGAATAAAAATAACAGAGGGCATTACTATTTTTAATAATTAAAATAAAGATTATTTTAATTCCAGGAAATTCTACACTAATCCAAAAATTATGAAAATTTCCAGAAGTACTCCTTAGCATACTAGTAATCTACAGAAAAAGAATCACTTCAAAATAATCTTCCAGTACAAAGTTATCACAAAATTAGGTCAAATTTCACCCAAATTTAAATATAATTCAAAATCCAACGGTCGGATTAAAAATCCGACCACACCATTGGATTTGTGGGGTTCTAAGGGTTCCATTTTACTCCTAAGATCTAAGATCAGACAAGGTTTAGATGGATTCAAAATATTGGACGGAGGAGAGGCAAAAGGATATGGTACACGTGGCACTGTTCATGCATCTACTGTTCACGCTACAGTAACAGAGGGCAAAATAGATGGATCTAAGCAAGGGCTGCACAAAGGAGGTGGATGATGGCCAAAATTGGTGGAGGGAAAGTGTTGCTCGGGTTGGTGGGAGTTTACCTCGGGAAAGGGTTGGAGAGAGGCTCACTGTGGGTGGAGAAATCGAGGAGAGAAGGAGATCGCCGGAGTTAGGGAAGAAGAAGATGTGGAGAACAATTTTTTTGTGTGGGAGCACAAAAGAATAAACCTCAGGGATTGGGGTCCTATTTATAAGGAAGAGGAGGAAGATAAAAAGGTAGTTTGGGATTAAATGGCAAGAGGTGGCCGAAATAAGTTAGAGGAAGGAAATCTGGGATTAATTGGAAAGAAGACGGAAGAAATCGGAGCAAATCGACCGGCGGCGGCGCCCTCGCGGGAAAACGCACGCGCGTGCTGCTCGGTTGCCTGCCTGGGGCATGCTGGCCAGCATGCCTGGCTTGGCCGGCCTGCCTAAGACGGCCCAAGAGGGAGACAAGGGCAGCCCAAGAGGGAAAATGAGGAGGCAGCCCAAGAAAAAAAAAGAAAAAGAAAAAGAGGGTGGCCCAAGAGGGGAAATGGAGGCCCAAAAGGAGAGAGGGGTGGCCGGATGGGCCGGCCCAGGGGGGCGAAATGGGCTTTTAGCCCAGGTTTCAGGAAAAATTCAAATAAAGTCATTTTCGAATAATAAAAAATTGGAGAAAAAACCAATAAGGCTTTTAAAAATACCAAAACACCTCCGAAAATTCCAGAAAAATTCTAATAAATCAATTTGAGCATAAGGAACTCAATAAAAATATTTTTGGAGCAAATTTTCAAATGATGATCCAAATAAAAATCAAAAACACTCTTATTGCTCTCAAATTAATTCATAGCCTTTGATTAATTTGAGATAAAAATCCAAACAAAATATTTTTAACATATATTACATAGTTGCACATCCTTCTCTCTTTAAAAAAAATTTTAAGCCCGCAAAATTGAGGATGTTACACTTTAAGTAGTTAATTTCCTTGAGCTAGCATCATGCCCATCTTTGTCTCTACTCCACCATGCCAAAAAGATATGGAACAAAACAATTAGTATGAATTTTTGATACATAGACTCAACTTCAATGAGCCTACAAATGGTAATAACTAAATAAAGAAAAGGAAATGATTGTGGAAAAAAAGGCTCAACAGAACAAAGAAAGCAACCTGTATTTTATGGCACAAAATAGAAAAGTGACATCTTTCTCCATGGCCTTACTGCTCATTATTCTACTTTTTGGAGCAAATCCCTCATGACTTATTCCTTAAATCATATCAAGTACTATAGTTACAACAAAATATGAAAAAATATATTGCTCAATTTCCACGGCTTGCGTCTTAGGTATGCAAACTTGTTGGTTGTTAAGCATGTCAACCACTGGAATGTGGACCGCTTCGTAAAATATCAACTGAATGAAGATAGCTAAAAGAAATATCTAATTGGCTAATTTTTTAATATTTTGGTGGAAAGAGAGATAGAGACGAGCAATTGCTCATGGCGAGTGGATCTGCGAGGACATTGGGACAAGGATTTCAATAGGAGAAACCATGCTCCCTCTCTCAAATTAGCTGCAGTGCAGCAACTTAACCTAGCAGGGGTCCTTCCCGATGGCACCGCCTCGTCATTGCCACGATAGCTCTGGTCTTTGTCGTTCCATGTGGAGCCGTCAGTGAGTTGGAGCAATTCTTAGGGAAGTTTGTCTGAGCACGTGATGAGGAAGCGAGATTTTTGAGGAAGTTTGTTAGGGGGATGAGATTTTTGGGGAAGTTTGTTGACAGGATAGATCTTTGAGGAAGTTTCTTTGGAGTTCTATTTGAGATGAAAGGGTGTGACACTACCATCACCATGACCACCAACTTATATTTAATAAATAGTAATAGATAGACATATGTTTACACAAATCAATCCACCATATAAATTTCTAGCATAAAATAATAGCATATAGAGAGAAAAAAGATAAATTTAGAACAAATCGACAGATTTAGTAGCTACTAGAGCCATCTTAAGTAGTAAGTCTTAGATATTGCTAATGCTAATGTGTTAAATAAACACGTCACCGGATATGTACGACAAGAAAGCCGTTCAACAATAAACTAATGGGAACCATTACATTAACGAAGTCAAACCGCGGGTGAGGGCATACATGGGTGGCGTGCATGTGAGGGTGGTCTCCTAACAGCACGAACTTTATTTTAGAATAAACAATGTAAAAATTTTGACAAGTCAACAAGGAACAAAAGCCCACTGCACATCAATTAACACGTGGGGAGGCGGTAAAAATAAGGCCTTACAAGTACATCACAGCGGCCCAGGGCGGCCAAACTATATAGAAGGAACATCAAGGAAGGAAACTTAGACTATGGGAATCTCTCACACATGGCATTGCACTAGGTAAGCAGGGATTAGTCGACAAGCGGAGGGAAGCTCGAACATCTAGAGGAGGGTGTGCTCTTTAATGCTCCGGAGCGTGGCAGGGCGCGCCATGAGGATGCCATCGAAGACCATTCGGTTTCTATGCTTCCACAGTGCCCAGAGGATGAAGAGAGCAAAGTGTAGCCAAGGTGGGGGCAAGTTGCGGCATGAAGGCGGGGAGTGCTATGCAGAGGTCTTCGGGGAGTGCTATGCAGAGGTCTTCGACTGAGGGGTGTGCAACAGAGCGAGAACGATTGCATCCTAGACGGACTAGAGCCAAGGGCACGAGGCGAGTAGATAAGAAAGCTCCTCTGTGGCATCGCGGAAGTGACACTTAGCATTGTTGGCCATGCCGAGTTTGTGCAGGAAGGCACGGGTGCGGGTCTTCTTATGTCGGAGAATCCAAAAGAACACCGTCACCTTCTTGAGCGAAAAGTTATCCCAGTTTAGGGCGTTGAAGCACATGCCTTGCCCCTGAGGAGTTGAGCATCTGGTCGATGGTGCCGGACTTGAATTCTAAACAAACCCTCCATGCAATCACACGCACATCCTGAGCATCGTTTGTCCCAGGGAGGGTGTCCAGGAGGGCGAGCTCAGATCGAGCCGCTAGAAGAGCCGTGGGCGGAGGGCCAAGATTCCTTAGACCTATTGGTGAAAGAGCATCTAGGCCCCTAAATTGGTTTTGATGGTTAATGGCAACCCAAATTGGAATCTAATGTTTACATTGAGTGTAAGCAGGATAAGTAGGTTCCATAAAGATGAGTTTCACAAAGGTGGTTTCCAGGACAAGAAGATGGCTGTGCTAGGCAGCTGTGCCACAGCTGTGAAGAAGCCGATGCTGTGCAAGGAGTTGTAAGCAAGGTGATGGTGGCTTGATGTGTCAAGGGCCATGACTACAGTTGGTGGAAGCTGAAGCCTAGGTTTGCTAGTTTTCTTGAGCCCTTAGGAAACACCTGTACTATTAAGAAGGATGAAGTAGCATTGATTCTTTGGAGTTCCTTATGCTCAAAATGCTCAGAGTGTTGGACAGTGGCACTGAGGCCTTGAGGTCAGTGGTCCTGTAACAACAGTTTTGCACAAGTGTGAAACTGGTTTGTGCTAGCACACTGTTGTGCTAGCATCCTAAAACCCCAGAGCTAAAGTTACCTGTGTGGCACAGCTGTGTCACAGATGAACTACCGCTCTATGACTCAGGTACATCTCTGTGCCAGGGGAGAGCTTGTAAATGCTAAGGAAACTGCACTGCAATAGTCTGTCTGCTGAGTCAGAAGATTGTTGGAGGTTCTCTCCTTATTAGGCTTAAGAGTTAGTGCGCTGAGGGCATGTAGTGTGCCAAGACCGGGCTGAGTAGTGAGGCTACGTCAGTTAGGATTTCACCTATGTCAGCCTCCGGTGACATAGGTGTCCGTCTGTCTGAGCCGGTTACCATTGTGCGGAGTGATTGGTTGTGTCACCGGTGACCCACTTAATCCTACGTGGCATGAGAGTAACGGTCAGGTGCCTGTGGACTCTATATATAGAGGTCCAGGGGAGGTCTCTGACCTCAACCTTTGCATAACCTTTGCCAATCCATTTTGACCGTTGCAAACCTCTTTCTCCTGAACAGAAGCAAATCATCCAAGCCTTAGTTCAAGTGTGAGATAGAGCTTTGAGCACTGAGAGCACTGGTTCCTCCAAGAGTCTTTGTTGCAGATTCTTTCTTGGAGTGTCTACTCCTAGATAGGTGTAGGAGTTGCTGCAACCACCCAAGCTTGTGTGGGCTGGTGCAGTAGTCTATGAAGATGATTGAAGTCTACTTGCTGCAAGGCGAAAGGACTTCCACAAGCAAGTGAAAGAGACCTGAAAGCTCAGGTACTCGGAGAACAAGCACAATTTAGTGCTGACGAGCTCCTCGGAGTAGCCTCTCCAACGGAGACGTACCATCTCTGAAAAGAGAGTGGGAACTTCGGTGAAAAACTCCCTGTCTCCCTGAGTACTTTACTTTCAGCACTTACTTGCTTATGTGATTTGCATGCTAGTGTGATTTGCTGTTATTCTCAATCTAGCTGCAATCCTTTCTCTTTGCCTGTGTTAACATAGCTATGTCACAGTTGTTGCATCTCTTATCTGTTATCTGTGCCAATTACCTGTTACACAGCCATCTATCTAGCACATCTATTTAGGGCTTTTCTATTTACCTGTGTTAGCCACCTGTGTGACAGCTGCTTGTTAATTTACATATCATACAGTGCCTGTGTAGCTCACCTGTCACACAGCTAGCTCAACTTATTGATCTGTTAAGCCTTAATTTAGACAAAGAGAAGAAATTGTTTAAAATTTGTTTAGCCTCCTATTCACCCCCCCTCTAGTCGGCACCTACGATCCTTTCAATTGGTCGAGTGCACAGAGACATCAACCGACGTGCAGCGCGAGAAGGCTACCAGCAATGCAGATGGAGTGGGCCCAAGGAGGTCCAGTTGTCGAACTAGAACGAGGTGTCCCTCCCGTTCCTGACAGAGATCGCCTGATGGAGCAGTAGAGCAGCATCAGCTGCTAGAAGGAGAGCCAGCAATTGGTAGGCAACGGGGATGAGGACGTCGAGGGGCCGTACCAAAGTTTCACCCAACGCGTCCACGAGTTATCCCGGTGTTGGAACATCTTGTGCACGAACTTGACGAAGAGATAGGTGTTCTGAAGCTTAAGGTCGATGATGCCGAGCCCACCTTCATCACGGTTCCAGCATACTTGAGCCCAAGACACTTGGCAATCTCCACCCGAGCACTCAGCCTTGCCCTTCCACAAAATCACCCTTCGCGGCTTATCCAGATGTGCCACAGTGTCCCTTGGAGAACTTGATGACCAAGTATGCGAACATAGGTAGAGCAGACATCACTGTCGAGGTGAGGGTGAGGTGCCCACCTTTGGAGAGGAGGCCGGAGCATCACCCTGACACTCATTTCTGCACTTTCAAAACCAGTGAGTCGAGTGCGCTCGCCGCCAGATTGCGATCGGACAATGGCAGCCCCAAGTAGCTCCTCGGGAAAATGGCCACAGGGCAGCCGAGGACAGCCCCCAGGGCACGGGAGTCCATGGTGGAGACGTGGATGGGCACAAATGTGCTCTTGGTGAAGTTAATAGTCAAGTCGGTCACCTTGGAGAACGAGCGAATCAGCTGTTGGAGACGGCAGAGCTGGCACTGGTCGGCTTGAAGCAGGATCAACATGTCATTGACATATTGGAGGCAATTTTCGTGGGTGTCATGGATGATGAGCTTGCTCAACAAATCAGCCCTAGTCCTTTAGTTATTGTAGAGAAAAGAGGGCCTTTAGCTCAGTCAGCCCGGGCACACGATCGAGAACATCTTCAACCCTGAGTTCCCACACTTGTGGCATCGTCGTGCCAAGAAGATTGGTGTAGAAATCAGTCAGGAGACTCTCCTTCTTGGATTGGGTGAAATGGGGAGTCCTGCCCTTGTCATGTAGCACAATAATGTAATTCTTGAGGAGCTTTGTGGAGGTTCTAGCATGGAAGAAAGCAGTGTTGTCATCTCTTAGTCGGTAAACCATAGGTTGAAACTCTAGCGCCAGTACAGCACTAGGGCCTTGCATTGCACCACAAGTTACTATTTGGCAAGGTTGCGAGGGTTATTGTGCTCTCCAAGAGAGATCAAGTAGCACAATCACCAAGCGACAGCTATCCACTAGCGCTTGGGGGCAGCGGCGGGAGCATGCCCATTTCTTCGACTCGGCCCACACCCATTTGATATAGCAGGCCATTCGAGCAGAGGAGCCAAGGATGGCATTTTGTAGCCGTGCTCAAACGTCGCGCACCAGCGAGCGATAGGAGCACATAGAGGACCACATCGCTTGAACCAAAAATTGGCAAAATAGGAACATGGGATGAGGCGTATACCAAGAGCGGCACACGATCCAAGGCAGAGCGCACCAGAGAAGAGAGCACAAAGTTGAATAGCAGGCACCCCCACTGGTTGTTGATGAAGGCTCGGTCGAGGTGCACCAGAGTAAGGGGGCCTGCTAGTTTGACCACGTAATTCGATGATCAAGCAACGGCAAGTCTTGAAGATGGACGTCATTGATGATGTCGAGAAGTGTCGTCGTAGCTCAGTGTCAAAGTTGTTGTTGTTCTTGTCCTGGGGAGCACAAGGGGTGTTGAAATCCCCCATGATCAACCATGGTAGGTTGAGGGCGTCGAGGTGGTGCATCTCCGAGAGGAAACCATCCTAAAAGGGATGGGTCATAGGGTGATGAGGACATTACCCCCATGGATACACTCGTTACCACCTTTACTTTCACTGCTTCAACTACATTTGCTGCTTAAGCTATAAAGAACAAAAGGAGGTCCACCAAAATCTTCAAGAACAAGCGAGGATTCAAATTCAAGCTCTTGGGAGGAGGAGGGAATGAAGCTCATGTGACTATGACCTGCAATCCTCCTCTCTCTCCGAGACACTAGCCCCCGCTGCCAACGCTCCTGCTCCCCTGCCCTCCTCCTCCCCTGCTATAATTGCTCACCGGTACTGAGCTCGCCCCGCTGTTGTGATCCTGCCTAGATCTGCCCGCCTCCCACCTAGCTCTCCCGCCTCCACCCGTTGTTGTTGAGCTTGCCACCGTCTGTTGCTTTCGTCCCCGAGCCCCACCCTCCACTAGCTGTCGGTCCTGAGCTTGCCACCACCCTAGATTCGGCGCCCCAACCTCGCCGGCGTGCCCTCCTAGCCTCGTCTACCCCGAGCCGAGTTCCCCGCCGCCAGCGCCCACTGGCCCTCCTCCTCGCCCGCCGGCGCCAACACCTGTCCTCTGTCATTGCCAGATCTGGCCCACCACCACCCTCCTCTCCTACTGGCACCCCCCGCCTAGATCTCCTGGCCCGGCTGCTTTCGTTCCTCCCTGTTCCGCCTCACTTAACTCATCAAATTCTCCACTTTTCTCTTTATTCTTGGTTGTTTGATTTCCTCCACAAATTTCTAGGGTTTGGGCTGTGGGTATTCATGCCGTGACTCCCAGGATCTCCTCCTGCTACTGCTGCTACTAGATTTCACAGATTGTTCGCGTAGTGCAAAATTGTTGTTATTCATGTAGATTACTTGACTTGAACTTTGTTATTTGTATTTGTACCAGTAATTTCTTGCTAACTTGCGACATACTGATGTGCGTGATAATTAGTGAGATGGTGGGTAATAAAACTGTTAATGTTGATGAATTTTGTAGCCAATCTTGGCGATATGCAGGCAGTTTTGTGATTGTAGTGCTGCATTTCATAGCACATGTTTACATGCTCTCTGAAAATAACCAATGTTTCTTCTCATATCTTGCTTTAAACACAACAAGAGGAACACCTTGCCATGTCCAAACTCCAACCACTTGAAACCCTAGTTCCTCACATTGTCTTGGAACTTGCAGCAATTTGGATTGTATGTACTAATTAGTATGCAGTGATGAAAATTTTGGATTTTATGTACTGATTAGAACAATATTAACAATTAAACAGAGCACAAGCAATTCCAAGGGTATTACATACATTGCACCATTCATCATAGCAAATAAGTTCACATCTCAGAAGCTGAAAAGAAGGGGTTCAGAGTTTATCAGGGCTTCCTCCTACTGGAGTTTCTGTGGGCAGTTAAGCTTGAGCTGGTTTCTGCATAATCCTAAGTAGAAAATAAGGGGTCCATAGTCTAGCAAATCTAGTGCATCATCTTCTAATGTTATTATTTATCACATATGTCCAACTAAATCACATTACCTCTGTATCCTCACTAGGTGGACTAATCTAGAGGCTTCCCTAGGGCGAATCGGATGTTACCCTTGCTAGTTTCATTTCCACATTTTCTATTCAAATACGAATACGAATAGTGTCCTATGCTAATATGAATTCAATGTTGTTTAAATACAAATAGTGCCCTTGCTACTTTCATTTCCATATTTTTTTCAACCGGATACCTACCATGACATTCGCCTTGTCGAGGAAATGAAAAAGAATATATAATTTGTCCAAATCCAAGGTCATATGGAAAGTTATAAACTCTAAAATCCAAGGGACATAGATCCTAGGGTCTCACCAAAAGCTATGATGTGATGGGCTGTTGTGGTAGAGGAGGCGATCGACGACTCGACGGGGAAGAAGAGGGGGTGCGGAAGGAAGAGGCTACCACGTGTGCAAGGAGGTGTTCAAGGTGCAAGTGCTATGGCGCCACAGTGCTCACGACAGCTTGTTTAGCAGCCCTTGTTGTTGGTTATCGTTAATTTATGATCATTCATTTGGATGAACAATTTCCAGTAGGATTTTGCCCCTCCCGATACATGCAATTTAGTTCTTCACCAAGCCAAACATCGGATACCGGGGCTATGGACAGGACTGTGGTGGCAGGATGGTGAGATGATGGCGCGGTGGTGGGGTGGAGAGGTTTTGGCACAATGATCGGATGGTGTTGGTGAGGCGTCGCCATGGTAGGGCAGTGGTGACACATTATAAATATCCTGTATGGAGATAATGGAGAGAAGAGATTTTTAGGTGTGAATAATAATAAAGTAAGGTGTGGAAGGAAAAAAAATATAGAATAGGACCCCGTGGTGAGAGGTGGGGCGGAGACACGAATAGTGTGCGGCAACAATCAGTCACTAGATATGATTTTCGCGTATTGTTTCAATCTCTTTTAACAACTACATGCCAGGATCCAGCCTAGTGTCATGTGCTGCTTACAGCTCAGACACGAGGGAAAATTAACTTTTTTAGCCAACTTGTTACTTCTTTAGCCTGCTGAGAGAGGAGAGGGGGGGACATTTTTGGCATTTTGGCGATTGATTATATTTAGTTATAGAGAAGGAAAAGTGAGAGTTGGAGAACTTGCCAAGCTGAAGCTCCTTCGATCTTTTAACCTGTCGTCTTCAACTCCAAACCCCGCTTCTCTTTCTCTCGCCACCTCTCCTCACCGACTGGTTCTCGGGCACGCGGGCGTGGGCGCATCGACATCAGGTGAGTTCTGCTTTCCTTGGGGCTGGATCACAGTCCTCTTCTTGGGGTTTCTTGCTTTCTTCTCCCCCGGTCTTGGGCTTAGGCAGCTTTGCCGTGCCTTTCGGGTCTCTGATTAGCTTGGTCGAAGAATCGCGTCGCATTCCTTAGGGTTCTTGGCCAAAGACTTCGCTTATTTGGCCGCGATGTCCGGCGACGGATTGGTGGGGCTGTGTGATTACATTTGCCATCAGGGTTGCGTTTCCCGGGTTCTCGGCGCTGGATTTAGTCGCTCCTGCTGATTAGAGGTGTTCTTGATTGGTGCTGGCTGGCTGCAATTTCTTGGTTCTTGGCTGCATCAAGAGAAATACAACAGGGGACTCGGGATCCCAGGGGATCTTGCACTTCAGCTTCCATGTTTTACCGACTTGCTTAATTTTGATCGATCTACGTGTTGTCCAAGCGTTTAGTGTAGCATATGTGCTGGATGGGGAGAATGTACTTAGTTAGAGATAGATCGGTTCTTTCTTCCATTGTGCATCCTAGAAGTCAATGCTATCGAGTATTGCCTATTTGAGAAAGAAAGATACAATTTATGGGCATGTTTGGTACCAGATGCAATGGATAGGAATGTTATTAGTTTATTCCTGGGCTTATTTTGACAACCATAAAAAAACCTATTATTAGTAAGTCGTATGTACCATTTAACTAGGAGAAAAATTAGTTTTTTATTTGTAAATCAAGTACTAGCCTGAAGGAAATGTTACTTCTTTAAATGGTAAGCAAAATGCGTGAAGTTTAGAGTCTTTTCAGTATGGATCTGTTATTTTCAATACATAGTATGCACTTTGTTAAATATAAGAATACATAATTTGTTCATATGGATCCGACAGAGTGCCTGCATAGTGCCATTTTGTCTGGCCGCCCTAACTTTGAGGAGACGGTAATTTTTGCCAATTGTGATAACACCTGCTTTATAATTCAAATTGATATACAAATTGCTCTTCTTTTTTTGGGTTGGACGGTGAATTCACTTGGCAGTGTTGGTGGGGGTGCACCAATGAATTACATTAACCTGGTTTTGTTCCTCTGTGGTTTCACAATTCTGTGTTTCCTGTCCTGCACTAGACACATAGTTTAAAGTAGTAACTAGTAGTACAACTAGTTTACTAGTTAGTATTGAACTCAAAAGTAAACAATATTTTATTTAATAATGTTAGTACCATTACCAGTATCCTATTATATAATCAACCAAATATATTTATGGTCAAGTAGTACCAGTAAATGGGCATATGTTTGGTTAAACATATATGGGTGTGTGATCTGAGGCTATTTGGTACATCTACACGAAATCAGATGAAAACTGTTCTGATGCCACTCTTTCTTTTGCAGGAATTCAGCTCCTATTTAGTCTGTTTTCTTTGGTGGCCTACACAAAAAATGGCCTGTTGTTTTATGTGTGGAAAGGATATCAAACAAACTATTGAAGGTGAAGAAGGTGAGCATTTCATGTCTTTGCTCAGTTTTATGACCACTCCGATGTACAAGAAACGCCTCATTCTGATCCACTTGCATTTGCTTTCTGGCAGTTCCAGGAGGAAATAAGGTGAGGGTTTTTTCTTATAGTGAGCTGAGAAAAGCTACACATGATTTTAGTGGGGCAAACAAGATCGGCGAGGGTGGTTTTGGTCCCGTGTTCAGGGTAATTTGCCAAAGTCATTGGTCACTTCAACAAAGTTTAACGTCCATTGCATTGAACTCTCTTGCTTAAAATTCATTTTTATTTGATCAGGGAAGGCTTAAGGACGGCACAATTGTTGCGGTAAAGGTGCTTTCTGCTACTTCAAGGCAAGGCATCCGGGAGTTCTTTACTGAACTGACAGCAATTTCTGATATTGTGCACAAAAACCTGATCACCTTAGTCGGTTGCTGTGCTGAAGGGTCCCACAGGATCATTGTATACAACTATCTTGAGAACAACAGCCTTGCACATACACTACTAGGTGGCATGCTGTTCTACCTAATGTGTCCTTCCTTGATCAAGTGATCCTTTAATAACTATCTTACCTAGGTATGCTTTGTGGTATTGCAGGATCAGGTTATAGCAGCATCCAGTTCAACTGGAGAGCTCGTGTTAAAATTGCTGTAGGTGTTGCCCATGGGCTTGCATTTCTTCATGAAGAAATCTGCCCTCCCATAATCCACCGGGACATAAAGGCAAGCAATATTCTTCTTGACAAGGACTTCACCCCGAAAATTTCTGATTTTGGGTTGGCAAGGCTCCTCCCGCCAAATGCAACTCATGTGAGCACCGGCGTTGCAGGAACAATGTAAGTATAGCTTTGTTTAGGAAGGTTTTTGGGCATTGTAGCATATAATATATCTTATTCTTATCTCTCTGCCTTTTCCTTTCTATCAGAGGATACCTGGCTCCTGAATATGCAGTCAGAGGACAAGTTACAAAGAAGTCAGATATCTATAGTTTCGGTGTTTTACTGTTGGAAATTGTTAGTGGCAGGTGTAATCACAATAATAGGTTGCCTTATGAAGACCAATTTCTGCTTGAGAGGGTATGCTCTACCATAATACCATATTCACTAAATCTATGCTTCAGTTTGAGATCGTCAGTTGCGATTCCCTCCATGATGAGGTTATCAGTTAGGTGTTACCTAGTATATAGTTACCTGATAACATACTTTGCAACCTGTTGTGATGATTGTTCTCAATATACCAGTAATTCTGCTTATGATTTGGCACCCAAATTATTAACAACTTTTTGAAGACTGCATTTTTATCCTTTGTCCTTTCAAAAAGAATCATTTGTAGTGCTCATGCTCAGATAGCAAACCACTTTGTACGTAAGAATATCTTGAGAATAATATGGTTACTAGATCCGGTTATAATCTTTGCTTCTTTATGGTCCGAGGCTTGTTTGGTTGGACATTACTGAATGAAAAAGGTCTGCTGGTGCTCTTGCAGACATGGACATATTATGAGCAAGGACAACTCGAGAAGATCATAGATGCAGATCTAGAAGACGACCTGGACGTCGAGGAGGCGTGCCGGTTCTTGAAGGTTGGTCTTCTGTGCACTCAAGACGCAATGAAACTTCGTCCCAACATGACCAACATCGTCCGGATGCTGACCGGAGAGAAGGGTGTTTCCACAGACAGGATCACCAAGCCCGCTGTGATCAGTGACATGGGAAGCATCAAGGCCAACAACCAGCAGAGACCAAGTGATGCGCACTCTCCCACGATGAAATCCTTCACCACCACTGAAGCATTCACAATCACATCATCAGAAGCGACCACACAGCCATCACCATCGTCATCGCCATGAAAAGTACATATATCAAGCAAATCTTCTTGTTGTACATCATTATGCTAGATAGACAGGGAGACTGTGAGGTCTGGAACGTCCAGCGATGACGAAAATTTTGTATTGCTCTTGCTTTGTTGAATTCCTTATGTTGTTTCGTTCGTAAATATTTTGAAATGAAACATGGTAGAACCAAATAAGTTCCTTGATTTTCTCTTCGAATTTGACGAATTTATCTACTTGTCTGGTTTGATCGCCTTGCATCCATGCGAAATGTGAAGTGTCTTGCCTGGCCAGCTCATGGAAATGAGCTTTACCAACTTTATTGGCCCAGACCATTTGATATCTTGCTACATTACTAGTTTACTACCCAAATACAAGAAAGTAGTGATCTTCCCTGCCAATTTCTTAACAAAAGGGTGAAAATACCCAACACAGCAGTAAGGCTCCAGCCCCAAAGGTTCACTGACAAGCTTGTCCATGTTACTGGCTAGAGATATGGAGTAAATCAGAATTCAAAGCCTGAAAAAACTGACCAATTTTCCAGAGTTGTTTCAGAAATTACCACAACATATGCAGATTTTGCCATGACATGTAAAATGCCTCATCTAGTTACCATGTTCTGTTAGCATCACAACCAACGTAGCTGGCTGAGTAAACCAAAACAGTGTGAGTAACAGTGAAATTTGTTGGGAAGTGCCTTGAGACGCACTTCAGCACTTGTCAGTTGATGGTCATTACAGGATAAGGAGGTTGTGATTTATCTTAGTAGAAATACACATAAAATTTATCAAATGAAACGGTTGAACACTACATAGGAACAGGATCCGGAGTAAAATTAGTTCTAGATGGACTTCTCACTTAAACAAAAGTTCCGGATGAACTGAACTGAATGTGCCACACTCTGTGATGAACATGTAATCGAGATATTAGATTAGAAAATGCATTCAACCACATACCATCCCCTAGAAGTAAAAAACATATACTTTAGTTCATCTCAATTGCAAGCTCTTGATATTAGATAAGATGTATGTCAGTATGTGTGTTGATTTTAATTCATGTACTCTCTTATTTTATTTTAAATAAAAGAAGAGCTTTATTACCTCCCTGGCTCTGCAATGAAAGGATGCACACAGTCAAACAGTTATCAAGCACAGACAACCACACCAACAAAAAAGAAAAAATCATATAGCACTTCGAATCACAAGGTGATCAAGTACTACACAATCTATTACACGACCGCCATCTATGTTGGGACATAAACTCCACGGCAATCGCCTCCAACTGTTGGGCACTTGCCACCATCCGCCTCTTGTGCTCCGAACATTGCAACAAAGAACTCTTCGGACTTGCACTTGAAAAGTGAAAGTCTTGGTCTGTGCGTGGTCTTGTCACTTGCTATTAGAGCGTGTGTGATCATAACGCTTGCTGTCGTGGCGAGCAAGAGGAACACGTCCTCTGCTGAACCCCCAACAGGTTCACCACGCCACGGAGAGTGAAGATCCAGATTGGCGTAGGAGCAGCATCTGTGCTGGCAACTAGAGGCGGTGGAGGAGGGGACTAGAGCCTGGTGGTGCAAGAGCATATAGCTCGCCGAGGAGGGAGGAGGCAAGTCTAAGGATGGCAACGAGGCGTCCCCTATAGGGAACGGTGGAACGTCCTTACGAGATGGAAATTTCCTGTTCTTCCAACCCCTTGGGGAAACAGAGCCCTACGGGGATTCAGACTTGTGATCATGTCACATCTTAATTTACACTGTCGTTAAGCATACGTCGATCATATGACCAAATTAAGCCATAGTAACAATACTACATTTATATACTCCCTTAGTTCACAAAAATGTGATATTCTAGACATATGTCTAGTCCAAGTTTTAAATCTTTGACTACTTCTAATTTTTTAGTTTTTAAATTAGATACATATAAATTATAGTATGTGTAGATTTATCTTAAAATGTACTTTAATTTTATTAAAAGTTTTATAAATGTATTGTAACAAATTAGTGGTAAAAGATGTATTTTGGAGACTGTAAGTGTGTTCAAAGCATTAGCTTTTTGTGAAATAAATGCAGTAAATAGACACGAAGGTTTGCAACTCCAAGTAGTAGTTCACAAAACCTTAGACACAAAATAATAAGTACTCCATCACAGTAATTTCGCATATCCCGCAAAACAACAAATCTGCCTAACTCACGTGTGGGAAAATGCGCCGAGCTGTTGAAATATATTGCCCTCCTTTCCCATCAACTTAGGATTTTGTGTGAACTGGTTCGGTGCATGCAATTCAATATGGTATCAGAGCCACGAGGTCTCAAGTTCAAGACCCGGCTAACGCAGTATTTATAAAAATATTTGTGACCTACATCGATCCCACATCTAAGGTCTAGAGAAGCCTAGACGTGAGGGGGAGTGTTGAAATATATTGCCCTCCTTTTCCCATCAGCTTAAACTTTGGGTGAACTGGTTCAGTGCATACAATTCAATACGAGCAACCAACAACCCACGAATCCACGAGCCAATCAACCTAGTGACGCTTCACTTTCGTCAGTTCCTCCACGCTCAAACCCTAAACCCTCCCATCCAAACCCCAGCCCCACCCTCGCACGACACCGTCCTCCCCTCTTCACCCCCATTTCCCCGGCCGCCGCGTAGAGCCGCCATGGCCGTGGCTGGCCGCCGATGAACGGGGAGGCGAGGGACTGGGCGAAGCTGCCGCGGGACGCGCTAGCGACCATCCTCGGCAAGCTGGGCCTGGTGGAGACCCTGGCGCGCGCTGCGGCCAACAAGCCTGCCCTGTGGCGCCGCGTCGAGGCACGCTCCATGCCCGGCGGCCTCGCCCTCGCCCGGCTCACCGTCAGGCGGGGTGCGGGGCGGTGCGAGGCGTTCCGGGCGGAGAGCGTCGGGGATGACGGCCTCCTACTCTACCTCGCCGAGCAGTAAGGTTCCTCCGCCCAAGATGGATGCTTACGAACTACTGCTTGCTTCCGATGTTAAACAACATAAATGGATGCATTGCTTGACATCGTGGTAACAAGTAACATCGCATGTTTTTTTTCTTCACAATTCGAAATCCCAAGACACCGCGAGTTATAATCTAGTTTATTGTGACTAAATGTAGAATTGTAATCTATAGTTAGTTAGGATATTGCCCTTTCATTTCCTAAAAGATGCCAAAAGTCATGGTAGCAGGATATTTCTAACCTGTTTTAGAGTAGACAATACATTGCAATGTTCAATAGTGTTATACCCCTGCTTAGTTCTGTAAACCTATTGACGATGACATGACACCCGGGTATCGTCAAGGAGGACAAAGCTGGCCTTCCTGACATAGGGTAGGCCGGGCTGACTACGCGGAGTCTGACTTCTACACGGGGGCGCCTCATCAACTTGGAGTACAAGACATGTAACTGTACCTACCCGGTAATCCCGGACGCTAGTTGTAACCAATTAGGAAATCAATCTGTAAACTGATCCGGACTCTTGTAACTCTGCTTCCACCGACTATATAAAGGCGGGGTAGGGATCTCCCGATCGGTAAGCAATCAAGCAAAGGAGCAGTAGGCAATAGATTCACATAGAAGCTTTCATACTCTTAGACACATAAACCCTAGCAACCCTGAGATCTACTCTCGTGGTCTTGCGGCACTCGGGATACAAGCAATATCATCCACCAAACACAGGACGTAGGGTATTACCTCTTCCCGAGACTCTGAACCTGTCTAAACTCTGTGTCCCGTGTGCACCCATCTAGATCTAATATGCGTACGCTGCCCCATATTCATTATTGTCGGATCAGAACACTGATAGTTGACACGCCAGGTAGGGGCTGTGCGCATAGATCCATCTGAACAGATCCAGATGGGATTCTCCGACGACAACAATGACTTCGCTCCAAGCCGGTCCATGAGGTTCGGTCTCCTGGGGCCTGTCCCTGATCCAAGACAGTTTTTCTGATTCGGAAAGCTAGACTTCATCGCCGACAAACTCGGCAAACTTTACCTCTGCGACTCGGCATCCAGCCAGTCGGTGGAAGCATCATCACCTTTCCTACTGGGACTCTCCTCCGAGTCGACGACTTTGGCGGTCATCTCCAAGGACGAGGTTGTGCCCAAGTGGGATCTACTGCTTGTACACGGGTTTGCACCCGTCGAGCAGGGATCCCGGCTAGTCGGTACGATCGAGTCCCTCCTGCCCGTCCTCGACTATGACTCGGACGACTTTGGGAGTTCGGGAAGTCATCATCCTTCTCGGGAGGTCTTCATGGCCAATCCGGATGCGCTGGCGGACAACGGGGATCAGACAATTCCCATCACGGAACAAACCCCCACTTAGCTTGAAGCCACTCGGCTTCGCCTTCTCGTCAAGGAGGAAAGACTGGCCGAGCAGCAGACTGTGCTCGCTCGCCAACATGAGGAAATACAATGCAACAATGACATGTGAGATCGAGGGCGCCAAGTCAACAACGCACTCCGCATGCGCGAGAGAGATGGCGTCCCGATATTCCCGCTCCCTAGTCACAACCTCGTTGCTGCCACGATGGCGGCACGAGCCATCAATACCCCCGAGGGTACCCCAGGTCACGACGATCTCCAACGGCTCCGAATCCTGATGGAAGAAGCAGCTCTCCAACAAGCCGAGATTTCCGGGGATTGCGCGGTTTCTCCTGTGAACACTCGGAGTTGGCATTCTTCCCCGCCAGAGAATTCACTGTGAGGGACCCGGTATTTTAAATCGATTCAAGGAATTCACAACAAGTGAAGACGGTGACCATAACCGCTACCTGCGACGGACTATGGCCCACCCCCACCCCGTGCGACATGCATACGACACAACGCGTATGACTCACCACGGCCTGATTGAGGGATCACGATTCCAAAAACATACGCCACAATGCGTATGACTCACTTTGGCAATGGACCGTACATTCACTTTGCACTTCACTTGAATCAAAATAAAATATCAAGTTCTTCCATATGCATCCAACCACACTCCCCATTTCAACATACACGCATGACAGACGGGAGGTGGGGGCATATGTTGGACAGCAAGAATATCATCACACGAACCACTACGATATGATAATAAAGCTAGCTGTCCACATAGTAAACTAATGAGTTTCATCGTTCAGTAATAACCGGAACACATAGTCAAATCTGAAATATTTATACAACAGCGGAATAAGTAAACCAAAATCCACAGCGGCGCATCAACCGCTGCCCAAAAGCCAACAAAAATCCCATGAGTCGAACGCCGACCAAAGAAACCACTGGACTAAGCATCGTCATAATAATCTGCAACCACGGGCTCACCTGCAATGATCTAGGAATATCCTAGGTGAGTACAAAGGTACTCGCAAGACTTATTCGTGCTTGATTAAATGTCCTACACATGCATTACTACAGCAGCCATAAAATATGGTACAATCCAAGTTAACTAGATACACAACATGTGGCATGGCAATAGCGATATGAAGGAAAAACACCGGAGTTAGCTAGCAGCCCAGATTCGCATAATCCAAGTTATGACCCCAAAAACATTCACGGCACCATTTCCAAGTTTATTTGGGGCAGCCCATACCCCACTTTAATTATTGGTGAAACACAACAACAATTTTCAAACAATCTCTCGGACCGTTACCAACTATACGACCACTACGGGTATACGAGTGCATTATCCCTTGGAGGTTGCAAGGCTCCAAGTGGAATTGAGACTTACCATCCGATATACCCTAGCATCGATTTCGGTAACGTCCACGCGGTGATAAGGGAGTGCTTAGATGAATCACCTCAGGATGGTATGACGGCAAAACACTTCAAACACCGGGGGCCGCATTCAATTCTTCAGATAACATACCAACCGTATTCACCAAGCACACCCTCGGCTCTCACATCTCATTCTTATTAAGTTAAATTTGATTGGGCAACAAGTTTAAATCGCAGCCATAGCTGAACATAATCGCACGACACATCCTAGCCATACTAGTTTGCTCAAATATCGTTCTTATGTTTCAAGCAAACATTCACCACATAAACATACATAGGTAAAGCATATAAATCACAATATAAATATGCAACAAGCTCTGCTTGCCTTGCTCAAAGTGCTTCTGGTCTTGGTTGAGTTCAAGGGCTTGCTGTCCGTCCTCTTCGGGTTCTATTGCAAGCAACACGAAAGACCGGAAAAGAAACGACAAAAGAACAAGGATGAGTCTAGCATGAATGCATGATGAATGATGCTAGATATTAACTCCTAAAGTGACCTACTCATGTTATGAGTCTATGGCAGCGAGTATTTTCTTAAGTTGAACTTGTAGGGATTACGTTGTTGACCTACCATGCATGCATGTCAAATTACCTTCGATTGTAGGTTAGGTTTGAAAATTACTAGTCCCAATAGACGGGCATGATCCAAAATGCTGGTATTATGAAAGTGTTTGGAGGCACGAGTCTAATGCAACTGGAATTACTCGATTTGGAGCTATAACCATCTAGTTACGATTTATCGAAAAATAATGCGCGAGAGGGATGAACGAATCTCTATTCAAATTTGGTCAGGATTTACATTTCAAATTTTGCAATTGTGTCTAAACCAAGTTGTAGAGAATTTCATAAGGTTTCCAGAAATATAAGATTACTAAATTTGGAGCTACGAGTCAAAAGTTACGCCAATTTAAAATCTATCGGAAAATCTGGACAAAACCCTAACCCTAATCTTTATTTTTTTGCGAAAATAAAATAAACAAAAATGCTATGCGCACCCGATACATCCTACCCTAAAATATCTCACTGACATGTGGACCCTCGGGATAGTGCTGACCGGGCATTCACGGACAACCCGGGGCTGCCACGTCGGCCCTCTTCCTTTCTCTCTCTGCGCTGAGGTGGCCGGCGGGCTTGGGTGGCAAAGCTCCTCACCGGAGCACCACCGGGAACGGCCGGAGGCCCTAGGGGCCACGGCGACCTTGGGGAAATGGCGAAGAGGAGCAGCAGCTCACCCGGGTGCTGATACGCAGGCGCGGGAAAACGGAGAACGCCGGGGTGAGGCTCGCAACGGTGACCAGCGGCGGAGGGGCTTCGGTTGCCGTCGACGAGTTTACTCCGGCGTGGATCTGCAAAGGAGAGAAGGCGGGGGAGGTTAGGGAGAAGGAGAGGGAGCTCGGGGGCTTGAAGATGGGACTCGGGGAGCACCGGAGTGAGCTGTGCGAGTTCGCAGGCGTTGCGGCTGGAGCAGGGGAAGAAGAGGCGGCGGGAGGGGTCCTCGGGCACCGATCTGCAAGGTAGGGGAGAGGAGGGGGTTAAGGAGGAGAAGTGGGAGCTCGGGAGCAAGAAGAAGGAGCTCGGGGTCCACCGGTTGCTGCGGGATTTCTCGCCGGAGCTCGACTGGAGACGGAGAAGAACGGCGGCGCGGTGAGGGAGCTTGCACGGGAGGAGGAGAAGGGAGCTAGGGTTTGCACGTGGGGAGAAAGGGGAAGGAGCGGCGGTCCGGACAGTGCTTAAAAGGGGTGGCGGTCGGGACGCTGGGGTGGCGCGCCGCCCACCTCGGCTTACCGGCGGCGGCGACGTGGTGGCCGAGCCCTGACGAGCGGGCCCCACGCGCCTGGTGAGAGGGGAGGCGCAAATGCCCGGGGGCGTTTTCCAGAGGGGGAGGCGGGAAACGGCCGAGGGGAGGCGGGTCCTGAGGCTAACAGGCTGGGCCGGATACGGCCCAAGCGCCTCAGCCCGAATCCCTTTTCCTTTTCTTTTTATTTTTTTGTTTTTCCCTTTTTCAAACCACAGGGCTACTTTTTAATTGATTTGAGCATTCAAATGAGCTCCAAATATTTTGAAATTTTTACACAACCTTTAAAGTAGCATATAGAATCTACTATAAAATTTTGAGGTCATTTGGAGTTGCTTTGACCAGATTTTGAATTTAAAATTCAAATTTGCCCAAAGATGGGTTTGAACTGTAGCTAGGTTCTAAACATCTCTAAAAATCCTGAAAATTTACAGGTAGCTAGAGTTCTGATATCCATGGCTATTTATAAATTTTTATAACCTCCACAGGAATATTGCTTAAGCATCTAATTACAATTCAGCCCTCTTAAGATTTCGACTTTTAATTCCTCAATTGAGTTAGCAAGACATGATGGCTTTGGACAACATTTTGGGAGAGGGGGATTACATGGTGATCCACTATGAGGGTCACTGATTTTCTCCACCTCCTATTACTAAGATTTGATGGTTGATTAACCAAATAAGTTGATTGGTGTTTGCTAAAACTAACCACCGAGGATGAGATATGTACGTATTCTATAAAATATAATTGTTGTAGATTTAAGTTTATGCAAGGTGGATGTGGGGATGTTAACATGAATGCGGGATGAAGTGCAAAAACCTAATCGTAGGGAAATGGGTATTACATTCACACACCACCGAGGGTCGTCGTGCCAACCCAGAGCATCATCGCCCCGCTGGGACGGTTCGGGACCGACTCGGCCTGGACCGCGATGCACGGGATACTCTCGAGGCAAGGCACCACGCTCATCGCAGCACGGGAAAAATAATCACCCCGCCGGGTCGGTCCATAGTCGACTCGGACCCAACCACGATGGACGGAATGCTCCCGAGGCTGGGTGCTACGCCCCACGAGATGCCGGGAGAGATAACAGCAGCGGCCACCACGGCGACAGCGGCGCTACTAGCGAGTGTCGCTCTCTGACTCCACCTGACACGGCCTACGTGGGTCCGAACGCGTTCGATCCCCGCATCCGCAACGTCATCTTCCCGCCACGATTCCGAGTCACCGGCATCGACAAATACACAGGCGAGACTCGGCCAGACATCTGCTGGCCGATTACCACACGGCGTGCAGAACTAATGGAAGCAACGATTATGTTGTGATTTATTACTTGCCCCTGTTCTTAGCCGACTTGGCCCGGGCTTGGCTAACTAGCCTGCCTCAGGGCAGCATCCAGTCCTGGGCTGAACTTGAGACCTTTTTCGTGAACAACTTCCAGGGCACCTATAATAGGCCTGGGAACGCGTGGGATCTCCATAGTTGCACCCAGGAAGCGGGTGAGACCCTCAGAGAGCACATCCAATGCTTCTCCAAAAAGAAGAACTCTCTACCAGAAGTTCGGGAGGGCGACGTCATCACCGCTTTCTCCAAGGGCGTTCGCAGCACGGATCTCATCCACAAGATCGCACGCAAGAATCCCCAGACTACACGCTAACTCTTCGATATCGCAAATAACTTTGCGACCGGTGAAGAAGCTGTTCGCAGTGCGACCAAAGACGACAAAGGGAAGGGCAAGGCTCCCAAGTCCCCCAAAATGAAGGATTGACTCGGGTCACCCAAGAAGAAACACCGGAAGCGCAAGAGTGGAGACCTCATCGCCGCCGCTGAGCGCGCTCCGCAATGTCGTCCTCAGCGTGGTAATGCCTCTTTTGAGGAGATGATGGGCCAGCCGTGTTACTTCCATGGACCAAAGTCAAATTATCTCACGCGCGACTGCAATCTCTTGAAGAATCTGAACAAGGCTTCTGCCCCAGCCGGAACAAAAAGGAGCCTCCTTCAGATGAGGGCGACGAATTCCCAAAAGACACTGCGTGCCTCATGATCTTTGATGGTCCGAATGGCTACGAGTCCAAGCGTCGCTAGAAGCTCACGGACTGTGAAGTTAATGCTATTGAGCCGGCTGTGCCTCAGTACCTACGATGATCCGAGTCCGTCACTTCTTTTGACCGCTCGGATCATCCCGACCACATACCTCACCCCAGAAGGTTTCCTTTGGTGGTGAATTCGATCATCCGTGACATCCGTCTCACCAAGGTCCTTATGGATGGAGGGAGTGGTTTTGAACATCCTCTACGTCAAGACGCTAAACAATATGAAGATCTCCCGCTCAGAAGTCAAGCCCACCGGCGCACCCTTCCATGGGGTCGTACCCGGCAAGTTGGCGAGACCAATCGGGCAGATCATTTTGGCGGTCACCTTCGGGACACCCGCCAACTTCCAGACCGAGACCCTCACTTTTGAGGTCGTCGACTTCCCAGGCTCGTATGATGCCATCCTGGGGCATCCCTGCTACGCCAAGTTCATGGCCGTTCCTAGCTATATCTACCTGAAGCTCAAGATGCCGGGTCCCCACGGGATAATAACGGTGCAAAGCAACTTCCAACAAGCTTACGCATGTGACCTGAAAAACTGCAACCTCGCTGCAGCTCAAATCACGGCAGCCGAGCTTGATAGCCTCAAGTCGACTGTGGTTGAGGAAGCACCCCCGGCCAAAAATACTTCAGCATCGACATCATTCCAGTCGGTGCAAGACACCAAGGCGATCCAAATCGATCCGGAAGATCCTTCCAAGACGACGCAGATCGGGACTACGCTCGACGACAAATAGGAAGGCGGGCTCGTCAGCTTCCTCCGCGACAATCGGGATATCTTTGCATGGACGTCCTTCGACATGCCTGGAGTCCCAAGGGAGGCTGCCGAGCACTCTCTGAACATTCAGCCGGACGTTAAACCGGTCAAGCAGCGTCTGCGCCGTTTTGCTAAGGATAGGCGTAAAATAATTTGAAGAATAATACTATAAATAGGAAGTGGGTGTGTGTGTGGTTGGAATCGGGGTATTGAAAAGATAGAAGGAGGTATATGACGCGAGTTAGGGTTTCGGAGAGGAAATTGGAATATATGTGGGATAAGAGGGTTTTGCGGGTTTTGAGTGTTAAAAAGTGAGAATCTGGATTAACAGTGTGGAGAATTGGAATCGTGGCGTCTAGATGATCGAAATGGTATATAATTATGTTTTTAGGGTTTCGGGCCCGACGGGTCGGGCTGGGCCCACAAAAATTATACTAGGCCCGTTAGGGTTTTCGGGTTGGGCCGAGCTAGGTCTGGGCTGGGTTGAATATGGGCTATGGGCCAAACATGGGCTAGATAGGGTGCGGGTTGGGCCTAGGGCTGAACAGAAAAAGAAAATAAAAATGGAAAAATGAATTCCTAAACTAAATTGGCTCAAAGTGGGCTAGAAATGGGCTTAGGCCCAACAGACAATGAAAAATAAAAATAAAAATAAAAATAAAACTGGGCCGGCCTGAGCCGGCCTATTGCGATTGGAACTGGCCCAAAAGAAAACTAGGCCGGCCTGCTAAGGAGAGAGGCCGGTGGCTCCGATGGGGAGAAGGGGAAAACAAGGGAGGGCGGCCGCCGGCGGCGGGGAGAGAAATTGGCCGCCGGGGAGGCTCGTCGCCGGGGGTGGGGGACATGGGGAGGTTCGGGAGGACACGGTGGTTCCATTTTTGGAAAGAAAGAGGGGAGGTTCTGTGGGAGAGTGGCTCGGCGACGGTGAGGGGACTTCGGGTATACCTCGCTGGAGATGGAGGCGACGACGGCGGGGTTGCCGGGCTCGGGAGCGAGGAGAAGCAGAGCAAGGATTTGAGGAGGAGGTGGAGGTTCTCGGAAGCGGAGGTGGAGATGAGCGGCGGGACTGAGCGAGAGGAGAAGAGGAGGACACGTGGAAAGGTGGCATCGGGAGCAGCGTCGCTGCAGAGAAACGGAGCTCATCCCGTTACCAGCGTCAGACGGTGGGCGGTGTGAGGGGCGGTGGTGACGGGAGGAAGGAGATGAGGAGCTGGGTCGAACGGGCTGAGGAAAATGAAGTGGGCCGAGAAAAGAAATGAGGCCCAGAATGGATTTCGGAGTTTTTTAAAGTTTTGAAATTTGAGAAATTTCATATTGTTACATCCTCTCCCCCTTAAAAAGAATCTCGCCCTCGAGATTGATCTTACTTTGGAAACAATTGTGGATATTCTCGTTGCAGATTCGCTTCTTTTTCCCATGTAGCTTCTTGCTCTGTATGATTTTTCCAGAGGACTGGACAAAATCTGACATTCCGATTTCTTAACTGTCATTCTGTCATCTCAAGAATCTTGACTGGTTCTTCTTGATACGTCAAGTCATCTTGGAGTTTTATCTCTTCTAAAGCTACTTTCTTCTCCGGTGGCTGTATACATTTTTGGAGCTGAGATATGTGGAATACATCCTGTATTCTCTTGAGCTTCGGACTTAGTTCAAGCTTATAAGCTACTTCTCCGATTCTCTTTATTATCTTGAATGGCCCAATATATCTTGGTGCCAATTTCCCTTTTGTTTGAAACCTACGAACTACTTTGAAAGGCATAACTTTAAGATCGGCGAAGTCTCCTTCTTCAAGACTGAAATCAAGTCGACCCTTATCTGCATACTGCTTCGGCATTCTCTTCCGTATAAAGCCTCAAATGGTGCCATCCCAATACTTGCTTGATAGCTATTGTTATATGAAAACTCTGCAAATGGTAAGCAAGCATCTCAAGCTGCTCCATGCACTAGAGCACATGACCTTAACATGTCTAATATTTGGTTCACTCTTTTGGTTTGTCCTCCAGTCTGCGGATGATAAGCTGTGCTGAAGGCTAAGTCTATTCCCATTGCTTCATGTAATTTCCCCCAAAATTTTGATGTGAACTGTGGTCCTCTGTCTAAGACTATTCTTTTAGGGATTCCATGTAGGACCACTATTCTGGTTAGATAAAGTTCTGCTAGTTTATTCTTACCATAAGTTTATTTTATTGGTAAGAAATGTGCTACCTTAGTTAATCTATCAACGATGACCCATATGGCATCGTATCCAACTTGTGTCTCTGGAAGTCTGGTAATAAAATCCATACCAATTTCCTCTCGTTTCCATTCTGGTACAGGTAATGGTTGAAGTAATCCGGTTGGCTTCTGATGACTCGCTTTCACTTGTTGACACACATCCCAAAGTGCAATATATTCTGCTATTTCCTTTTTCATATTGATCCACCAGAATTTCTTCTTCAGATCTTGGTACATCTTTGTTCCGCCAAGGTGCATAGAAATTGTGATGAATGTGCCTTTTGCAGAATCAACTCTTTCAGTTTTTTCTTATTTGGCACGCATAAACGATTCTAAAATCATAATATACCCTGATCATCTATGGAATAAGCTTTTGTATATCTTCGTCTTTCTCTTGTGCTTCTTTGATCTATTCTGCCAAAGTCGACCGTATTTCCAACGTCGCTACGAACCCTTCATTTACAATTTTCAAATTTAGCTTTCAGAATTTTGTCCATAGTTCTGGCTGTTCCCTCTACTTGACTGCAGTGCTATGATACACTTTTCGACTCAATGCATCGGCAACTACATTTGCCTTGCCTAGCTTATATTGAACATCTAGGTCATAATCCTTTATCAGTTCTAGCCATCTTCGTTGCCTTAAATTAAGATCCGGTTTGTGTGAAGATATATTTCAAGCTTTTATGGTCTGTAAATATTTCACATCTATTTCCCAGTAGGTAATGTCTCCAGATCTTTAAAGCATGTACTACTGCAGCTAATTCCAAATCATGTGTTGGGTAGTTTCCTTCATGTGGTCTGAGCTGTCGTGAGGCGTAAGCTACTACTTTTCCATCCTGCATTAGCACACATCCTATTCCTTGCTTCGATGCATCACAATATATTTGGAAATCCTTTCCTACATCAGGTAATGTGAGTACAGGAGCGGTAGTCAATTTGGTCTTCAATTCTTGAAAACTCCTTTCACATTTGGCGGTCCATTCAAATGGTGTGTCTTTCTTTAATAATTGTGTGAGAGGGTGAGATATCTTCGAAATCCTTCTATGAATCTTCTATAACAACCTACCAAATCTAGGAAACTTCTGACTTCTGTTTACCGTGGTTGACAGTTTTCACTCTAGCACTGCTTTTACTTTTTCTGGATCTACTTTAACTCCTTCATCCGTGATAATATGGCCTACAAAACAATCTCTTTTGTCCAGAACTCACACTTAGAGAACTTGGCATATAGCTGATGTTCTCTTAGTCTTGGCAACACCAGTCTCAGATGTTGTGCATGATTCTCCTGACTACTAGAGTAGATTAAGATGTCATCTATGAACACTACCACAAATCGGTCCAAATAGTCCATCAATACCTTGTTCATCAGGTTCATGAAGAATGCTGGTGCATTGGTCAATCCAAACGGTACTACTGTGAACTCATATAATCCATACCTGGTGGTGAATGCTGTCTTATGTCGGTTTTTGTGGGCGAATCTTTAATTGGTGGTATCCGGATCTTAGGTCTATCTTAGAGAATACTTTTGCGTCCTTTAATTGATCAAATAGATCCTCAATTCTTGGGAGACGGTACTTATTCTTGATAGTGACCACATTTAACGCTCGATAATCTACGCACATCCTTAATCCACCATCGTTCTTTTTGGCAAACAATGCTGGTGCTGCCCACAGTGATGTACTAGGCTGTATAAACCTTTTCTCCAATTGGTCATCTATCTGTTTCTTGAGTTATATCAGTTCACTTTTGGACATGCGTATGGTTGCTTAGTGATAGGCTTGGTTCCAGGTAGCAACTCTATTGTAAACTCTACTTCTCTATCTGGTGGTTCTCCAGGTAGGTCTTCCGGAAATACGTCTAGATATTCTTTTACTATTGGTACTTGTGTTACTCCTTCTACATCTAGACTGTATATTTTTTCCTTTGTTCTTCCAGTAATGTATGATTAGTAGACATTTTTACCCATTGGTTGTTGGCACTAGCGATGAGCACCATCTTCTTCTCACAGTCCATTCTTGCCTTATGTTGGGATAACCAATCCATTCCCAGTATAACATCTAAACCTTTCATCTCTAGAAGCAATAGATTTGCTTTGAATCTTATTCCTTGGATTTCTACCTCCATCCCATAGCTCTTATACTGAGCTTTCATCCTAGCCCCTGGTGATTCATTATGTAGGGATCTTCTAAAGGAGATAGTGGTACTTGATTTCTCATGGCAAATCTTAGTGAAAGAAACGAATGGGAAGCTCCGGGATCAAATAATATTAATGAGGGTCTTGAGTAAGTCAAGAACGTACCAATTATGACATCTATAGCATCTGTGACTCCTTTGGCCGTGACATAATTGACGCGTCCTTGATTTGCCCCTGAGGTTGGCTTTCCTTTGTTTACTCTTTGGAAATTCTGCCCTTTATTCTGTCCACCAGAGTTTAACATTCCTTTCTCTTTTCCAATTGGGTTTTGTTGATTTGTTCTATTGATATTTTGTTGATTTCTAACCTGGGTTTTTGCGACCTCTGTCGGTAACACATGTTCGTGAGATGGGTTGGGTCTCCGCAATGGAAACACACTATATTACTGTAAGGACATTCCCTGCGTAAGTGATTACCTCCACATTTAAAGCATCCAGACTGTGCCTGTGGGGTTGAGCTTTGCGGTCTAGGCACAAGTGCTGATGTTAACCTTTGTTGTCCCCCAGAGGTTGTAGGGACCCATGTTTTTGCTCGTGGGGCATTGGAGTAGCTGCTAAATTGACGAGTCTTTCTTTTCCTTGTTTCCTCCAAGTTGTTCCTTGTTGCTTCCCATTTTAAAAGACTGTCAATCATAGTCTGGAAGTCAGGTTATACTTGAGAAGAGATATGATACTTTAGTGATGACTGCAGCCCGTGTTCAAACTGGTCCATTTTCTTTTTCTCAGTATTAACGTCCTCTTTAGCATATCTGGCCAGGTAGTTAAACTAGTGCAGATATTCCAGCACAGTTCGATTTCCCTGTTTAAGTTCAAGGAATTCTCGTCGCTTGAGCGCAAATATTCCAGAAGGAACATGCACCTTGTGAAACTCGTCGGAGAATTCCTTCCAAGTAATGTCATCCTTCCTTGGATGCACATCTCGATAATTAATCCACCAGGATGACGCAGGTCCTTGTAATTGATGAGATGCAAACAAGACTTTTTCCTTGTCCGTGCACTATATAGTCTCTAACTTTCGTTCCACATCCCTAAGCCAATCATCTGCATCTAGTGGTTCAGCAGAACTCGAAAAAGTAGGTGGGTGAGTCTTTTGAAAATCACCCCATTTGCTCTTTCCATTGTCTTTTTGCATTGCTACCATCCCTTGTGTCGGGGTTGCTAGTTTGGCTGCAATCTGTTCTAACATTTTTGCCTGCATTTCCATCATTCTTGTTTGATTTGCTTCCACTTGTTGTCTACCTCTCTCCATAGCTGCTAACACTTCTACTAGACCTGGCATTCCTCCGCTTTGTTCATGTTCACCATTGCTGTCATTTCTAGTGCTCTGGGATCGGGTTCCCGTCATTTTGGTTGTTTGCTTTTCAAGATCTTCACTGCCTAATTTTCAAAAGTGATGTTAGATGGGTGTATTATATTGGTAAAATCACCTTTCAAGTAGGAAGAAGTAAGGAGATTTGCAGAGAAATTTAAGTCTTGCTATTTTGAAGAGTAGATGAGAATCACACCATACAGAAACAAACTAGTTTTATTGTACAAAACACAAACATAGTTTTTTTTTACACACACTCCTTAGGATATATATTACAACTTATTTACAATCAAGCACACACAGAAAACAACGTCTACTGGTAGGGCCAAGCTCTACCTACACACTAACGTTACTGCTAACTATGATTACATGGGTATCTTACACTTTATACACTAGTCCTTCTTACTCCTATCCTTGTTCCACTTGTCGTCTGAGGGTGGGTTACTAGTGGTGTACCATACGCGTTCCATAGGTTCTTCTTCTTCATTGTTAGCGGCTGGTGGCACCGAGTTCTGGGCTGGTGCTGGTTCAGCTTGTGGCGCGGTTACCCTTCCTGTGAACCTACGAGTCAAGCGTCGAAGGTACTCACGAGGTCTCATTACACGACGCGGTCTTGCTCCAGGACCATGGGATTGGTCACCACTACAGGGTGGTGGAGAAGTTGGCATGGCACCGTGGTACTTGGCGTCTCACCGCAAGAGGACTCTTCTCCATCTTCAACACGTTGCTTCCTGTCCAACTCAGATTGAAGCCTTTGGTTATCATCTCGCACTTGAAGTAACTCGTTACTAACCTCTAGAAAATTTGTCCGTAGTCCTTCATATAGCACTTCTATAGAGGCGATGTGGCACACAGTCTCCATCTCTGTTTCATCATTGACGTTGTCGTCCGGCATAGGGACCATGATGCTACTGCCATATTCATTCTCTTGGGGAATAAGACGAAATTGAGAGTAAGAGAAAATGTCATCATAACGATGATGAAGAAAGAGGACTGCTTTTCTTGCGGCATCCTGTCTCGCATCGTCTTCACGTGTTCTGCACCCCTTGAATGTGTAGCTTTCCCCACAAAGCTTTATCTTGACCCATCCTCTCCATTGACGAAATCTTCCTTGGACTATGATGTTCTTCGCATGGAAAAACGGAAGGTCTTGTCATGGCACGTTAAGATATTCCAACATTCGCCATAGTAATGTTGCCCATCCACCAAGCTGGCTTGGTTCGGTGTAGTACAAATGCACCATCCTATTGAACGAAAATTTTGAAATCAGCAGAGAATAGAAAACCTTTTTAAAACAAAAATTTGAAAAAGTATCCTAAGAAAGATGAGATAGCAAAGATTAAAAATAGATAGCAATAATACTTATATTTTTCACAATCCTTTTTATTTTATAATTAGGTTTTGTAAATATTAACCTTAAACCATCCTATCTTATGGTCTTATCCTAGGGTCAAGGCTGGCTCTGATACCACTCTGTCACGACCCCGAATTTTGGAGCCACGAGATAATGCCCGCAATTGCCCAGGAGTTTCTCAATTGCGGACGAAGAGTAGTCACATTGCCAACACAACGTTAAACATTCAAACTTTATTACAAGACAGGAAAATAAGTTTAGCAGCGGTTGATTTTACAGTAGACTGGGGCATCCGAGCCCAAAACTTACAACCAGACTTATACCACAGGCGCCACGAACGCGGATAAGACCTAGAACTCGCATTCATCACCATCGAAGTGTCCTTCATCATAAGGTTCTTCATCTTCTGCATATCTGTGATGATTGGTGCAGTAATGAGTACATGACGTACTCAGCAAGCCACATTAGGAAATTGCACTACATAGCTACATGTTTTGATTCTCAAAGGAGGGGTATATGGCTTAGTATTTGGTGGATGTATAAACCTAATCTCCGCCTTAATGATTAAAATCCCTTCATTAAAACATTTCAACTGTAAATCATTTTATTTTAGCAACCCTGCTGGGTCCTCCTCAGATTTAACTATTCATTATCAATTCCTACTTGTGCCTTGTACTGAGAATCACCTCTAAAGACAGCTCCAGTAACCGGAAGCACGGCGTATTCGAATACCATTTGATTTAACTCTGCAGAGTGGCTCAGCTTTACCCACATGATACACATACCTCTTAGTGTCACTACAGATCTACACACGCCCATCGGTGTGTCGACAGAGGTAGGTTAACAAGGCTTTTTATCTGCTCTATCTTTTAAAGTTTCTACCCAGGAACACTACATCACTCGCTCTCCCGGGAGCTGGCGGGCCAGTGTCAACTTCGAGATCCGGGAGTCGGTTGAGTTCCAGTTATGATTTTCCAATAAATGGCCTATCACCTCATTCGTTTCTGCGGGCCTTCCAGAGAAGAGGAACAGCAAGCTATTCTATAGTTGTTCAGCAGGTAGAGTAGATTTACTAGGCCAGGTTTGACAAGCCAAACATGTGGTTGAGCAGTTCTGTGTTCAACACTTAGCACAAGGGTCTTGTCCTTAACTGCTTTGAGTAAGGTAATCCACCAGATTACCCTTACTCCACGGAAGGATGGCTGCACAATCAATACATGAAGGGCCCCATCTTTTCTATCCTCAACCTTCGGTAATTCCTCTTTAAAACCACATTCTCCGAGTTTTGGATTAGGGTTACCAATATTCCTGAATACCGTCTAGCCTAGCCTCTAATGCCGGTGAAGGATACTGATATGACATATATTTATCCTAAGGCTTTCAAGGTGAATATGGCCTACAAAATTAACTAGGGCTGTGGGGTGGTAGGTGTTAACTACGCAATCATGTCATTCAAAAATATCTCATATGAAATTAACATGCAAAAAGATAAATAACTAGACTAGTAATACAATAAATAGTAAGGCATGTGGGATCAACATGAACAAAGGAGTGTGACTTGCCTATTGCATCGAAGTCTGTCGGATCGTTGTCTTGGGGAGTTCTTCATTGTCGGGGTCCTTTCCAAGTGTCGGATCGTCACTACCGTTCCCTATTTGCAAAAAAATCCAAGCAAACAAACATACATAAGTCCGGGCTCGACGAATGCGAGCTGAGAGCAAAATATAAAATAATTTGAAGAATAATACTATAAATAGGAAGTGGGTGTGTGTGTGGTTGGAATCAGGGTATTGAAAAGATAGAAGGAGGTATATGATGCGAGTTAGGGTTTCGTAGAGGAAATTGGAATATATGTGGGATAAGAGGGTTTTGCGGGTTTCGAGTGTTAAAATGTGAGAATCTGGATTAACGGTGTGGAGAATTGGAATCGTGGCGTCTAGACGATCGAAATGGTACATAATAGGGTTTCAGGCCCGACGGGTCAGACTGGGCCCGCAAAATTATACTGGGCCCGTTAGGGTTTTCGGGTTGGGCCGAGCTAGGTCTAGGCTGGGTTGAATATGGGCTGTGGGCCAAACATCAGCTAGATAGGGTGCGGGTTGGGCCTAGGGCTGAACAGAAAAAGAAAATAAAAATGGAAAAATGAATTCCTAAACTAAATGGGCTCAAAGTGGGCTGGCAATGGGCTTAGGCCCAACAGAAAATGAAAAATAGGAACCGGCCCAAAAGAAAACTGGGCCGGCCTGCTAAGGAGAAGAGGCCGGTGGCTCCGATGGGGAGAAAGGGAAAACAGGAGAGGGCGGCTGCCGGTGACGCGGAGAGAAATTGGCCGCCGGGAGAGGCCCTCTCCCGAGCTCCTCGGCTTCTATAGCCGGCGGGAGCAGTCGGGAGCTTTGGGTCCGATGCGCCGGGGCGAGTCTTGGGAGGAGAAGCTCCTCGGTGGCATGAGTTCCGACTGCGTGGCGTTGTCTCGGTGTTCGGTCGACTGCGAGCTCGGGCTTCGTGCTGCTTAGACGGTCGGGCTCGGGCGGCGAGTTCTGCACAGGCGAGGCAGGCAGCGCAGAGAGAGGGAGAAGGCGGTGGTGCAGAGGAGAGATGAGCGGCAGGGCTGAGCGAGAGGAGAAGAGGACGACACGTGGAAAGGTGGCATCGGGAGCGGCATCGCTGCAGAGAAACGGAGCTCATCCCGTTACCAGCGTCAGACAGTGGGCGGCCTGAGGGGCGGCGGTGACGGGAGGAAGGAGATGAGGGGCTGGGCCGAACATGCTGAGGAAAAAGAAGTGGGCTGAGAAAAGAAATGAGGCCCAGAATGGATTTTGGAGTTTTTTAAAGTTTTAAAATTTGAGAAATTTCATACTGTTACAAAAGCCCTATCAGGTATAGTTCGAATTTCAACAACTACGAAGATGATGACCCCTGGGCCTTTCTTGCATTCGAGGAGGAGGAAGATCTCTTGCCCGAGAATGATATGTTTCAAGAAGAGGATGAAGATTTGCATGAAGTCGAAGGGGAACCTGTTGCACCTGGGGGAGGCTGCAGAAATCCCTGATGATGAGGAATCCATGATGTTAGATTACTACGGGAGGCTCGACGGATATGAATGGGGCGAAGATAAACTCAATGAAGATGTTGGAATGATCTAAAATGAATTCACCCTCCGTGCCTGAGACTTGGGCCGGGCCGGGCCGGCACGGCACGGACCCGTCGGACCTCGGGCCGAGTCGGGCCGTGCCTGGCCGAGCCCGGCAGCGCTGCCGTGCCGTGCCGTGCCGTGCCGGCCGCCGGACGGAGGCGCCGAACCCGGCCCGCGGCACGCCAGGAGGCCATCGGGTCGTGCCGGCACGGGCACGGCCCAGGCCAGGGGAGGCGGTAGCAGCGGGGGCACGGCGGAGGGGGAGCCGGGTGAGGAGGCGGTGAGGGGGCGGCGGCGAGGAGGCGGCGTGAGGGCGCGAGGGGCCGGCGGCGCGAGGGGGCGGGATGGGGAGGAGAGCAGCGGCGTGAGGGCGCGAGGGCGCGGCGGCGAGGAGGTGGCGAGGGGCGGCGGCGCGAGGGGGCGGGATGAGGAGGAGGGCAGCGGCGAGGGGGCGGTAGCGCGCGTGGAGGAGGAGGAGGAGGAGGGAGGCGGCGAGGGGGCGGCGGCGCGGGTGGAGGGGGACGAGGCGCGGCGCGGGTGGGGGAGGACGAGGCGCAGGAGAGGCCGAGAGGGGGCGGCGAGGGGGCGGCGGCGCGAGAGGAGGAGGTGTAGGAGGAGGAGGAGGCGCGCGGGTGTAGGAGGAGGAGGTGGCCGTGCCGGGCCGTGCCGCCCGATGGGCCAAGAAATGAGGCCCGGCACGGCCTGGCTGTTCGGGCCGTGTCGGCCCGAACCGTTGTGGTCCGTGCCGTGCCGTGCCGTGGGCCGTGCCGGGCCGGCCGGGTCTCGGGCTGGCCCGAAAAAGCACGGCCCGGCTCCCTGCTCTAGCTGCAATTAATGGTGTGCGGCGAATCAAATCTTTGGCGAATTTTAACCCTCAGTATTTGGCCACTGTCGTTACTTGAATCAATGCTCTGTTTTCCCACTTCCGTGAACTTGTATTATATATTTTTTCCTGAAAAAAAATGTTGAATCGACAAATTTCATGCATTTTATTTCTGCATTCGGCTTCTCCATGGGAAATCTCTCGATTATGGAGTCATTTTGCATTTAGCAACTGCGGCAAAGAATGCCATGGAAGTGCAACACTGCAGCAGATTACAGAAGCTACTTGCTTTGACAAATGTTCCTCACTACTATGTATCGATGCTCAATAGTTCTGCCATTTGCATGTACTGCCACTGCCTCCTTAATTACAATCAGGACACTACGCTATTTTACTTAACTACTCCCTCCATTCCCTCGTACATTTTATTTTGCGATTTTGAGGTAATTTTTTACCATCTCGTTGAAAACCTCATGTTTGAGACGCAATCGCATAAATATGTTCTGTTACTCGTGGTACATTACCTCGGGTAGTTATATGGTTTTGAAAAACCATAGGTAACGACCTGATTAGACATGCCAGCTACATACAACGTCACTTGGTATTGTTGGCCTGTCCAGGTTGGTACATTGACTAGAAGAACAATACCTTAAAAGGAGCAAAGCTGCCGATTTCATTGCTGAAACCGAACGGGTAACCATAGTTCACAAGTCCTTTTCGTGCCCAACGGATGAGCCAGGTCTCAACATGCCTGGACTCAAAACAGAACTTCTACCGCTAAAAAAGGAAAGCTAGCCTTACAACAAAATACTCCTCCTCCAAGAATGTAAGACATATTTTGATTGATTAAGACAAAACTTTGATCAATAATTACTTCATTAATATATGGTTTATATGATAAAAGATCATATAAACCCCAACCATGGCGTTTGTCATATTTTCGGATAGGGATCTAATAGTATCAATTTTATGTCACATAAGTCATAATATTAGTAAAGTAATTATTGATCAAAGTCTTATCTTAATCAATTAAAATACCTTAACTTTCTGGACGGAGAGAGTAACAAACAACGAAAACATCTCAAGGCACCGAAACATCTGTTGCAGTGTCAGAACAGCAAAACGCCTCCTGTCAGCTATCACCCAAGCATAGCACTCGCAAACCCCAACCATGGCGTTTATTGAGAGCTTCAGGGCCTGTTTGGTTGGACTATGACTGTTGACAAAGCTGTTGTTGGCTGGTTGTCTGAAAAAACTACTGTGGTTGTGGGAAAATGAACATATGACTTTTAGTTGATCCAAACTATCTACATCATTTTGGAAAATGAGCACTCACATTGCAAAAAGCTGGCAGAAAGCAGATTTTTCAAATAGCTGAATTTGCACTGTAAAGCCCACAACTACCGTTGGCAAAAGCTGTTAAAAAGCTGGCCGTTGGTTGGGCTGTAGCGTTTTCTAGTGGAAAGCTGCTGAAAAGCCCAACCAGACACCGCCTCAGTCGCTACCACCTGTAACAATTTGGAGCCCAGGATCAGTACATCGACTCTCTCTGCAGTCCAGCCTAGTAGTTGATCCAATAGCACATAAAAAAACTAAGTTAGTAGGATCAATACGGAAATTCCTTTGAACAAAAGCAGAATTTCTTGTTTTCCATATTATTCAAAATAAAGCAGCTATACCAATAGCAATAAACTTCCTTTGACTGACTGGAACACCCAGCCATATTTATGCTGCATCACCTTGCTGACGTTAAAAGCACAGCAGACCACACTCCATAAGTACTTAGCAACGGGGCATCAAGAGAAAAGGTGATCGATACTCTCATCTAAACCACAAAACACTCTTAGGTCTTTTCCAACCTCTGTGTATAAGAATATCTGGTTAAAATACTATGTTTTTCACCAACCACATAAAAACCTTAATCTTAAGAGGTATCTTCAACTTCCAGAAATGCTTGAAAGGGAAAACAAACTGCTAGGTAATTAAAGCTAGATACTTTGACTTAACTGAAAAAAATCCCACTTTTATCAAGAAGCCATCTACAACGATCAGGATCCTTATTCAGAACTCCTTCAGAACAGAGTTGCTGTATTTCTTGGGACGTACTTCAAGTCCAAAAGCACCCTACGGAATCTAAGGCACCCCCCGATCTTCTTCAAAAACAGTAGCAACAGTAATATGCTGGCTGAAAATCAAATTATAAAGTCTAGCAAACTTAGTACTTAAAGCAGAGTTTCCAAGCCAGACATCTTTCCAAAATCTAGTCCTCTGCCCATTACCTGGCACTTCAGAACAAGACTTGTAAAAAATATTTTTAACATGCATTAATCCAAACCAGAAATGAGATTGGCCTTGCTTTTTACCACATTGAGCAAGAGTAGTTGTTTTTTCACACACTTAGCTCTAAGCAAATCTTGCCAAAGACCTTCCTCATTTTCCAACCTCCACAACCATTTACTCGGCAAACAAACATTCTTAATGTCTAACTCTGTGACCCCTACACCTTCCTGGTCCTTTGGCTGGCATATGACTGGCTAGGCAACTAAATGATACTTTTCGACACCAAAGTAAACGAGCTCTAAAAAAATCAATCCTCTTTTCACTCCCTTAGGAAGGCAATGTAAGGATAACATATAAGAGGGCACATTACTTAAACAGGAATTCAACAACACAAGCCTACCTCCAAGTGATAATATCTTACCCTCCCAACAACTAAGTTTATTCTCTACCTTATCCTTGGTATTTTTCCAATCTGAGTTTCGAAGTGTCTTAAAATGAATAGGCACACCCAAATACTTAAAAGGAACTGTACATATTTTACATGTAAAATTTTGAGCATAATCATCCTGTCTAAGAGCAGTCTCACCAAAATAATAAATCTCACTTTTATGAAAATTTATCTTGAACCCTATGAAATGCTCAAACAAACACAATAGAAATTTATGATTTCTGGGCCCCTCTAAATCTCCATCATAGTATCATCTGCATATTAAAGTATACTTAACCCCCCTTCAACTAGACGAGGTACTAAGCCATTAATAAGACCCTGACTTCGAGCTCTTTTGGCCATCAAAGCATCTACATATCATTAACAACATAGGAGAAAAATGATCTTCTTGTCTTAAACCTTTCTTAGTTTTAAAATAAGGACCTAAAACATCATTCACAACAATACCCACAATACCCCAAGTCTCTATTTGCATCACCAAGTTTATATGCTTAGAAGGAAAACTCTTCATATGTAGAACATTTTAAAGAAAGACCAGTTTACTTTGTCATAGGCCTTTTCAAAATCTACTTTAAAAAAATAGTTGAAGCCTTAGCTTTATGCATCTCATGCATAGTCTCATGTAACAGGACCACATCGCCTAATATAGACCTACCTTTTATGAATGCAGATTGCACTACATCTACCACCTTATCAACTACAAGCATAGCTCTATTATTGAGCACTTTAGTCACTACTTTAAACAGAGAATTGGACAAATAGATGGGTCTGTATTTTATTAGCACGTTGCCCCTTAGGTAGGAGGGTAATCATACCATAGTTTAACCTAGAGATATTCTACCTGCATAGAAGCTTGAAAAAGGAACAGCAAATCAGGACAAATTAAGGACCAAAACCTTTGATAAACAGGTTATAGTCTTCTTCCTCCTCCATGTGAACATATTACCAATGTATCACAAATCCTCTAGTGCACAGTCCACTAGAGCTTCGCGAAAAGCTTGCATGTACTCAATCGGACTAGGGTTCCTACCTTCCTTCTCATAGTTGTGCAGTATCTCATTGATATCACTAATCACCGTCCATGGCATGGAAGAGCCACTGTGAAGGTGTCTTAGACAATCCCATGTGCGGTGCTTATATCTCTAGTCCGACTCCTCACACAAACCAGTCGGTCTCCAAATCTTACTGTCATATTTGCCAAACACTACAACGTCAATATAATTATCTGGTGTTAAAATCGGAGATTAATTTCCATAGCTCGATTCCACATCATCAAGAGGCCACTACTTCTTCCATCACTTTCAATTATCAGCACATGAGCCGTACCAAGCCTCATTCTCAGTCCTTTTGCTCTCGGTTTGTCGAGATGTGTCTCTGAGAGAAAAAGAGGATATATGCCTTATGTTGCCTCTGAAATTCCAGAAGTGCACGAACTGCCGAGGAATTCAATTCTCGGTAGTTCGAGCTTAGTGTTTCCATTGTGAACGGTAATCCTTCTCGAGGGAGACCGTCGATCCTATTGTCATCTTGCTTTGCCCAACAACATGTGCCACTTTCTTTTCAGTCTCTTTGTTCCTTTTGAGTCATCACTCCCCAATGGTTCCATGATACCATTAGCACCCACAACACCATTCTATTTGTCAAACTTGTTGACCATCTCTAGGACATGACCAATTGGGGCATCAACAAAGTTTTATTCTTCCGTCTCTGGGTCATCTCTGAGTGCTTGCCTTTTCCGTGGGAGCTTATTCTTATCAAATATGACTAGATCTTTCTGCTTATTTGGGCTAGTAGCTACGTCACACACATTTGGATCATCAAGATCATCTTCCCATGCCGAGTTGCTGGATGGCACAAATCGATCACTCCTCCTAGCTCCAAAGGATTGGCCACGTCCACGGTCAGAGTCAGCTCGTCCACGCCATGGTGGATCAGCAATCATCCAGTTACCATATGGTATCTTGGATTCATCATGCTCCCTAGTTCCACACTCCTTATTTATGTGACCAAGAGTCCCACAAACCCTACAAAACCTCGAGAGCTTCTCGTACTTCACACTAAAAGTGCATATAGGTCCCCTAAGTGAGTTTTGGTAATTAATGATAAAATAATTAAAAAACTAACGTGTGCATCAAGTGTGATAAGGTTATTAGTTCCATGAAGAAGTGTTTAGCCAGCTCTAGTGACCCGTAAAAAGTTCCAATGGAAGAAAGCCTTAAAGAAATTAGAAATTAAGGACATTTTTTTAGTGTTTTTGGTGATTCATTGAATCACATTAAGTCTAGGACAAGCCCTACTATTAAGGGAGACGGAGTTTAAGTAGTTAGTGAGAGTACCTTGCTACATGCTCAATTAGGAATCAATTTTAAAATCTAAAGAGGCCTTTGAAATCCTTCTACACACATTTTCAACAAAAGTCAAAACCTCCGAGATCGCGGAGTATTCAATATCCAGTTTTGTGTGTGGAATCAGGAAACTTGGAGCATCCGAGTTGCCCGTCCTGTCGGATTTTTGAAAGTTGGAAGATTTGAGATTTTCCTAAAACCTTCGAGTTTAGGTTCTGGAAAATATCTAAGTCTTGTGTGCTCCAATGTCGGAGAAACCAGAAGTTGTCCAGATGCTCTAAATATCTGCTCCGGACTTTCCTTTGAAATCCCGAAACATCCAAGATTGTTTCCGGACCCTCCGAGTTTCAGTTCTAAAACCGTCAAAGTCCTAAGTGTTCAAAAGTCGGAGCAACCTGAAGTTTCCCGAGTGCTCCAAGTCTTTGTTATGGATTTCACTTCAAAAATCTCGAAGTGTCTGAGGTTGTTTTCAGAAAATCTGAATTCTTATTATGTGAAATCTCTCTAAATCTTTTAGAATATCAGAATTTCCAAGTTACATGTTAGAGCCTATGAATATCTGCTCTGGAGTTGTCTTGTTAAGGTAACCCTATATCCCAGAAGGTCCAAGTTCCATGTCGGAACCTCCGACATGTGCATCTATCCGTTGTGCTCTGAAAGTTGGAATCTCTAGGTTCTTTCCAAAAGTTCCAGGATTTGTTTCTGGATAAAAACATAGTTGTTGATTTCAAAAAGTCAGAACCTCCGGGTTCAAAGTACCCCAAGCCTCTTTGCACTGATAACTCTTTGAATCATCTATTTCCTGCTCTCCTAAACCTCAAGCCATAGTTTCTCAAGCAAAACTTCTATTCCTTGTGAGGAAATCATTGAGAGAGAGGTTGAACATCAAACAAGAGTTCATCTCTAGACCGTCTTAATTGAAATTTGTTACTTTTGGAGATTGGCATCTCCTAGATAGCTAGGAGTCATTGAGAGCCTTCGAGAAGAAATGTGAAGCGCCCATCTAGTTTTTGAGGGTTTAGAGCTCGCCACAAATAAAGGGAGGCCTCGCATCGACAAGCTTCTTCAGGGAAGAGCAAAAAGTTTCCTTAACGAAAATGTAGAGCCTCGCTAAAGGTTCAAACTTCAATAACAAATCATTGTCTCCCTTCGCAAGCCTCTTGAGGGAAGAACAAAAAGCTTCCTCAACGGAGATGTATGCCCCCTTCTAAATGGCTTCAGCTTGTGTAGAAGCCCTGATAAGCTTAATGGCCCCCAGAAGCTCCGGTATGCAGAAGCCCTGACAAGCCCTCATTCCCTTCTAAACGGCTTCTGAGATTAGAGCTTATGAGTTGAGATGAATTCTGGAAAGTCTGTACTATCCTTTGAGTTATTTGTTTGCTGTTTGAATGATAATAATATTATTTCTGTCTGTTTTAAACATATTTTAGCACAGAGATGAGATATAAAAATAGAAAAAAACATGCATAACAATTGTAAATTGCCATACAACCAAAAAATTGCATATAGAAGCATTCGGTTCACAACCATATAGGTTTATGTTATTTGAGAAGTCAAGTTTTTGTCCAATAAAATAGATAGAAAGTACGAATAACACCACATCACGTAGATATTCACTCTAATACTACCAAGCTCGCATCAATGCCATCGCGTATTTGCCCCATAGCGCCATCATCTATGGGCGCATCATTTCCCACCCTATTTGGAGGTGGCCTGTTGTCACACCCTGATTTTTCGAAACATGAAAATTAGGGCTAACAAAAACTTTTTGCGCTAATAATGCCAATTAAAATACACCGGATTAAAACTTTTATTCAAATCATGCTTCTGCTAAACCCTGAAGCTAGGCAGGCCAAAAATCTTCCACCTCTGTTCCTATTCCCTTAATCTCCGCTTTGTCGAAGCTATGTCCAGCAAGGTATATAAACCTTGCTTTACACCTTGTCTCCATACGTGGCTAACAGCCCTTGCATTCCCGCCACGAACACACATTCGGCATCCCTTCTCCTTTTTCCTAGTCGGTGTAACCTAGATCGACATCTGCAGCTAAGTACCCACACGGTACTTTTGTGAAATTGAAACATATATATGTCATGAACCTTTTCCGAATGACGTGATCTTCTGCCGCCTACCTCGCCATGTCCTATCGTGCGAGTGTGCACATTATATACTGCTTTTATATATACGCATATACGCAAAACCCTAACCCCTTCTTCCCGAACTACGAATCAAAACCCTAACTCTTTGGTTGCCCTCACCACCAACCCTAAGCGTATATACGAGTATACCAATGGCACTTCTCGAGCCCTAGCCTACCATGACCTTTTGTGTACCCCAGCTTCATCGCAACCACAAATATGCTTAAATCTTCGAATGTATGTAGGCACATACACTCTAAAGCCTAGCTCGCTTCTTCCGAGCAATTGCGAAATCTAAAACATTACCCCTCTGCTTTCTCCTTGAAACGTCATGAGATCATGAGTGGTACATACTTCAATCACCTACGTTGATGTATATACGCATATATGCCCTATATATATGCAAACCCTAACGCCCTCCCTTTCAAACAATAGTTCATGAACATATATATTTCCAAAATAAGTGGGGCACCATTATCCCATGACGTTCTTTTCCCTCATGCCATCTGCGTGCCCCCTATATACTATTGGCCCCTGCCCTAATTCCCGGACTTTCCTTTCTAAAAGCTGAAACCCTAAACTATTAGTTTATATGGGTATAAGGCTCCCACAATTTTTCATAAGACCCCATGTCTACTCTTCGCATCAACCTTGACCAAGTTATAAAATAACGAGGTACCCGTAGTTAGAAATTTCAAAGGGTTTCAAATTGCATCTAAGCTATCCTTGAAATTGATGTTATTGCCCTGATCTATAAACCTCATAATATTTTCATAACTTAAGGGATCTTCTTCTTCTACAAGAGATCTATTGTGGCGGGGAATT
>JAGXJF010000906.1:0-140800 GCA_019208055.1 Stipa capillata
TTGGTGCGCCACTCCCAAAAAGGTTTCTCACTATTTTTCGTACCAGTTTGTGGCATTTGGAAAATTTTTATTTACATTTAATTAATAGTCTCTCGTGTCGTTTTGCCTGAGCTGAGTCCACATAGATGTCAAGTAATGCAGATGTACGATACGTAAACTAAACTCAAAGTATGATTATTTTTTACTAACAGTCAGTGAGAAGTCTTCATGTTATGTTTCTTCTCCAGCCAGGACTTGCTGACAGAGTGAGTCTGAGACACAAGATTACGATCACGGTTCGAATAGCATAAGGCATGTTCCGGTTCTCGCGTGTGTATCCTAAGGGAGCCTCAAATGGTTTTCTCACAGCGATCTACAGGGGAAAGAAAATCCAAGAATGAAAAAACTGGCGACGATTGTAAGTGCAACGCCTCTGCCTGATCCAATTTGCTATTTCAAAATAATCTGCACATTATGCTTAGTGGGTGTTTCATGTTGGAGGATGTTTGTCTTTGTCTAGACTGCGTGGGTCTGATTAGCTGGTTATTGAAACTAGCGTCTGTAATAGAGGTTTTACCCCATGAGTTGTCGTCGAGATATACTGCAAACAGTGGGATTTCCGTATTTGTGCGTCAAAAATACTTTTCTTGCGTTTCAAGTTCCTCCGATATTGCCTGTAAGGGACTGTGAAGACTGGTTATGTTGGGCCCGAGTGTCTTGTGATTAGCCTATAGTGTCCATGACTTATGTATGATGTTGTAATCATTCCCGATCGCAAGTAGAAAGGCAGAATTCCGAGATTGTGTTTTTTCGAAAAAAAGGTCCCCAGGGTGGTATTTCTTGTTTTAAGTAATTGGAAAGGGGGGAGGGGGAAAACAGCCGGTTAGGAAAAAAATCATCACGACTTTTTTGAGATGATGGTCAGTAGCAATAGGTAAGAAATGGTGAGACAATTTTTGCCATTGAACAGGTCATCAAGCGCAGTTCATTCTACGGTGGCGAAACAAACTATGCACAGTGCAGAGCATGACAAAGAGAAACTTCGGGGAGGCATGTCGCACGTTACCAGAAGGTTCCATCCTATGACTGCAGGGGGCCCACCTAGCAGGTACATGGTGCGATAGAAGAAAAAAGGTTTGGCTCCCCTAGTTATTTTCATCACCTGACCTGCCAAAACAGTGGTATCGCTCTCTTATCTCAGCACGCGCGGATCACTCCCACAAAGTGCTCCAATTCTACAACTGCTGAACATCACACAAGCAAGGGAATAGCAAAGATCAGATCAGGATGGGAGGGGGAAGGGACGACAAAAATGGATGGCCATGCAAATGTGGATACGGTCGGGTTCGGTGCCCAGCTTCTTTTGAAGCGAATCAAGCGTGGCAGCAAACGAACTGTTGCCGCGCAGCCAGAAACAGGATTGCACCAAAAGCTCACTTCCTCATCGATCGCGCCCGAGCGGGCCGGTGGGTCAAGAACAAGAATACCCTGGGTTGGTGCTGCTCTAGCAGCTTCAAGGACAACCACCTACGACCACCGAGGACCTTCTGAGAGGTTTGATGACCAGGTTGACTGAGGTGCGGAACAGATGGGAAGACGCAAAGACTAAAGCACGGCCAGGTTGCAATCGTTTTTCATCCTCAATTTAATGTTTTACAAGATTTGGATTCAGCGGGTCTTCGGTGGTAGTAAACCAAAACCAAAGAGTGAAAAGTAGGCTCGGAGTATACTTCTGAACAAGGTTTGGCTTTGGACGATGCGAGGTGAGTTCTCAATTTTTACTGGGTATTAGATGTTGAGGACTCGACAGGTTTGGCAAGACACTTTCAATGCAGGGAGATAAGTTCAATAACGCATAGCTTAGCCTGAATGATGTTATGTAAAGGGTCGTGACGAAGAACGGGAAGATCTAGCGATGTGAGAGTCTGGATGGTTGATGGTACGATATTGAGGTCGTCGACATAAAACGAATGTGGAGTCAGCGTAGGTGATAAGGAGATAACTTGGGGGTCACCCAACTCGAAAGGTGTAGTAGGATATGCAAAGGGTCTTGCTGGAGAAAAGGAAGCAGCCACCTTGTTGGGCACGGCTCTTTTATAGAGAGGTCCGCATCTAAATTCCAGAGCCTAAGCGGACAAAAGGAGCGGAGTAGTAAGCGAGCGGGGGAATCTGTTTTCCGAAGAGACAAGCTGCATCCGGCCCCGATTGTTTCCGTTTGGTGGTGTGAAATTGGCGGGTCTCCCGCGTGTGGGGAAGATACCTTGGGTCAACGCCTTCAAATCAGTCTACAATGATACAACGGGTGCAAACCCACTTGAATGCTTGAGGCTTGTGGGTCGTGGTTTTGGACTTCTTTGACAAGAGAAAGCTCAGACAAAAAGAAGATATAGAACTCTATCGCTTGGCGAACGAAAATTTAGATTACGAGTTAAAAGAGTAAATATTGATGAGGCGACTGGTCTTCAGTGCTCTTGATGCTTTACTCCCTTGGTTACTAGGTTGCTTGCAAGCCTTAAAAAATGTTTCTCCCGTGGGATGTTGATACCGTTGCATATTTTCTCGCATTTCCTGCTTTAAATTAAGATAGGGTGCATGTTACGCGTATAGTTTTTAACTGCTGCAGGGGAGCGAGCTAGTATCAAATCGGATCCGGCCACGTTGATTAGCAGAGGGTAATTAATTAGATCGATTTTAACCCTGAATTGAATCGCTTGAAGGAATTTGGAATGATCGCTGAGCATGGGGACTCCGCCTGTGAGCAGCCGGCGGTCCCCACAAGTGTTCTCGCGCAAGCCGCCCCGTCGCCCCGCTGTCCGAGCACCCCACGCTTGCCCTGTCCATCCTCGATCCGTCCAGCGTCCGCACGACCTTTCCGCCCAGTCCTTCCTCTCTCCACGACAACCTGGGCGTTCTGCGGAACGGGACCAGCCGCCCTACGCTGTACTCTACAAGTGGCGTCCGCGACGCTGTCATTCGGCTGATGCAGCACTCGCGACCAGGCTGCCGTCCTGCTGGCCTGGGCTTCCGTGACAACCCGGGTGCGGCGATCGCGTTCCAGTAGACCCCCAGTTCCCCTCGGTTTGACAACGTTGAGTGGATTGCATTGCGCGCCCAAGCTGGAGTTCCTGGCCGGGGTGGGAATGGTCTGAGGTGGGACAGACGACGTGCCGAGTGGTTTGCTCGGGTGCTCGGCCCCTCTTTCACCTTCACAATTATGAGAGTGCAACTACCAACAAAACCCAAGTTGCGCAGGCAAAGCCGGGCCAGCGTGTGCTGCGCGGCTGCCAGACATTGCGTCAAGGCCACACGCGTATGAGCGGAGTCATGGAGATCGGATGCAGAAGCGTCGTCTAATATGTTCTTCTGAGGAATGACAACATCATTTTGTTTCTGTGTTAGTGTGTGTCAGGAGAGCAGAGACACCTTGGAATTGTTCAGTGCTTATCACTGAGATCCTCCAAAGAACGGTTTCTTTTTACTATCAGAGTGTGATATGTCAGATGACCACGCATTTGCAGCGTCTATAATTTTCCTGCCAACAGAGCAGTCCATGTCATCATGTCGATGATTGTTTATCTTCCTGTAGTTTGGAAACTGAAGGTTGCCCCTAGAATCCATATCTTCTTATGGTTGTTGACTCAGAACAAATTCACGACTAGAGATATAACCTAAGAAAAAGGAACATCATTAGACCTCTGGAATGTGTTCTCTGTTCTGAACAGCAATCTGTCCATCATTTATTTTTTGGATGCATCATAGCTAAAATGGTTTGGACTGAGGTCTCTGACTTCTTTAAGATTCAAATTGTAGACTTTGAGTCATTAGCCTCACACTGGCTCAATAATACACGTTTTGCTGTGTTTAGTGTTGCCTGTGCTGCTGCCTTGTGGGGGATTTGGAGTGGTAGAAATGACATTATTTTTCGTACGCAGCAGTGGACGAATACGAAGCAGATCTGGAGGCTGATTTAGTGTCAATTCGAAACTGGAAGGTGCCTTTCAAGGAAACAAGCTTGGAAACGATGGACTGCTTTGGTGCACACTTGATGCAGATCCTCAGGGAGCCTTTGAGACTAGCACAAGCAATGCCAACTGCTGGCTAGTTTTCAGAGCACAACCGGGTGGAATCAGCTCTCAAGCGCTGATAATGGAGTCCGCATCCTGTCCGCCTCAGAAATGTTGGAGCACCCAAACACCTGATGGCTGATGCAGAGAAGACCCCGGACGGATGATGGTTGTATGCGGGTTTTCGCTTTGTTTTCTTTCCTTTGGTTCATCTGTTTCGCCGGCCGAGGCGCCATTGTTCAGCAGAATCATCAATTAATCGTGTTGAGGACATAGCTCACTTCGCTATACAGTCAGCACCACCTAGTGTAATGTGCTGGTGCGCCGTTGCAATTTTTCTCCCTCTTTCTTTACAGTAAAGTGGGAATTCATGTTGGAACTCGCTTCTTTCTCACCAACGAAATCGTGACATAGCATACATGCCGGGATATGTCTTCTCTGCTGCAATATAAACCAATAGTAGCACATCTCTGTTTCTTTAAGAGAAAAAGGTAGCAGATTTGAAAGTGCTTGCTCCCTACTGCACCTGAAATTGTCTTGTGCAAATCGAATCTAAAACTGCTAGGAACATGGCATCTCATCTCAAGATTAGACAATCAGGCTGCAAACAGGGAGGTGTCGCGCCTTCATCTTTTGCCATTTGCTCTCCCGACCTTTTGGACTGATTCTTTTGTAGGATTAACTTGGGATTAGAAGTAGGAAATACTCCAACTTGGTTCCGCTGAGTTTGACTCTATGCAAGACAATAGATTATCCAAACGGGTATAGGACAAGGACAGTACTATACTACAGTTTATTGTACACTTGCCACTGGGAAATCTTCTTCCCTTCCCGATGTGCCAAGCAGCCGCCTGCCAACGACCCCCCTCCCTCTCTTAAGCAGCCTCTGCCCACACAAGCAGGACTAGAAAGATCCACATCCAGGAGGGAGGAGGAGGACGACGACGACCATGGAGGCTGCACAATGGTTACTCACGATCGGGGCCAACTTTTTGGAAGAAATCCGTCCGAGCAACGACCTTTCCCAACTCAGGAACAGCTTGCCCAGGGCTCGCCTTCTCATCGATCGCGCCGAGTGGGGCAGGTTCAAGAACAAGGACCTGGCAGAGCAGCTCTTGCAGCTCAGGGACACCACCTGCGACGCCGAGGACCTTCTTCGTGAGTTTGATGACAAGGCGCTGCGACGAAAGTTGGAGAAGGGGAACATGGCAGGTCAACTCTTATCTTCTTCTCTTGATCTTGTAAAGAGTTGGATCACTCGTAACAAAACAAGGGTGAAGGAGGCCCAGAGCAATCTTCACAAAGCTCTGGCTGAGATAGAGGGAGCGCTCAATTTCATGGGTGTTAATGTTGAGCCGGTGCAGCTCATGCCGGAAACGAGTTCAGTTATCGGCGTGCCTCAAGTGTTCGGCCGTGACGACGAACGAGATGAGGTGATGGAGATGTTGGGTGTGACAACTGGACGTGACAACGACCGTGATCAGGTCATCAAGCGCTTGGGCGTGCTACTCACCAGTGGTGGTATATCTGCAGGGGCTACCAGAAAGAGAGAAGGACTTCCATCGACATCCAGAGGCAAGCGTCTGAAAGGAGAGAGTATTGCTGTTGCCACCGAGACCGACTCCACTGGTACTGTTTCTGTCTTGCCGATTGTTGGTATTGGAGGTGTGGGGAAGACTACCCTGGCTCAGCTCATCTACAATGATGCAAGGGTGAAAGCCCATTTTACCGTGAGGATATGGGTCTGTGTTTCCGACCTCTTTGACAAGAGAAGGATAACGAAAGAGATCATTGAATCCATGCCTTGGGGAGGACAATTTGATCCGTCAAGCAGTTTAGATGTTCTTCATGGGGAACTGATGAAGCGGCTTATGGGTGAAAAGTTTCTTTTGGTGTTGGATGATATATGGCGGAATTCTAATGACAAATGGGAAGCGTTTTTTGCACCATTGAGGCATGGGCTCGAAGGTAGCATGGTCATAGTGACTACAAGATTTAAAGATGTTGCTGACCGTGTCAGCACCGTTAAGCCAGTTCAACTTGAAGGCCTGCCTAATGATATATTTTGGGAGTTCTTCAAAAAATATGCATTCGGCAAAGAGTGCCCAAAACCTGAGCTGCTTGATATTGGTCAGAAGATTGCTCATCGGTTGTGCGGGTCTCCTCTGGCTGCCAAAACCCTTGGACGTTTGTTGAGTATGGACCTAACTGTGCAACACTGGAGGACTATCCAGGACAGCGAATTGTGGGAGCTACAGCATGAAGAGAACGAGATATTACCGGCCCTTCAACTGAGCTACTTGTATCTCCCACAGAAACTTAAGAGATGTTTTGCAATTTGCTCTATGTTCCCGAAAGATTATAGATTTGAAAGAGATGAGATTGTTGAATTTTGGGTGGCACAGGGCTTGGTTGTGGCATCAGGAGGAAGAATGCGCCCTGAAGATACAGGGAGCAGATATTTGGATGATTTGAGAAGCAGGTTCCTTTTTCAAGCTGATCCCAAGTACCCTGGACTAGATAGATATGTGATGCATGACTTGATCCATGACATGGCACAGTCTGTTTCAGTGGATGGGTGCTTCTTGATGCAAGGTTTGAGCAACCAGAGGATAATGCCACAGACAGTTCGCCATATGTCAATCGAGGTAGATAATGAAGCTCTGAGAAGAATGACATGCATTAACCATTTTTATAAATTGCATTCACTTAGGTTTGGAACCAGTATCAATTGTGAGATATCATGGTTCAATCAGCTGTCCAACATCCTCTTCTTGAGTCTAAGAGGTTGCGAGCTGGTAAAGCTACCTAAGGGCATCTGTGTCTTGAATCATCTCCGCTATCTTGATATATCACATAGTAGTATAAAGGAATTACCTGAGAAATTCTGCCGCCTTTACAGCCTAGAAGTTTTTGATGCCAGGTTATCAAAGTTGCAAACTATTCCTGAGGGCGTAACAAAGCTAGTTAACTTACGTCGTCTAGCACTGCCACCAAGAGTGTCTTTGGCGTTATCCAAAATAATTGAACTTGGAAATCTGTCTGCTCTGCGAAACTTGAGCTATTATACAGTTGGAACAAAAGATGGGCAGAGAATTGGTGAGTTGAAGGGCATGAATCAGCTCAGTGGGAGTTTGTCTATCAAAGGCATTGCTAAAGTTCATAGTACTGCAGAAGCTGCTGAGGCTAGACTTATTGACAAGCAATACCTCAAGGAATTAGTTCTAGAGTGGCAAGGATCGGGATGCAGCTCTAGTAGTGCCGATAACGGGGTACTCGAGGCATTGCGTCCTCCTCCTGGGATTGAAAGTCTTAAAGTTGAGCGCTTTGGGGGTGATAACTTTCCTCCAAGCTGGTTTAACTCAGAAGACGTACCTACTTTAAGAAGTCTGGTTCTTTGTAATTGTCTCTACTTGAGATGTTTAACTGGTATTGACAGGATGCAGCATGCACGTCTTCCCATTAAAAGCCTCACATATTTAATGCTTAGTGACTGCCGGTTGACAAATGTTGATCAGTTCTTGTCCCCAGAATATCTGCCATCCATCGAAACGATATGGCTTTCTAATTTACCGAGTCTAGAATCACTACCTGTCCACAATTTTGGGGGATTTGTTTGCCTCCGAGAGCTGAATATCAATTGGTGCAGTGTCTTGGTGTGCACAAGAGAAATGATTTTGCCCCCTTCACTGCAAGGACTCGCTTTTTCCTGGAGCGGTGAACTTGACAAGTCATTTCGGCCAGGTTGCTTAGAGAACCTCGCAACTCTCACCCATCTGAGTTTGGTAGGCTGTTGCAACGTGGAGTCCATTCCATTAAATTCGATCAACACAGAGAATCTCAAACGTCTGGTTCTCACTGATTGCTCGGGGTTGTTGTCCATCGGAGGATCACATGCTCTTTCATCCATACAACATGTCAGCATATCTGACTGCCCTAAGCTCACCGAAGTAGAACAGCCATTTGAAAAGAAAGGATTGTGGATGAGAAGATAAGGAACTACTCAAATTTATCTAATCAAATGTAAGATCTCTATCCACATGAGCTTGTAGGGTTAATATGAGCTGTCTTTTTTCGACATTATCTTGCTTGCAAATGCTGTGGCCTTTCCAGAGTGTAGCTTAAGTATTCACTAGCCAATTGTTCAGGCATTCACTAGCTTAAGTATTATATATGCAGTTCTGCGGCACCTAAAAGATCACAAGTCTGGGCAGAACCATTAGTAGCATGTGCAGGCATAAAAAGGGGAGGACTACCATACTGGTCAGGAGAAAATTGCAAAGGCTAGATCAGTAGTTGGAGCAAGGTAGACTCACGGATGGCAGAAGGAGGTGGTAAAGATGGCTTAGACGACATGGCGAAGAGAAATACGTGCTCATCAAAAACCACATCAGAGAAATACGTGCTCATCAAAAACCACATCACCACAGATATAAATGCGACCAGATTCAGGATGCAAACATTTATATCCTTCATGAATAGGATTGTAGCCAATGAAAACACACTGTTTAGACCGAAAAGCAACACACTGTTTAGACCGAAAAGCTAATTTGTGTGTATTATAGGGGCGCAAATTGAGCTAGCAAGCACACCCAAAAGTGCATAAAAAAGGATAGTCTGGTTTTTCACCTAGTAATCGTTCCAAAGGAGAGACGTTTCGAGTAACATGAGTAGGGAGACGATTGATCAAATAGCTTGCAGTAAGAAACGCTTCATCCCAGAAACGCAACGGGATAGACGCCTGTGCCAAGAGAGAGGGAGAGAGACCGACATCAACGATATGTCTATGCTTGCACTCGACAAAGTCGTTTTGCTAATGTATATATGGACAAGAGACAAGATGACGTATACCTAACTGCTTGAAGAAAGTATTGTGGAGTTTCTGATATTCGTCACTTCGATCAGATTGGACATTTGTGGATTTTATGGTTAAGTAAACGTTCACCACATGTTTGAAACTCGAGAAATATCTTAGGTACATATGACTTATATTTAAGAAGACAGAGCCATGCGAACTTGCTATAGTCATCAATAAAACTGACATAATATTCAAAACCGCAAACAGACTTGGAAGCATGACCCCGTACATCATAATGAATAAGCTCTAAGGGAGCGGAAGCTACATTACTTGAAGTGAAAAAAGGAGATTGATGAATCTTGACACGCTGATATGCATCACAAACCAATTGCACATTTTATTTGACATGACATTTAGACCATGATTATGAAGAACTTGTTGAACAATGGATGCCACGGGATGCCCTAGTCTTGCATGCCACATATTCACAAGGAAATGATCATGGAAAGAATTCAAAGTAAACATTATTATTAGATGTAGGACGATGTACTGAAAGTAGATTTTTGCAGGTTTGGGGAACATGTAGGACACGATCTAATGGAGAATTTTGGTGGAAGTAGGAATATTAGATTGACCAACATGAGTGATAGTCAACCCTGAGCCATTAGCTGCCTGGACTTGCTCCTTCCCATTGTACCTCTCGCAGGTGATGAGGCGATCCATGTCAGCGGTGATGTGATCAGTAGCATCGGTATCGCTATACAGTTGTTGTCGATGGCGTAGGATGGAGTAGCAGCGAGGCTGGCTACGTGCTCGTCATCGGTGCGGAAGGCTTGATCGAACCGCGAATAGCACCAATGGGCTGCATGACCAACTTTGTTATAGAGTTGGTCGATTGCCCCTGTTGTTGTTGCCGCTACCACCGCCCTTGTTGTAGTTGCCACCACCATTGTTGCTTCCATCAGTGGGGCCACGGCAAGGTTGCTGTTGCGGTGGTTTGCTGCCACAGTTGTGGCTACCACGGCCACCACTGTTGTTGTTGCCGGAATTGTGGCCACTGCTTTTGGTGACGAAGTTGGCGAAGGCGTTGCCGATCTGGAAGCCACCGGCGTTGCGCAACTCCATGAGCACATCGAAACTCAGGAGAAGCGAGTACACGTCACTGAGGGATGTATCTGCCTTGGAGAGGATCGAAACGACCACTGAGTCATACTTGATGTCAGATAACAGGTATGCGATGATCTCGCCGTCGCGAACAGGGTTCTCTGGCTGGATGGAAGATAGGGTGTCGGCAAGAGCCTTGACTCTACCAAAGTATTCTTGAATCGTCAAGATCCTTCTTCTTTAGGCTTGAGAGTTGCATCCTGATTTGTGTTTGCCGGGAATAAGATTGCGACGCAAAGAGGCTCTCCAGCATTATCCATACTTGGCGAGCAGTGGGCAAGAATAGAACTTGCCCAAAGACCTCCTTGGACAGGGAGGACAGGAGGACGCTGAGGACCGTTTGGTCCCTTTGCAGCCAGACGGCGTAAGCCGGTTGGGGGCTTGAGTTGCCCCGCCCTCACCGACAACCGAGATCATCTCGGAAGGAGCCAACACTGAACTGACGACGTAGCCCAACATCTGCTGGCTTCTCAGAACCGGAACGGCCTGAGCCCTCCAAAGGAGGTAGTTGTCACAATCAAGCTTCATGGTGATGAGGTTGAAGGAGGTGATCGGGCCGAAAACACCGGCCATTGTCAATGCCGAAGCAGGGGGATGACACAGAGTTGAGGACGCTCGAGGTGTTTCCACTCTGGGTCATGGCTGTTAAGCTCGTACAAACTCTGATACCATAAAAGGAATACAAAGTAGATAGGAAGAATAGATTGGAACCTCACGACGTTAATGGGTTGTGGTTCATCTCTTTATATAACCCATACGGGATTGGTTACAGGTACAGCTGTATATACTCGGGATACTAACAGCTTTACCGATCTTTACTTATCTAGACAGATATGGTGCGATTGATCTCAACAACCTAACCGTGTAGAACTAATACTGTTAACAGAATGATGACATTGTTTTGTTTCTGTGTTATGCTGGGATTTATATGCAATCAGCAGAGAAGTTCTAATTCCAATACATCTAGCAACATGTCTGCAATCTAGTTGATACTCGCTATAAAAATTTATCCCAAATTCGACAACCTTGACCCAATCGATCCGTATATACACAATTGAGATTGCATGATTAATTGGAGCAACATATGTATGTAACTTGCTGCACCTACGTTGGTCAATTGGTACATAAGTCAATAGCACACAGTTTTGTACTCCTGTCTACTTGTATCGATATTGTTATCGAGATGTTATTTTGTGGTGGTCAATTAATGATAGAGAGATGGGATGTTGATGCATAATGCCATGTCCAGTGATGTACTTGTGAGAGCTGTGCATCTGGTCTACGGGAGTGGATTTTTGGGTCGCGGGAACCCAAACAACATTTTCCGTGTTACTCCGCCTAGTAGATGAGCATAAAGCATTAGTCCATTTGTTATCCTGTTAACTCGAAACATTTTAGCTTGTACGTGCAATATAAACATTTTTAGATAATATTGTACAATACAAACTACATACGTGACACAGAAAAATTATGTGCGCATTTCATATTTGTCCAAACTGTCAACATGGAGAGAGAGAGAGAGAGAGAGAGAGAGAGAGCTGAATTCAGTGCTAGTTTTTTGAGTCTGAAGAGGAAAGAGCTGAATTCGGTGGTAGAGTTGTATTATGGATCCTGATTCAACTTTGGAATATCCCGTGTGACTTGTCAGGTGCAGTTCACCATTTCTCCCGTCATAAGATGATTTGAAACTAAACTTCTACACATGGTTGAAGTAAATTGACAAGCACGTTTTGTCTTATCAAAGAAATCTTTCATGATGATCTGAGCCCCAGCCGAGCCGATCGAATTGCACGATTTTTTTTAGTCCTTTTTCCTCAGGTTCCGGCAGGTCCAGTTCACAGTGCTAGTGTGTGTCAGGAGAGCAGAGAGACAGCTTGGAAATGTTCAGTTGCTTTTCACTGAGATCTTCCCAAGAACGATTTTTTTTACTATCAGAGTGTGCTATGTCAGACGATCACGAATTTGCAGGCTTGCAGCGTCCATATTTTCCATAGCTAACTTTCAAAAAATAATTCATAATTAACTTTCAAATAAAATAATTTTCGTAATTATGTTGTAAAACTCAGTGAGCATGTCAGCAGGGTGCAGTGACCAGGAGCCAATTTTACATGCGTTTTTCAGTCCATGTGGATGATAGTTTTTCGGAAGCATGCACGGCCTTGACTGAACCGTGGGTCCCACCTGCAGAGGCTGAACCACGGGTCCCACCTGCAGAGACTGAACCACGCATGCTTCCGGTGACTAGATCGTCCTGTTCGGCGGCGATCTCACGTCACGCTCTAGATGAGATGAAGAACAAGCTAGTTTGTTTCGATGCCATTATTCTTGCCATGTCCCTGTGATTGGTCTGTCAGTTAGTTTCGATGCTGCTCCAATCTGCTACTGATTCTTCATGAAAAACATTAACTTTTGCTCTGGATTGTTCATGATTTTTTTTTCCACGTTATGGCTGCACTCTTTTGCATTTGTTCGCCTAATCTTGGATACCCCGCTGAGGATTTGGAGTACTGCTCCACTTCTAGGTTGGCCTCGCATGAGCAAGACTAAGAGCACCATGTACACATAATTTACATCGCCTATAGGACAAGAATACAGCATAGCTCACTTCGCTATACAGTCAGCTCCACCTAGTGTAATGTGCAGGAGCCGATTTTGCCTTGTTATTGTAAACATAGTGTTTCTCGACCCATGTTGAGAGCTTGGTTCTTTGTAGCATTAACTTGGGATTACGAATAGATTACTCCAGCTTCGTTCCGTGAGCACATATCTTGGCAGGACAAGAAATAATCCAACAGTATAGGACAACAAAAGCATCCCTATAGTATAGTTCACTTAACCTATTGCCGCTGCATTGTACACTTGCCACCACAGGATCTCCTTCCATTCTCGCCTGCTCACACTTATGAGAACAGGATCCTGAGGAGCTGAGGTGACGACGAGCATGGAGACCTTGCAATGGATCATCTCGGTCGGGGCCAGCTTCTCCAGTTGAACGACGACCTGTCCCACCTGCAGACCAGCTTGCCCAGGGCCCATGTCCTCATTGATCGCGCTGAGTGGGGCAGGTTCAAGCACAAGGAGCTGGCGAAACTACTCTTGCAGCTCAAGGACACCACCTACGACGCCGAGGACCTTCTCCGCGAGTTCGATGACCAGATGCTGCGACAGAAGATCGAGGACGCTGACCGAAGCCGGGCAGGTCAACTCCTTTCTTCCTCTCTTATATTGCGAAGGGTTTGATCAGCGGTAGTAAAACTAGGGTAAAGGAGGCCCAGAGTAAGCTTGACAAGGTTGTGGCTGAGATTGAGGCAACACTCAATTTTATGGGTCTTACTGTTGATCAGGTGCAGCTCATGCCAGAAACAAGTTCAGTCATCGGTGTGCCTGAAGTGGTGGGTCGTGATGAAGAATGAGATCTAGTGATTGAGATGCTGGGGCAATTTGAAATTTGAATCAGGAAAAAAAAGCCCATCTGGCCCTCGTGTCGCCCCGCTAGGGCGACTCGAGGGCGACTCCGCCGCCGCGTCGCCGAGTAGCTTTCCCCAGCGCCCGCCGCGCCGTCGCCGGAGCTCGTCGCCGGAAAGCCACGCGGCCAGCAAGGAGGGTGACGGCGGGGCGTTTCTTCCTCTCACTCGCTCTCGGCGGGGCTCCCCTTCTCCTCCCTCGGCTTCGTCGGTCTGCCCCGGCCTCGTCGGCGTGTCCCGGATCTGGCGCCGCTCTCCCCGCTGCCGCTCTCCCCGCTGCGCCGCCCCCCTCGTTGCTCCGGCCGCCGGATCTGGCGCGGGGCCTGGCACCAGAGCTCCTGCCCTGTCCAGATCTGGGGGTTCCGGCCGCTGTTTGAGATGAGGATGATGGCGGGTTCTTCTTGTAGGGACGTCGGTGAGGACGTCGATTGTTGTGTTGCGCCGTAGTCCTCCACCAGGGAAAGCCGGGCGGCAGGATCCCGTAGGGGCGTTCTGCGCGTTCTGGTCCCCGGGGAAGGGCATCTTTGCCGCGTTGGTGGTGCCGAGCGCGGCCGCGGCGGTGCGAGTCAGCGGGCGCGGCTGCAGGGGGATGCGTTCTTCGCTGCCGGGGTGGCTGTGAGGGTTTGGCCTGAGCCGGTGTACAGGTGTACAGGTGTAGGAGGTCCAGTTCGCAGGGTACAGGTGCAGAGTACAGAAGTAGGCTGTCGGCGCTAGTCCCTTGTGTCGATTCCTCGGTGCTTGCTAACGATGGGTCCGGTGGTGTATGATCTTCGGGCGAAAGCCCTCGTCCTTGACGGATGTCGACAGTGACGGCGCTTAGGTGCGTCGTTCTCCTTGTTGAAGGCACTGTCGTTTCGATCTCACCATCCGTGAAATCTCCCGGAGAAATCCGAAGAACCGGCTTGCTGGTTCGGACGGCGATGGCGTCTCAGCGTCCCTTCCCCCTTGGGGGCGGTGCCTTGGAGTCCTAGGTTTGGCGGTATCGACGTTGGCACGAGGGCCGGCTTACGACAGGTGTTGGGGCTTCGGGTAGCGGGCAAAGCTGATGAGTAGATGGCATTGGGCGGTGCGTTCGTCGGTCCTTTTGGTGCCGGAGAGGCGTCTCTGGACCTCGCCCCTCTTTCTGGCGCAGGCCCTCCCTTTCGGGTGTCGATCGTTCTGGCAGGCGTGTCCGTGGCGGGCTGGTCTCAGCGTGGCAGAAGGGTCGGTTTATTGGTTGCTGAGGTGAAGTCGAAGCCGTTGGGTCGTGAGCGCGATGAGCGGGGGACGATGACATTGCAGGCAATCTTTGAGCCCGGCTTCTTCTGTGTTTGTTGGGCTGGTCGGCGTTGATTGTTGCTGCCTCGTCGGTTTTAGCTCTTGGCCTAGTTTAGCTAGGTAGCTTCCCAGCAGTTCGCTGTAGGGTCCTGTTGCAGGTTTTTAGTTTTTTTTGTTGTGGCTTCGGCCGGTGATCCTCGGTTCTAGCTCGGACCTAGTTTAGCTAGGGAGCTTCCCGTTGGCTTATGCCGGCGTTTCCCCTTCTATCTTTGTATATCGCGCTTTATTTTGTAATTTGTTCTATCTATCTATGAGAAAGGCAGAGCTCCTGCCATGTTCTTCGAAAAAAAAACGATTGGACGTGACAACGAACGAGATCAGGTGATCAAGCTGTTGGGCGTGCCACTCACCAGGGCTAGTAGATCTGCAGGGGCGACTGGCAAGAGTGCAGCATTAGGTACTAGAGTCGCATCTACATCCAGAGCTAAGCAACTGAAAGTAAAGAGTAGCAGGGGTGAACTCGCTGCTGCCACCGATATCAACTGCCCCGGCAAAGTTTGTGTCTTTGCCGATTGTTGGCATTGGCGGGGTGGGGAAGACTACCCTGGCCCAGTTCATCTACAATGATGCAAGGGTGAAAGCCCACTTTAACGTGAGGATGTGGGTATGTGTTTCTGACCTCTTTGACAAGAGAAGGATAACAAAAGAGATCATCGAATCCATCGATGGGGTGGAATATAATCCACGCAGTTTAGATGCCCTTCAAGTGAAATTGATGGAGCAGCTGATGTGCCGAAAGTTTCTTTTGGTGTTAGATGATGTATGGCCAAATGCTAATGACGAATGGGAGGCATTTTACGCACCATTGAGGCATGGACTTGCAGGCAGCATGGTCTTAGTTACTACAAGATTCCCAAAGGTTTCTGACCATGTCACCCGCATTAAACCTGTTCAACTCGAAGGCCTGCCTACTGGTATATTTTGGGAGTTCTTCAAGAACTGTGCGTTTGGTAAAGAGCTCCCAGAGTCATATCCTCAGCTGCTAGAAATTGGTCAACGCATCGCTTGTCGGTTGTGCCTTGTGCGGGTCTCCTCTAGCTGCCAAAACTCTCGGACGGTTGTTGAATTTGGAACTGTCTGAGCGACACTGGAGGAGTATCCAGGACAGTGATTTGTGGGAGCTATCATATGAGGGGAATGAGATATTGCCAGCTCTTCAACTGAGCTATCTGTATCTCCCACAGAAACTTAAGAGATGTTTTGCAGTTTGCTCTATGTTCCCGAAGGATTATAGCTTCGGAAGAGATGAGATTGTTGAATTTTGGGTGGCACAGGGCTTGGTTGCGGCACCAGGAGGATGCATGCGCCCTGAAGATATTGGGAGTAGATATTTGGATGATTTGAGAAGCAGGTCCCTTTTTCAAGCTGATCCCAAGTCCCGTGTACAAAGTGGATATGTGATGCATGACTTGATCCATGACATGGCACAGTCTGTTTCGATGGGCGAGTGCTTCTTGATGCAAGGTTTGAGCAATCAGAGGACTATGCCACATACAGTTCGGCATATGTCAATCGAGGTGGATAATGAAGCTCTGAGCAGATTGACAAGCCTTCACCATCTGAATAAACTACATTCACTTAGGTTTGGAACCAGATTGGCTTTTGAGATTTCATGGTTCAATCAGCTCTCCAACATCCTCTTTTTGAGTCTGAAAGGTTGCAGCCTAAAAAAGCTACCTGAGGGCTTCTGTGTCTTGAATCATCTCCGCTATCTTGATATATCATTTAGTAATATAAAGGAATTACCTGAGAAATTCTACCATCTTTACAGCCTACAAGTTTTTGATGCCAGTTTTTCAAATTTACAAACAATTCATCAGGGCGTAACGAAGCTAGTTAACTTACGCCGTCTAGCACTGCCATGGAGAGTGTCTTTGGTGTTATCCAAGATAAGTGAGCTTGGAAATCTGTCTGCTCTGCGGAACTTGAGCTATTATACAGTTGGAACAAACGATGGGCAGAGGATTGGTGAGTTGAAGCGCATGAATCAGCTCAGTGGAAGGCTATCCATCAAAGGCATTGCTAAAGTTCGTAATACTGCAGAAGCTGCCGAGGCTAGACTTATGGACAAGCAATACCTCAAGGGATTAGTTCTAGAGTGGCAAGGAGTGGGATGCAGTTCTAGAAGTGCCGATAACGGGGTACTCGACGCATTGCGTCCTCCTCCTGGGATTGAATATCTTACAGTCGACCACTTTGGGGGTGATAACTTTCCTCCGAGCTGGTTAAGCTCAGAACACGTACCTACTTTAAGAAAGCTGGTTCTTCAGAATTGTCGCTACTTGAGATGTTTAACTGGTATTGACAGAATGCAGCATGCACGTCTTCCCGTTAAAAGCCTCACGTCTCTAGTACTTAGGGCCTGTGGGGTGACAAATGTTGACCAGTTGTTGTCCCCAGAATATCTTCCATCCATCGAAAGGATATGGCTTTCTGATTTACCGAGTCTAGAATCACTACCTATCCACAATTTTGGGGGATTTGTTTGCCTCCAACAGCTGTGTATCCATGGGTGCCGTGCCTTGGTGTGCACAACAGAAATGGTTTTGCCCCCTTCACTCCGACAACTCTATATTTCCTCTAGCGGTCAACTTGACAAGTCATTTCGGCCAGGTTGCTTAGAGAACCTCGCCACTCTCACCTTTCTGACTTTTGTAGGTTGTGGCAACGTGGAGTCCATTTTATTAAATTCGACCAACACAAAGAATCTCAAACGTCTGATTCTCCATGACTGCTCGGGGTTGTCGTCCATCGGAGGATTGCATGCTCTTTCATCCATACAACATGTTAGAATATCTGACTGCCCGAAGCTCACCGAAGTAGAACAGCCATTTGAAAAGCAAGGATTGAAGACGAGGGAATATAAGAAATTACTCGGATTTAGCTAATCAAATGTAAGATCTCTATCCACCTGAGCTCGTAGGGTTAATATGAGCTATCTTTTTTCGACATTTTCTTGCTTGCAAATGCTGTGGCCTTTCCAGAGCGTAGCTTAAGTTTTCACTAGCCAACTGTTCAGGCATTCAATTATTCTTTAGGGTATCACTTTGTGTCAGGCGATATTTCGAATATAAATGCATGGTTATTCTAGTTTTGATCCAATTAAGAAAGTTTACCATGTAGCTGATGATCTTATGAGCGCCTTCACCAGCTGAGCATACGTCATACTAATCTGAACAAGTGAGAGCTTGTAACTGAAACCTATAGTAGCTTTCTCATTTTTCGTCACGAATCATACTTACTAGTAGTAAAATATATGTTCCTTCTAAACAAGAAGGTAATGAAATCTAAATTTCTGAGCATGCTTCTATGATCCGTACTTCTCTTGATTGATCTATTCATATATATTTCTTGTACAGGACACACTACTGGCCGTTCCCTTTTCTGATTGGGACTTTCCAGTGGAGCTGGACATCATGGTTGTCAAAAGTCCTGCTGGTTGCTGCGAGTGTGCTGTTCCTTCCGTTTCCCAGGGATGCAGAGAAAAGCATTGTCTAATGTGTTCTTCTGAGGAATGACGGCATCATTTTGTTTCTGTGTTATGTTGATATTTGTATGCAATCAGCAGAGAAGTTCCAATTCCAATACATATAGCAACATGTGTTGCTGCAATCTAGTTGGCACTTTTTATAAAAGTTTATCCGAAATGCATATTGATGATATATATATGTTTGTGACATCGCATGATTAGATTGGAGCAATATATATATGTCATTCGCTGCACCTACAGTGGTCAATTGGTACGTAAGTCAATCACACACACTTTTGTATCTAACTTGTATTGATATTGTTATCGAGAGGTTATTTACTGGTGGCCAATTAAGGATAGATGAGCATAGAGCATTAGTCCATTTGTAACCTGTTAGCTCGAAATGTTTTAGCTTGTACGTGCAATGATAATGTTGTACAATATAAACTACATAAGTGACACAGAAAAATTATGTGCGCATTTCGTACTTGTCCAAACTATCAACATGGAGAGACAGAGAGAGAGAGAGAGAGAGAGAGAGCTGAATTCAGTGCTAGTTGTTTGAGTCTGAAGAGGAAAGAGCTGAATGTTTGACATGAGAAAAAAAATCTACTCCGGGAGAAGGGAAGAGGGGAAGTGTATTTCTCTCATGCACCGGGGAAAAAGAAAAGTATGCGGGCGTGCCAGTGCACCGTAGTACACAAAGAGAAGTGGTAGGGAAACATGTATTTTATTAATCTTGTTGGAGAAACAAAATTACAAGATCCCAATAATAAAATGAGCTCCGTGGCCTACTAGCGCGGCCTACCTGACTGTGGCGATGTGCGATCTCCTGGTTCCCGGGGCCTCGGAAGGCTCCCGGTTAATTACTCCCGCGGGTTGCACCGCGAGATACCTTCGATTAAGCCATGTGGTTGACTTCGTCGTCTTCAATTTGCGTTCTTCATGCATGATGATGGTGGTGGTGTGTGTGTTGGGTGGCGGCAGAGCCCGTGTCCTCGTCGGTACACGCGCCGCTCAAGACGTGGCTTTTGCGCTAGCCACGCCCGCCCTCGCCGTCGCGCCTCGTCGGTCTTGGCGGTTGTTGATGTAACTGGGGTTGGAGTAGCAGGGTCCTGCTTGGCTTGGACTTCTTGACGACCTAACGGCCTCTTCGGGGTATGCAAAGGGTACACTTCGCGGAAGTATTTTTGGTGAAGACCGGCGTCGGTGTAAAACCAATGCACGATCGGCATGGCTGGTGTGGTTGGTGCCCTCGTCTCGACTGGACGCCGAGTCTACGGCAGTCTGTCTAGGCAAGGGCGCCGCCTCACGGGCTTATGGAGAGATGGCGTCGTAGAGGCTGCGTCGCCTCCAGCCGATACTACGCCAAAGGGGTGACCGGTACGCCGGCGACGAAGAAGCCAAGGCGTGGGGAGGCTGCTTTGTTTGCCAGCGAGTATGACCTGCACGCCGGTGACCCGTACACTGTTGTGGGTGCGCCTCATCTTGGCCGGACGCCAAGTCTATGGCAGTCTGTTTGGTCAAGGACGTCGCCTCGCAGACTGGTGGAGGTAAGAGTCGCGTCGTCTCGGGCAGGTACTATGCCAGCGAGTACGCCAACGCCCTGTATGCTAGGGACCTGTACACCGGTGACCTGTTCATCAGTACCTGTTCGCCGGTGACCTATGTGCCGAGGACCTGTACACCGGTGACCTATACGCCGAGGACCTATACGCCAAGGACAGGTACGCCGACATGGTAAAGCACAGGAGGAGCTAGCAGCGGGCTGCGTCGTTGGTGAGCTCCGGCCACACCTGAGTCGTCTCCAATCAGGAGCAAGGCGCGCGAAGACGATGGGCTTGGTGTAGACAAGCTCCGATGGCGCGATGACGCCCGCACCTGTAGAATAAAAATACGTGCACATGGCCAAGGCATGCACATGCGTCTGCCATCTCCAGCTTGAAGGAGCGCCTGAGCGAGGTCTGCTCCGGCATGGGGTAGGCGTGTTGGCGCCGAGGTTCACCTAGCTCGTGTGGCGTGTTCATCAAAATTAAATCTAATTTAAAATTCAAAAATTATTGCTTAAATTTATTAACATTCTATCTTGAATTTTTTCTAATAATTTTCTTGATTAAAAAAAAATTTTTTATTAATAAAATATTTTCTAAAATTTTAAAAAAAAAATTGAATACAAATCTTTTCTTTTTATTATTTGTTTTTTCTTTTTTATTTTTTTTTTTAAGAAAATTTTTTTTTATAATTTTTCAATTTTTTTATTTTTTTTATTTATATATATATTAAATTTTATTCTTTTTTTATATAAGTTTATATTTTTATTAAATTATTTTTTATTTTATATTAATTTTTTATTAGATTATATATTTAATTTAATTTATTTTTATTTTATTTATATTATTTTTATTTTTATTTATTATTATTCATTTTTATTAAAAAAGTTAATATATTAAATTATTTTTAATTTATTTAATATTTATTTTTCTTTTATTTTTTATTTTTATATATTTTTTTATTTTATATTTTAATTTTATATTTTTATTATTTTTATATTAATTTGTTTTTATCGTTTTATTTTTCTATATATTTTTTAATTATTTTTATAATATATTTTATATATTTTTAGTAATTTAATAAATATTTATTTTTTTATTTTTATTTTATTTTTTTAATTTTCTAATTTTTTATTTTATTAATAATTTAATATATATATAAATTATATATATTTATTATTTTATTTATTTATATTTTTTTATTATTATATTATTTTATTTATTTTATTTTACAATCTTATCTTTCTAATAATTAATTTTTTATATTATATTTTATTAATATTTATATTTTATATTTTTAATATAATCTTTTTATTATCATTATATTTATATTATATTTTTATTATCATATATATATATATTTTTTAATGTCATGTAATATCTATTATCATATATTTATTATAAATCTATATATTTTTATTAATTTTTTATATCATTATATTTATTATTATTAATTTTTATTTATATATTACTATATCTATTTTTTTTATAATTTTATATATATTATTATTATATTTTATTTTGTTATATTTTTATATTTTTTATTTTTATTTTTTTATTTATATTTTTTATCTTTTTATTTATTTTTTTATTATTATATTTATTTATTTTTTATATTTATTCATTATTTATCTATTCTATATATCGTATTATTTATATTTATTTTTAATTTCATTATATTATATTTTAAATTTTTTATATAATTTTTTATTTTAATTATTTTTTTTATATTTTTATATTTTACTATTTTTTAATATATTTTATATATTTTTTATATTTTTCATTTATTATTTTTATTTTTATGTTTTTTTTTATTTATTTTTTTTTTTTCTAAAAATTTTCTTCATTAAAAAAATATTAATTCTATTTAATTCATTACATAAAAATCATTCTTTAAATCTTTAAAAATTTTATATCTAAATTATTTAAAATTTTAAATATATATAAATATTTTTTTTTAAAATATAATTAATTCTTTTTATCATTGTCTTAAAAAAATTTATTTTATACATATTTCAAAATCTTAATTATTCTAAAACTTTAACATTTTATCATCTAATCTTTACAAAAAAATTACCATCTATATTAATATAAAAAATTGATTCATATTAAAATAATAAAATCTTTTTCTTTTAATTTAAATCCCCCCTTTAATTTTATTTAATTTCATTCATTATTAAATTTTTTTTTCATTTTAATCTTATATTTTTATGATATTATTAATAAATTTTCTAATACTAAATTAAATTATCATTTATAATTTTTATATCTACAATTTTTCTATCATTTTCAATAATTCAATTTATTTTTATAAATCAAAATCATCTCTCAAAAAAAATTATTTAATACAATTTTAATAATTTCAATATTTAACAATTCTAAATTTCCCGGCGGCGCCGGACACGCCGACTTTGTCTCTGGCAGTGGTTGCGTGCTCTATGCCTAGTGCATGCTAGATGCGAGGGGGAGAGAGAGAGAGAGAGAGAGGAGAGAGGAGGGAGAAGAGCTAGACAGCAGCTTTACCATCCGGGAAGGAAGCTTCGCTTCCATGTCGTGGCCGGCTTCTCCTTCTTCTTGCTCCCTGTACACCCTTGTGCTGGAGAAGTTCTTGGCTGCTTAGACGAGACGGCCTCGGTGTTCCTGCGTGAAGCTCCGGCCGGCCCCGCGTACGTCTCCTCTCCTGGCCAGATGCGATTTCTGTTCGTCTCCTGTGTATTGGTGTTGTACCTGGCAAGATGCAATCTGAGCCCCCCTGAGCGAATGGCCTTGGTGCCTTTATATAGGCCCGTGGGCAGGCTGGGTTTGGATGATGACGTCTACGCGAATCTCGGCGGTGGTTGCATTGGATCGTATCCACCCGGCCGTTGTACGCATTGCTTGCCCAGAAGTTTGAATGTCGTTTGAATTTTCATTGGCGATGACCTTATCTCTGGTGCTTCCAGAATCATGTGCCGTAGCTGGTACAAAATGTCCTGCACGTCACGCTTGAGAAATGAAAAAAACTCACGTACATACCTGGGAAAGCTTGAGTCCGTTCAAAAATGCAACGCATCGCGTTTATCTCTTGGATTGTTCCAACTCGTGGCTATGCGCGGTATTCGGGTACGTACACGTACAAATCCGTCGGCCACACAAGTCCTGATGCATGCATGCACTAGTACGCAACCTTGCCATGCACGTACGAAGCCAATCTAGTACAATGCATGCACTAGTGCGTACGTGTGAGCACATGTGTGTACATACTTCCTGATCAAACTTACCTCCGTATAATCTGTATTAAAATTCTCAAAAATCCCAAAATAATTATTTCAGTTTAGTCATGCACAATACTCCTCGAACACTGAATTCGGTGGTAGAGTTGTGTACTGGATCCTGATTTGACCTTGGAAAATCCCGGGTGACTTGTCAGGTGCAATTCACCATTTCTCCTGCCATAAGATGATTTGAAACTAAACTTCTACACATGGTTGAAGTAATTGACGAGCACGTTTTGTCTTTTCAAGGAAATCTTTCATGATGATCTGGAGTCCCAACCAAGCCGATTGAATTGCACGATTTTTTTGTCTTTTTTGCTCAGGTTCCAGCAGGTCAGTTCACTGTGCTAGTGTGTGTCAGGGGAGCAGAGACGTCTTGGAGATGTTCAGTTGCTTATCAGTTTATCACTGAGATCCTCCAGAGAACGATTTCTTTTATCAGAGCGTGCTATGTCAGACGACTTCAAATTTGCAGTGTTGCAGCGTCCATATTTTCCATAGCTAATTTTCAAAAATAATAATTTATAGTTAGCTTTCAAATAAAATAATTTTCACGATTTTTCAAGAAGTATTTCTATACTTTTCTAAATTATTTTTTGCACGAATGTTAAAACACTATACGAATCTCAAAGTTGTGTTGGTATTTTCCTTAGACTTACCAGGGGCCGAGGCCCATATCCAAATCCGCCCGACCCGGCTGACTTCTTCTTCATTTTGTCACTTCATCCTTAACCATCGCCTCCACGATTCTCTTCTTTGCCTCGTTGCGATGCATCGCCGTCTACCTCATCTTGTCTCGAGCACCGCTACCACGCGCTCCGCGTCCAACGGCGCCGCCACCACCTCCGATGCTGCGACGTCCGACTCGAGCACTATCCCCGCTGTGCCACGCTCTTGGCGTTCTTTTCCTAAACCCAAGATGTCGTGCCGCCGCTACCACGATACCGACGTGCCTCTACCGCTAGGAAGTGGTCAAGTTCCGCTACGGCAAGAGCTTCCAGGCCCACACCAATGTGCCGGCCATCTTCTGCTGCGAGGACTACGACGAGCTCTTCCATATCAATAGCTTCCGCGCATCTGCCCTGCCAATGCCTGCGAGGAGGAGTTCATGTACAAGTTGAAGACACCGACAGGGAACGACGGTGATGGACGACGGCACCGGTTACAGATGCAGTCGACGGTGTGGAACACATCACTGCGGTACGAGGTCAGGGACGGGAGCGACGTTGTGACAGCCTCAAAAAGTTTCAAAAATAGTTTAAATTCAAAATTCTGAATTTGTTTTTGGGCCTTGATCTCTTCTCCTTTTCAGCCTGCAAACCCATCTCTTGGCCCGTTTCGCCCGCACCCGAACGGCCCCTGCTTTAACTCCCCTCACCGTCCCATCTGTTGCGCCGCCGCCCTACCTCCCATCGCTGGTAGTCACGTCACGGTGACCGGCACTATGGCTGAGGTCAGCCCAGCCACGCATCACCGGCGACGCCTACTCCGCTCACACCACCCCCGGATTCCCTCTACGCCGTTTGCTTTGGGCGCTAGCGCAACACCGCCGCCTCGTCCGTGCGCCCGCCGAGCACCCGCAGCGATGCCATGAAGCCAAGCACCACAGGAGCTCCCCTTTTCACCGCTCGTCACCGCAGCTCGAGCTCATCAAACCGGCAGCCGCCCGAGGACCTGCACAGTACACCGGAGCACCGGCTGCTCCCACCCGACCGACCTCCCCTTCCCTATGAATCTCCCCGAGCCCCCTTCTTCTCTCCTTCTTCACATGCACAAGCTCTTCCACCTTTCCCCGGAACCCTGCTCTATTCCTTCTGTTGACGACCAAATTTGGCAGTACCCCCAAATGGCCCAAGTGTATCGGGTAAGGTTTGCAGCGTTATCAAGTCGTGGCCCATGCCGAGTAATTTGCAGCGTCCTCGAGTCCTGAGCACTCGTATCCCGAGTTCTCGTGCTCCGCTATGGTCCCGACCACAGGAATGTTCACAGAAGATCCCGTAGAGTCCTCAGGCGACATCCCCGAGCAGTGCGCCCGAGTTGGTCTGCAGTGCTTTCGAGTTCTCATGTCCCCGAGTACTTGCGTTCCCGAGTACTCGTATCCCCGAGTACTCGTGTCCCCGAGCACTCGTATCCCCGAGTACTCGTGTCCCCGAGCATCCGTGGCCCCGAGTAGGTCCGAGTCGGATTCTAAGTGGCACGTCCGAGTTCCAGCGGTGTCGGCTCGTCCAAGTCGTGATGATTCCTGCATTATCCTACAGGTGGGCCCAGGAACCGAATTGTTTTGTTGTGAAGTCTTTTCTGGTGCCAGGAACCCTAACTTGGGACACAAGGAACAGTAGCTGATTGTGGCATTTAAAGGAAAGTCCGAGATTTGAAAGACCTCCTGTTTGATATGGAAAGGCATCTCGTATACAAGGCGGAGTCCAGATCGTGGCGGTTAATTTGATCAGATTAGGAAAGGTATCTCGAGTTGTATGAAAATATATCTTTTTGTACGAGATAGAGTCCTATTGTAGCTCAAAGACCGGGCATACCCTATAAATATGAAGGGTGTATGGCGGATTGAGGTGGAACTCTCCCAATCGACGCATTCAATCTATTATCTTTTCATCTACTCATCCTTGTTTTTCTGCTTCTCGTTCTTCGTTGTTCTTCGTGTTACATGGCAACAAAACTCGAGGCCCTAGGGGCGATCAGGTCGACCTAGGACAGCCCATAGCCACCGCACTCCCTGACGGGGTCCCTCCTGGGGGTGTGGGGTTTCGGGTCCTAAAAAGATCTCGCCGACGTGTCTTGCGTATCGCGCTCCCGGCGAGGCTCCCCGGCTCCGTGTCTTGCGCATCGCGCTTGGCGTCGGGGGTACACCTTCTTCTTTCCCCGAGCACCGGTAACCCCCTCCACCATCGCCTCCATCACCAGCAAGGTGAGCCCGTGCTCACCTCACCGTCGCCGAGCACCATTCCCTCAACACCCCTCCCTTTTCTCCTCAAAAGCGGAACCACCGCCTCCTCTACAGCCTCCCAAGCCCCTCCTCTAAGCTCCGGAAACCACCGCTGGCGTCGGCACTGACCTCGCCGCGTCCGCCGGCCACCTCCCCTGTTTTTCCCCAATTCGGCCACCGGCTCGATTTGAAATCGAGCCGAGCTGATCGACCAAGCCAACCCCTTGAGTTGTGCCCCTTCGGGCGGCTCAAATCCGAGCCAAGCTGCTCGGCTTCCTTCCCGGTCCAGCTCAATCCACTAACCCATCCCAAGCCCGAGTGAAGCCCATTTAGGCTAGAAATTCTTTTCTTTATTCCAAAACAGCGAGCCCATATGAAGCGCAATACCAGCCCAACCCACTAACCCGTCCCAAGCCCGAGTGAAGCCCATCTTTGTTATCCGAACCCAACCCAATCTGAAAACCCTAACGGGTCTGGTATTGTTCACGGGCAGGACCCTGTTAGTGAGTAGTCGACTCGTTAAGCCCAGAAATCCTAAAATATATGTATATGTCCATTTCGATCGTCTCGACGCTCTAATTCTATTTTTCCACACCATTAAGCCTAGTTCCCACTTCTTAATACCTAAAATCCACAAAAACTTTCTCATACCACATATATCCCAGTTCTTCGTCCGAACCTAAAAACACTGCCCATATATCTTCTTCCATCTTTCCAACATTCTGATTCCACCCATGCATACTACTAAGGCCCCGTTTGGTAACCTTATAAAAAAAATTCACCTGTAAATAACTTACGCCTGTATAATACTGTGCACCAAAAAAACCATCAAATACAAATAAATATATTTTCATTGGTAAACTAGTGTTTGGGTAGAAACAACACTTTGCGCCTTTGTTGCTTCACACGCATTATCACAATGCAATAGGAACTCGTGGCTGCCGATGAACTCGTGGCTGTCGGTCTCCAACACATGCGCCGTGCAACACCGAGAAGAGCGAGGAGTACCTGGAGTGGCTGGGGTGGGAGGAGATGGTTGTTAGCGGCGGCATTGGAGTGGCTACGCCAAAGGAGGAGGGGGAAGATGGCGAAGTCCAGCAGCGTGCACACGACAGCCGCGAGGATCCCGCCGGCGTTGTTGTCCATTCTCCGCAACCTTCATGGCGGAGGAGCACCTCCAAAGGCTGGCGGGGGAGAGGTGGCTTCCACCACGCCACCGGACAGGGGGATCCGCGGTGATGCGGGCCGCCCACCCAACAAGGAATTGTTGAGGATGCTATCGTCCGTCGCCGTCGCCATCGGAGTCTGCGGCATCGCCAGATCCGCCGAGTGGGGAGGAGAGATTGGTGGTGGGAGCGGGACGGACCGGGGAGAGGGCGGGTGGAGGAGTGGAGGTGCGCGAACAGGAGGAGCCGAGCGGCGGCAACGTGGCGGCGCAGAGGTGCCGGGTGGCGGCGGTGTGGTCGCGCAGAGTTGGGCAGCGGAGAGGAGTTGGGGAAGACGGACTGCAGGAGCTGAGGAAGACGGACTGCAGGAGGAGCTGAGGAAGACGGACTGCAGGAGCTGAGGAACATGGACTGCAGGAGCTGCGGAAGACGGACTGCAGGAGCTGAGAAGACGGACAGCTATAGATCTCGCCGCCTTGCCTCTATCTACCACACAAGCCGACGAGCGAGGGATCCAACGAGGTCAACAAACCGAGGAAGACGGGGACGGGCTGTGGCACCGTTGGAGAACCCGGAGAGAGGAGAGCGTGCGGGATCTGGCGAGGTACGACGGGCCGACGGCGTCTACCTCACAGTGGGCATCGCTCGCCAGCGTCGTTTGCTGGTCCGACGTTCGTCGGATTTTTTATGGGAGCTCCTCACCAGATTATTTTTTTCCGGTGTAAGTGTCAAAATGATGTATTTCTACCGGCCCAAAACTAGTTATCCAAACACCCATTTTTCAACATGGGCTAATTATTTTATGGGCCTGTAACTTACACCTGGATTGGGCCGAATACCGGCTATCCAAACGGGCCCTAACCCTAATTCGATTTCTGAACACCCACAACCCAGAAACCCCTCCTTCCTATTTATAGTATTATCTTTTAATTAATTTACATTTTGCAAAGTTTGGATCACTTTCGGTTTCGCCTCTTCAATTCTACCATCCGAAATTCTGCATCGAGATCGTGAGAAAAGAAGCAAGCTTTACAACTCTTTCATCAAACTGGTAGTGGTTCAACTGGCGTGCTGCATGTTTATATTCTGACAAGTGACTAGAATTTTCAGATATGAAAGGTTCAGAATTTGAAGGCGGTATATATTTGTCACCTTAACATCGACAAGGTGTCAATGTGCTTCTTTGCTGGTTTTATTATGCAAAGCATGCAAGTCCATCTTTGCAAATGGATGTTTATTTCTCAGAGGGTAATGTAATTGTATTGTTCTTGTACGGTTGTACCAACATTTTTCCAGATAATTTTCCTTTCATGGATAATAAACCATGTGTATATGCAATATCAAGTCCGAGAATCTGCATTGCCATCCATATTCACGCGCATTCTTATTTTCTTGTTTCTCAACATTTGCTGCATGTACTTTGTCACCTGACAATACAAAAGCATCGCTGAGTGCTGTTCCTGTGTTGCCAAAAGCTAAATTCGTTTCTATGGAGCCAATAAGTGAGAATGACTGGGAGGTATTGGAGCTAACTCAGATTTGCGTGCTCAAGTGGAATTTGGAACATTCCAAAAAGTTAGAGATCCAAGTACAAGAAACAATAGTCTGATACACATTGCTATGGTATCTTTCATCTCTTTTTTTCATTTGACAGGGGAAACATCTCCCATCCTTTTTTTGACTCTTTTTCTTTCTTTACTTGGGAAATGATCCGAATAACAAATGAACATGTGGGGAAATTCTAATCGTAAATAAACACGATCGAATCTATGGAAGCATTGGTTTATACGTTCCGTTTAGTTTAAATTTTAGGGATAATTTTTTTCGCTATCTCTTCTAAGAATCGTCTAAGATTCCGACTAAAAAATAAAATAATTTAATTGAAATAAGAAGTCCACTAGATGAGTAGACTTCTTACTTGAATTTCTCATGTTCTTTGAGTAGATCTCTAATGGTTGAGAGGGTTGCCCAAACGCGGTATATAAGATATACCAAGTAGAGCTTACAAGTAAACTAGATATGGAGATGACGACTAAAATAGTTGTTTCTATTTTTATAGAATTTCAATATTACAATGGAACTACGAAAAGATCATATATTACAACTAAAACAAAGTATATAGAGTCAATACTAATTATTAAATAGAATTTATGGCTACACAAATTGTTGAAGATAGTTCCAAAACCTAGGCCAAAACAAACTGGTGCTTTGAAAACCCTTGAGTTTGGAATATGGAAAAATAACTCCGAGTTAGGGGACTACTTCTTTTATGTAGGTTGTAATGGCTTTATACGTAATATTTCCTATCTACGAGGAGTATTTAGAAATTTATAATTCTTTTTTTACTGTTTAGTGGACGGAATTTTAATGAATTAGATTTTTTACTAACTAAAACTACGAGATCATAGTTGACCTAGTTTTGTCCATCCAAAAGGAAAAGAGGCGGCCCCCATCTCGATCTCAACTCTGATTCGGTGATTCTCTCATCGATCCACGCAGAGTAGTGAAGACGAAGGCGTGGAGGCATCGATCTCAACTGAGGGAGGGATGGATGACAAGAGCGACTACCTGCCCCGGCGTCCGCCTGCTTACGGCTACCCCGACGACGACGATGCCGCTCCACGGCGGCGTCCGGACTTCGTCCTCCTCGAGGAATACGCCTACTTCGCGACCGCGACAACGCCACCACCGCCAGCTGCGACATGAGGGGCCTCGGGGGGAGCATCAAGGTCACCTTCTGCACTGCCCACCCGCCGCGCGTCTCCTACTTGTGCGTCCACACCACCGCCTTCGACCACACGCCTTCCCCATCGAGCCCCACGTCCTCGCCACGGAGGGCGGCCTCGTCCTCCTCCGCGTCATCCTTGGCCGCCGTCCATCCGACATGTTCAAACCCCGCATGTTCGAACACTTCGTCTACGACGCCGGCACCAAGGGAAAGGAGGGACGCCGCCCGTCGCTCAAGCACCTTCCGCACCCCGGCCACTACCAATTTGATGGATCCACGGTTGCCCTCGTGCGCCACTGCAGCAACCACCGCCACGGCGCCAGCAACCACGACCGCAGCAACCGCCGCCACGGTGCCAGTGGCTTCACGCTGCGCCCCAATGGAGCCAGCCAGGAGGACCACGACTGTGGTGACTGTAACTACGTCATCGCCACAAACGCTGTGGGATCGGCAAAAGCATCCCTCACGAACTCTGCGTGTATCACTCCGAGACCGAGACTTGGAGTACGAAGCTGGTGACAGCGCCGGAGAACGGGCCATACCAGCACGACCATTCCACGAGCAAGGCAATCACCATCGGAGGAGAACACGGCACGGTGGGCTGGGTCAATCTCTGGCAGGATATCCTCTTCTTCGACGTGCTCGCTAATAGCCCCAAGCTTCGCTGCGTCAACCTGCCGCCGCCGATCACAGCAAGCGAGAGACTGGGGCACGGCGAGCCAAGTACGGTTCGGAACGTCGCCGTCGTCGATGGTTTCATTGAGTACACCGAGCTGGAACCTCGCTACGTGCCGGGCTCATACATGGACGACGGCAGCATCACCTTTGATGGCTGGAAGGCTGCCAAATGGAGCATGAAGATCACTGAATCTTTGGGAGAGACTTGGCACAGGGACTACGAGCTCGATTCCTCTGAGATCTCCAAATCTTCCCTGCCTAAACTGCAGGTCGATGCGGATACTGCAGCAGCTCAGCCAACCTTGCAGAGACTCCACATCGGCATGCCCAACCTGAGCCTGCAAGATGACGGCATTGTTTACTTCCTCACCAAGATCGACTACCGGGACAGCAAACACACTGCATGGGTGCTTGCTATTGACATGAGGAACAAGACGATACAGGGAGTGGCTGAGGTTGGAGCCGAAAGAACTGTTAGTTTCGCCCAGGCCTATATTGCAAGTAGGATCTCCAAATATCTCAAAGTTCCAGGTAATTGTTTTTATTTTGCTGGTGCCTAACTGTGTTGTTACATACTTTCAAAGGTCCTTTACTTAGCATATTTACCATGGGATAGCAGAAAACCTATTAAGGATAAGGTAGCAGATTAATGCATAGGTTTTAGGGAGAATTATCTGAATTCAACCAAAATAAGATAGCATGGAGTGCTAGGTGAGGATGCAATTCCTCTCAAGCCAAGTTTGGTACACACTTGATACAGCTGATTGGCAAAGATCTTTTGAGGTGTTAAATGTATTATATGGATGTAGCATGTATACAAACGAGGATAGCATGAGATGGAAGCAGATATACAACCAATACTCAATCAAACACCAGCTATATATGGGCAATTTGGAGATCAAAATTTTCCTCTGGTGCCATATTAACAATGATATATTCACCAGAACAATTCTTAAGAGGGAGGAAAGGAAAGAGGAATGCGGCTTCTGCTTTGACAAACAGAGCACATATCACTTGGTGTTGCTGCATTCTACAACTATAATTCATTCATAGATTCTCTACGCCTTTATCAAGCTGTGTTTTTTCAGTAGTGATTTTATAGGGAAGGTTTAAGTAAGGGTTATATTGCGACTGCTACATAGTAGTTTATGGATCAGTTTCTTTTATTACTGAAGACATCCTATTTTGTTACGCCAGGTACAAAGCGCGAGCAGAAACGACAAGGGATGCGGTTGATGGGATCTTCCAGCAAGAAGCAGCATGGAATGTCCATGGCGACCAATGCGGTGTTCTTTCCAGGGCAAGTGTGAGCAAAGCCAGCAGGATGCACAGGCAAAAGAAGGAGCCAAAGATATGGTCTTAGAATAAGTTTGGGTATGACCGTCGAGGACGGTAGTGAATTATCATGTTTCACCATTATGTCTAGCTAGATTATCCTTTGTTTTGTTGGTCTTTTATTTGTTTACAGAGGAAGGATGCTAAGGTGCCGTTTAATGTTATCTCTTATCTATGTGGTCTCGTTACATGTTTTTATCAATGGGTTACTTATCATCTGAGTTGTAAACACCTTTTTGAACTCTATTTGCGGTCTGGTCTCTCCTTGCGTTTGGGCTCTGGTTACCAGGCTACAATCAGATAAGTAGAACATGTTAATTTCTGTGAGAATCCCATGTTACTCGCAATCCTATGAGGCTGGCAGAGCAACACAAAATCACTATAATTTGATCATGTCTGTTTTGTTTCATCACGAACTGGCCAACTCTGTCTGTCTGTTGTGCCATCTCTGTTACGAAAAGTTTTTCCTGCGAATCCAATGCCATGGTGTGTATGCTATTGATGTTTTCCTGTCTAGTTGTTGGTAGGGATAGTGACACAATGCGTTTTCGACTTTGTTCTACTGCGTATTTGTGTGCAGAGTGGAATTGAACAGTTCACCACATATTGTTCTGTGCAATACTTCAAAGAGCTTCAGAAAATTATCACAATGCGTGAAAGGATCGTTTAACTGTAGCAAGAGCACGAAAAGCTTAGTGTTTCTTGTCACAACCGTTCTTTGGCCTTCTTCTAGAAAGCTTATGGGGATGGTTTATGACCATAAGAAGTCATAAGCTATCTAGAAGATATAGCTTCGCTTAAACTTAAAATAAGGCTTCCCGAGCTTCTCCCAGAACCTTTTTCTTTTAATGAGTATTATATCTCTGCTATTTCATGAAATTTACCCACTTATGCGATGAGTATCTACATCTACATCTACATCTACATCTATATCTACACTACTATTAAAAGCATGAGTTTTTTTCTAATAATAAAGTCACCCCGTTTTCTGTACACAAATAACAACTGTACCGTTGGATCGACCTCTCTCGTCGCCATCGAACGGACCACGGCTACGACGTGTTTCGCCCCCCTGCCTTTCCGCCATCTAACAGAACAACACGGGCTCGCCCCTGTGCTCCGCCTCCGCGCACACCTCAGGCCTCCACGCCCCCGCACGACCGCGTGTCTCCCCGCCTGTCAGCTCCGCCGTCGTCCGCCTCATCTCCGCGCTCGGCCCGTCGCCTGCCCCTCCCCCCAACCGGCTCGGCCCGTCGCCCGCCTACCCCCGGCCTGCCTCTGTGCTCCGTTGTCGCAAGCGCGGTCGTGCGCCGTCGGGATCGCCCGCCCCCGGCCTGCTCCTGTGCTCCGCCGTCACGGCGGCGTCGCAGGTGCGGTGCCACGCCGCCGGGATCGCCCGCCCCCGGCCTACTCCTGTGCCCCGTCGTCGTGGCGGCGTCGCAGGCGCGGTCCCACGCCGCCGGGATCGCCCGCCCCCGGTCTGCTGAGGTGGTGCACCTTCGGGAGGCGCTAGAGCGGGCTGGCCTCGCGCTGCACGCGCTCCCTTCGCCTGCTGCCTCCGCCAGCTTAGCGGCTTGAGGTCGAGATGGGCAACGCCGTGAGAGTGGAGGTGGGCCAGTCCCGTGAGGCATCGCGCGGTCACATCGGCGAGCACAGGCTCTAGGAGGTTCTCAGACGGGAGCGGAGGCAGCTGAATCCGGGTATCACAATGGAGCATCTCCGTGGTGAAGGAAGCATCACTCCGAGCTCGGCCGCTGCCATGGCCTTTGCGTATGCGCGGCTGTGCCCTCTCCGAGTTGCCATTGCAGAAGATGAGTGCAGCGGCACCGAAGGAACGGGATGGGGTGGAGGTTTGGACTTCGAATGTGGCAATTTGGTGGATTTGCTGCTGGATTTGGAGAAGAATTTGGGATTTTGGGGAAGAAGAGAGAGGGTTCAGGAGAGGATCTGGAGGAGGAAGATGCGTAGGAGAGAGACGAGTAATCTGATGCAATGTCCTCCTTTGGAAGTGGGCGACTGCGTGCTGATACGGCCGTCAGACACAGGCAAATAGAGGCTCAAATCACTTTTCTTTTCCATAGAATGTCTTGCAGGTAAATAGCGGCACAATCACTTTTCTTTTCCATAGAATGTCAAGCAGTTGTTTATTTTTTAACTTCCCAATTGAAATAGATTGGATGGTTCTGATTATTCAGATCCTCAATTTGTTTGCAGGACTATCTAATTCTCTGGATTTCAGAACTTTGAAGCAATTAACACAGGGCAGTCCCGTTTACCTCTAATTGTATGCCATTAGAACCCCTTTTCCTGTCACTACATTTCATACTATGCCCGCTTACACATTAGACTACCAATTCAAGTATATTTTGCTTTGGTTGAGTGTTTTGTAGGGGGTTGGAATTCTGCAACCATATATGATAGATGTTACTGCTGCAAAGTTTTCCTTTTCTATAATTGTGGGACAAATTTGTATGTTGTAGAAACAATAAGTGAGCTTTTCCTGTTTTCTTCCCTTCTTGATTACTATAGGAGGAGAAAAAAATAGCACTGCACAAGATGGTGCTATTAAACATTGGATGTCAATTATTGACACGCATGACATAAAACTATATGATGCACATGCTTTGTGCTCATATTCAAGACCACGTGTGGTTGCCATTTAGGACTCATTTACCAAGATAGTGGATTTCAAATTAAGACTCATACATGGACGACGGCAGCATCACCTTCGATGGCTGGAAGGCCACCAAATGGAGCATGAAGATCATTGAATCTTTGGGAGAGACTTGGCACAGGGACTACGAGCTCGATTCCTCTGAGATCTCCAAATCTTCCCTGCCTAAACTGCAGGTCGATGCGGATACTGCAGCAGCTCAGCCAAACTTGCAGAGACTCCACATCAAGGTTTTGGCTACCGGTTTAAAAAAAATTCCGGGAGGGGCCGGTATTTCCGGTATCCGTGGTTACCGGAAAATACCAGCCATTTCCCGCCCGAAAATTTCCAAATTTCAAATGGTGTTTGAAAAATCTGTTGAAATTTATCAAATTTGCATGAAATTTGTTCAAATCGGGATTTTTTCTCCGGTATAAGCCTTTCTCTCGGGGGGGTCCGGTAAAACCGGTTTCCGGTCGGTTACCGGGAAATCTCGGCCGGTACCCGAAACCTGGCTCCACATCGGCATGCCCAACCTGAGCCTGCAAGATGACGGCATTGTTTACTTCCTCACCAAAATAAGATAGCATGGAGTGCTAGGTGAGGATACAATTCCTCTCAAGCCAAGTTTGGTACACACTTGATACAGCTGATTGGCAAAGATCTTGTGAGGTGTTAAACGTATATATGGATGTAGCATGTATACAAATGAAGATAGCATGAGATGGAAGCAGATATACAACCAATACCCAATCAAACGCCAGCTATATATGGGCAATTTTGGAGATCCAAATTTTCCTCTGGTGCCGTATTAACAATGATATACTCACCAGAACAATTCTTAAAAGGAGGGGAGGAAAGGAAAGAGCAATGCGGCTTCTGCTTTGACAAACAGAGCACATATCACTTGGTGTTGCTGCATTCTACAACTATAACTCATTCATAGATTCTCTATGCCTTTATCAAGCTGTGTTTTTTCAGTAGTGATATTATAGAGAAGGTTTTAAGTAAGGGTTATATTGCGACTGCTACATAGCTGTATATGGATCAGTATTTTTTATTACTGAAGACATCCTATTTTGTTACGCCAGGTACAAAGCGAGAGCAGAAACGACAAGGGATGCAGTTGATGGGATCTTCTAGCAAGAAGCAGCATGGGATATCCATGGCGACCAATGTGGTCCTCCTTTCTAGGGCAACCTTGGGAGTGTGAGCAAACCCAGCAGGACTCGCAGGCGGAAGAAGGAGCCAAAGATATAGTCTTAGAATAAGTTTGGGTATGATCGTCGAGGACGGTAGTGAATTGTCATGTTTCACCGTTATGTCTAGCTAGATTATCCTTTGTTTTGTTGGTCTTTTGTTTGTTTTCAGAGGAAGGATGCTAAGGTGCCGTTTAGTGTTATCTCTTATCTATGTGGTCTCGTTACCTGTTTTTATCAATGGGTTATTTATCATTTGAGTTGTATAATACCTTTTTGAACTCTATGATCGGTCTGGTCTCTCCTTGGGTTCCAGCTCTGGTTACCGGGCTACAATCAGATAAGTGGAACATGTTGATTTCTGTGAGAATCCCATGTTACAATCCTATGAGGCTGGCAGAGCAACGCAAAATCAATATAATTTAATCCAACTTGCTTGGTGTTGTCTATTTTTATTCGTCACGAACTGACCCATTCTAACTGTTTGTTGTGCTATCTCTGTCATGAAAAGTTTCTTCAGCGAGTCCAATGCCGTGGTGTTTATGGTATTGATGTTTTCCTGTCTAGTTGTTGGCAGGGATAGTGACACAATGCGTTTTCGACTTTGTTCTATTACTTGTTTTGTGTGCAGGGTGGAATTGAACACCAACGCGGGTTTCTGATGAATGGTTCACCACATATTGTTCTGTGCATTGTTTCAAAGAGCCTCAAAACATTATCGCAATTCGTGGAGGATCGTTTAACTGCAGCAAGACACGAAAAACTTAGTGTTTCTTGTCACAACCGTTCTTTGTGGCAGAAGTTTTTACCCTTTCTGCAAGAAAGTATGTTGGCATTGCAGGGAAGGGTGCAATCAAAGATAAATTGTTCCACATTGAATGAGCAAAGTAGTTGAGAATCACCACTTGGTGGGGCGTCGGAGTTGTCGATGTACGACTTCCATCTACCAGGTTCTAAGTCCTGGTGATCGTCTTTACATGCAATTAGTTTAGATACAGTTCATAAAGGACTATAAGGTTCATGACGAACCAGGTTTTTCTTATGAAAAGTAACATATACCTATTGCAATTAAATGCACTTTATGAATTAGGATGTTTTCCGAACACCACAATTTAAGAGATCTAAATTGTTCTATCTAGGCTGCATGTTTCCTATCTTTTCTTTGCATCTTTCCTATCTCTTCTTTTCCTGCACAAGAAAGCATGATAGGGTAATGATAGAACAAATTGCTGCACATAGAACTATCCCTGCTATCTGGATTGTCTTAGCAGAGCACTTTGTGTTGTTTCTTTTCATATAGAAAGCTAACTCTTGTTTGACGCCTTATTTCTTTCGTCACTGTAGTGTTGTGTTTTATGAATTTCAATTGAAACCGGGAGTTAACGGCGGCTGTGAGACCCATATGATCTCTAAATGGAGTGATTGGTAGATATAGTCCATATCTAGAACAGCGCGCCTATTTCTATTTGAACTGACAAATGTCACATACAGCATACTAGCTGAGCTTGCATTGTATTCTCCCGTTACATACTTCGGAATTCACTCTGAGAATAAACTTAGGCTAGGATTGTGTGTACCTTCTCATTCTGACTACTGGCAAAACTGTGAAAGTGCCTCAGCTTCCTCTGGCAAGCGACGCTGATCTGGAACTAGTCGCATCAATGACAGAAGGGATCAGTGATGCTGATCTCAAAGCTATACTCACAGACGCTGGATTGCAAGCTGCTGAGGAGGCTGTGCGATGCCAATCTGGAGATGTTAGTAGCAATATCCCACAAGAGCCACCGCTTATCACCGGAGAAACTCTCATGGCTGTTGCTTCAGATAGGCCATCAACCACAGAAGAGGATAGGAGGAGATTGAGGGAGATATTTAACCAATTCTCAACCTCTAGGAAGTCTTCTATTTCCACCCAGGTGCTCCATTTTTTAGTCTCAATAAACCCCCGGTATTTACGGTGTATTTAACTTTATGTTACCCTGACTAACTTGAGATTTATTTGTCGGCAAAGTGGCATACATGTTGCTGGTGCCTGATCACCATGATGAATTAGGGTGACGTTCTTCCTTCTGATTGGTTACACGTCAGTGGTTAGTACTTTGTAAGTACTCTTTTTCAGTAAGTATAGCACTTCGTAATCTGCTGCCAAAATAAAAAAAAACGACCGCGATGGTAAAACAAAAGGATTTTAAAAAAAAGTAATATGAATGATTAGAACCAAAAAAAAAGCGACCACGCTGGGACTCGAACCCAGAATCTCCCGCTCCGGAGGCGAGCGCCTTATCCATTAGGCCACGCGGTCATATTGACGAGATGAATATAGTATACTACATATCTCTAAAATTCTCAAAAAACCGTTACCTAGGTTAAATGCCTGTTCCCTCCTAAGTGATCCGCTATGGGACAGACCAAGCGGCACCACTTTCTGCCATAGTTTCACAATAACCGTGGCTCAAAAACTTTGTTTACTACGACTAGTACTGCTTTGGAAATCCAACTAATTACCAGGGAATAGTTTAGCAAAAGCATGCAAGAAGATTAGCCTAGTATTCAAGACCATCATCTCCAACCAAAATATAACGCAACAACGATTTCCATTCCGAAGCAACCGCAAATTCCAATAACCAAAAATGTTCCCATGTAGAATTACCATTTATCCTAAAAGCAAAGTTACAGGATGCAACTCAGATAAGATCTAGTACAGCAAAATATCAGGATCCATGTTCCAACAATACATCATCAGCTGGCAAACAGAAAAGAAGGGAACTATATGTCCTATTCCTTCTTGGTAGCAATCTTGCTCCCAGACTTCACCGACGACGAGAAGAGCGGAGTGTACTTGTGGTGCCTGATCAGCATGACCATAACAAAGGTATTTGCAGCTAGGAACACGAGACCTGCAATCCAGAGCTGCAAGAAGACGTTTTGGCCCTTGAATTCGAGCAGGTAAGCCCACATCAGCCAGTGCAGTTGGGACCCCATCCACACCAGTATGCAGGCCAGGCCCTTCCACTTCAGCTTCATGCTGGTCCAAGGGAGGATGAGGGGCAGAAGGCAGAAGAACCACACAAAATACTGCGCTGTCATCACCTGCTCATCAACAAAGTAACATCAATATTTCAATGTACCAGAGTTTCAAAAATGAGGAATTTCTGAGACATCTTACCTTGTTGAAAGCAACAAATGCAACTGTTTGGAGAAAAAGGCAGAATGGAAGATCCCTAGAAAAGCGTAGGATGAGTGCCAATTGCACGATCAGCTGTGGCAGAAAAGAAGCAAGCTTCTGTATGCTTGAGAACCCTTCCTGATGGTGTAGATATATGTGATAGAAATATATCGAGAAATTATGCCTTGGATCAGTCCGAGTAAGATGGTAAAGTAGTGCTTCATTTAGAAAGTTCCACCCATAAAGATAGAAGAAAACACTGGTCCAAGCAAAGAACATTGATCCTGAGAATAGTCCAAACAGGATAGTATTTCTCGTTATGAGGCTTCGAAGAAAATTCCATAGTGTAGCCACGAGTGATGTTGCTTCTTCCACATTTTCACTGGCTTTGTCACTTTGTGGCTGTTGTTTGGAACTCCACTGTGTAAGAATAGGCCTACCAGCAGGCCCAGCATAATTCTTGCCAAGAACTATAACAAAAGGAATTGCATATATAATTGGGTATATTCTGAAGTGCACAATGAGCCCATACCAGAATGCTGCTTGCAATACTCTACCTGCATTAGATAATCAAACTGTAAGGCAGCGATGCAAAAAATCTACAAAGAAGAATTTTTTTTTACTTTTTTTTTATCTTTGTTTCTACACTTGACTGAAACACTGGTAAAGTTGAACAAACTGGAAAGCAGATAATCTACAAGTTATTGAGGGAAGTTCCTAGCAAGCGAACCATTAGCCTCAAACATAAATTTGACTTTACAAACTAGACTCTGGAGCTGAATGCCAGTCTAAACTCAAACAAATGGAAAAAAGGGTAAAAACAGAGTGTAATTGACAATATTTTATATAATAAAAGAGAGTGAAACAGAGAACCCGAAATTCTGGAGCAAAGGCACTTGAGCACTAAGCACTAATGCCTCCAAGGAGAAACAACAAAAAAGCACAGAGACTAGAACTATGTATAAGATGCAAATTATTTCGTAAATATGGTTTTCTTTCTGGGGGTGCTAGGAGTCTAGGAGTAAATTTGGTAATTCATTGGCCATGAAATGACAAGCTAAATGTGTACAAAAGTGATATGAATTTTTCATACACTTCAAGACAATATTAAATTTAGTAAGTTTACTTTTCCTTGATTATGAGTACATCCTATTTCAATTTTTTGTTTGAGGGGGTCATCCTGTTTTTCGTTGCATAAGCAACACAGAACTTGGTACGTGCATGCGTGCGATAAGAGCTGGTAGCACAGGAGCTGCTCACGGGTTTTAAGAGTCCAGACCAGCAAGGCATAGAGTGAGAATGGTCTACTAGACTCGTACTCTATTTGCTGAATATGAGCTTTAGAAAAATATATAGAAGTTATTTTCTATACTAATCATAACAAACGTATCAGGGGATAAATAAACATGCTTAGGATCAATCATATTGTCTTTCAGAAAATTATATCCCCATGTTTTATATGTAGTAATCAGCAAACCAACACAGCCGTAAAATGTATACTGGTCCATCAGAATACAGGTTGACACACTCCAAACAAATAACTCTACTACGCCTTCTATCGGTAGCAAGTTCGTAAAGGTAGCAGTTACTGAAAAAACAGCAAAAGAGATTCAGAGCTTACACCCTTCATCAAACATATGAGGATCCATAGTATGGCAGCACAGACTATAGGCTCGCAGTTTCCTCTTGTGCCAATGGTGAACGTGAAGGGGTTGAACAGCCAAGCCACCACGGGCCAGATCCGCGTTTTCTCAGGGATCCCTCGTAGTTCCAGGATGGTGTCGATGAACAAACCCACGAGCAAATCTGCACAAAAAAAAACAACTTGATGCATGATCCTCACGAAGATCTCATCAAGGCAATTGCGGACACAGACTGCACCCACCGTGTGAGCGAGCAATGGGGGCGTACCTGCGGCGGAGAAGAGGAGCTTGCCCCAGGCGGGGTGGAGAAGCGAGTTGGGGAGGAGGAGGAACGCCAGGAGCGGGGAGTAGCGGTAGGTGGAGCGCGCGAACGGTGACCCGCCGGCGGCGACGGAGGCCGCGGCGTCGGAGAAGACAAGGTAGTCGACGTCGGTGTACCGCACCTCGAGATGCGCGTCTTGCCACTCCCCGTACGCCACCAGCGCGATACGCAGCGCGGCCGAAGCGACCATCACCCGCCGGAGCGTCGCGGCGGAGGCCATCGCGAGAGCAGATCGCCGAGTAGATCCGCGGCGCGGCCTCGCGGGGCAGTTTGGTAATTTTGAACAGGTCGGGGGGCACCGAGATGAATCCTCACCGTTGGATCAGGAACCGACGGTTACGACCGCGCTTACTATTGCAGGTTGTGGGCCCCACGTGTCAGGTTGGCGCTTTCGTCGTGTACACCACCGTGGAGGAGGAGTGGGATTCCATCCACTTCGCTTTGCTCCGCCACCCGCCGCCGCCGCCGAGCGCGACCATGGCGTCGCCGCCGTCCGTCCCCGCCGCGCTCCGCCACCCGCACGTCCACGTAGGTCGCAGCGTCCTCCCCCGCTCCGCCGTGGATCCCTGCCTCCGATCCATCCTTCCGTTCAGGTATATTCATGGCCTGGATCTCTCCTGTTGCTCTTGTGGTTGCGTTTCGAACTGTGTTGGTGGAGGATCACCGATCGTGGTTCGTTTCGATGGCTTGCTGATATTTCTCGTACTTGATTAGATTCCTTGCTTGCTTCATCGGCTATTGAAATTTGAAAAGGAAAAGGGGAAAACACGATTTTTGCTATAATCTAATTATCTGAACCAGGAGTGTGCTAATCTTTGCTTGTCAAATTTAACCAGTTCAGTTAATGGATTAGTAACATGGTTGTAGTGCGTGTGTGGTGTGTGTGCCCGCGTGTGCATCTACCTTGTAATCGCAAAAAAGTATGTGTAAAATGAACCGTGGTAGTAATATTTTGCATATGTTCTTGCTTAGGCAGGTTCGGTGGGCTTTCATTGAGGAAGTACCATACAGGCGCTGGTGCTGTATCAGCCACAAGGAGTCCCGGTTTGGGCAGTGCAGAGAATCTGCATGAGGTGCTGTCTTGCAAAGATGTCACGATCCTGATGTAGCTTAGTTGAATTGCCATGCCATGGAATTTGCATTGATAAGTCGTGCTTTCTTTTGATCATGCTGTAGGGTTCGAGCTTGTCTAGGAGCTGGGATTTAGATGGGCGGATTGGTGATGACCATGATGTTCTTATAGAATGTAGGGATGTGCATAAGTCCTTTGGAGACAAGCATGTATTGCAAGGCATCAGCTTCAAGGTGAGTTCACCTGCAATCCTTTCCGGTTTCCACTTCTTACAAGTTGTTCTGGTTTTGTACCCGTTGGGCATTGTTTGGAATCAACTATTAGGTTACATGGTGTATTTAAATGCATCTTCTCATGCAGTAATGAGTCAAAGGTTATATGTGCTTTATAACTGGTCAAAGAAAATTGAAAATATATGTAGAATAGCGAGTCATGCTGTATTTCTGTTACCTTGCCCATAGTTCCCACAATCAGTATGGCATCTTAGCTACTAGTTTGATCTATTACTAGACCTTTTGGGTTTCATTAACTTGTACTCTCTGTGGTTTCAATTATGATCCAAAATGATATTATATTGTTATGTAGATTAGACATGGTGAAGCTGTTGGAATAATCGGTCCTTCAGGAACTGGCAAATCAACTATTTTGAAGGTTATGGCTGGCCTTCTAGCTCCCGACAAGGTTGTCCTATTTTCTTGATTTATCTCTATTACTATGATAGGTTTTTAGGAGGTACATTGTGATACTGGTTTTGATTGCTTATGATTATTTTCTGAATTTGCAACAATGAGCAGGGCGATGTCATCATCTGTGGAAAGAAAAGACATGGCTTAGTTAGTGATGAGGATATATCAGGTCTCCGTATTGGCTTGGTACACTTCCTAGTTACTTCCATGCATTTGTGAAATGGAATGGCATGATTATTTTCTCTTCCAGCTATTCTTGAAAATTTAGAAATGGAATTGGTTATGCAGGTGTTTCAAAGTGCGGCGTTGTTTGATTCTCTCAATGTTCGTGAAAATGTTGGATTCCTTTTGTAAGGAATTGCTTTTCCAGAGTCTTTTGAGAGTATTTAGTTCGCCAGACTGTTCTGATATCTGTTTCCTCTGTCTTTTGCTTTTAGATATGAAAACTCCAACTTGCCCGAGGAGCGAATAGGTGAACTTGTGACAGAAACTTTAGGTGCAGTAGGCCTAAAAGTAAGTTAAGCTTCTGTTTTGTTTAAGTTAACCTTTTACTGGAGTGACCGGCACTGCAGTCAGAAACATCCTGACATGGAATGTTGCTTGGGGGTTGACAGAATTGAAGTATTCTGGATTGTTGTTATTAGCTTTGATAAGATCAGAAGAGTGTCAATTTTCTGCTAGTACTTGATTGTAACACAGAAATTTATATCATCTGTGCAGGGTGTCGAAGAACGAATGCCATCTGAATTGTCTGGTGGCATGAAAAAGCGTGTTGCGCTAGCTCGTTCAATAATATACGATGACACAAAAGAAACAATAGAGCCAGAGGTATGCCTTCATCAGTTCTAGGCTATTCTTATCATTCCTCTCATTATTACTGAATTACCGGAAGCAGTTCTGAAATGCCAGGAGATCGAACAGCGTAGCTTGCTATTTCATTATCTTCTCGAGCTTATAGTCAATTTTCTTTCGTCTGCCAGGTTGTTTTATACGATGAACCTACAGCTGGACTTGACCCTATTGCATCCACTGTTGTGGAAGACCTTATACGCTCCATGCATGTGACAGGGAAAGATGCTCTCGGTAAGCCTGGAAAGATAGCATCATATGTGGTTGTCACTCATCAGCATAGCACAATAAGAAGAGCTGTTGATAGGTAATAGCAGGAATTGTGTTATTCGTTCTGTGGTTTCGAACTTTCTGTTTGCTAATTGTTGGGTTGAGGCTCTTGTATTCTTTTTCAGGTTGTTATTTGTCCATGAGGGAAAGATTGTTTGGGAAGGTATGACGCAGGAATTCACAACATCAACAAATCCTATTGTACAGCAGGTAATGCAGTTTTAAAGTCTTAAAATGTTCCTATTTTGCTAGAACTCAGTCCTGGAGCTATTTGATGTCATACCTTCAGTTTTCGTCTTACTTTGTGGCCATTTGATATTTGCAGTTTGCATCTGGTAGCTTGGACGGACCGATTAGATACTTCTGAGGATTTATCAAAGCTCTCTGTCAAGTATTGGGCTACCTTCCTACACCAGCCTCCACATCATATCATCTTACAATGGAATCACCAGCCACAAGAAAACATGTGACTGGTGCCGTCCGGTTGATCTGGAGATAGACGGCAATGCGTGTATTTGCCTCAGTCTTATTTGGCAATTAATTTCACGCTAAAGAATGTAACTCTCAATTTGTTGGACCTTAGATGGAATAAACAGCAATACCCGGTTTGGAGTTGATGTAAATGTCAGTCTCACCCCTGGTGCCATATCGGCTCATTGAATCATCTTCTTTTGATTCTGCGATGTCTAATTGTAATGTTTAATGGTCTAACTATAACGTAGTATTGATCTGTAATGTGCTTCCATATTGCCAAAAATTAAGCGATGCCATGTATCGTGTGTAACAGGATGTTATTGATCAATGCTGAGCTAGCTCTCATGCTGTGGCTTTACCAAAATCACAAAACAAGTAAACTTGATACTGCTTACAAGATCTAAGCTGACACAGCCGAATTCTCCTTTGGATATTAGCCTATAACATTTGTGATCTTCCATTCCAGAAACCCGAATGTACACACAGAACAGAACATTTAATTGTTCACTTTACATGATCCTGCCAAGCACAATTGGCATGTAACAGACAAAAGATCAAAGAAACCAGCCCAGAAATACAAGTCACATCTCACATGCCACTCTAACAGTCACAATGCAAATAAGATAAAAATTAGATTCAGGCTATGCCTTCTGAAATGTTGAATTTGGAAGTCAGGTAGGGTTTGCAACATGGACATTAATAAGTAACTACTCATTTACCAGCCAGGGCAGCAAAACTGGGAATAATAGCATACATAAATTCAGGCTGACTCAAATGAACATATGAACAGTATAAGACGCAACTAGTTCTTCTGACGGAGTATATTTCAGGAAAGAACAGAACAAATGAGTGAAAGACCAGCATTTGGAGCTTTATTAGTCAGAAATCCAAACATGAAGCAGACAGCTCGTGGCTTGTTTCCATTACAGTCCTGGCAGAATTTCTAGATGCATGCCCAGTTACAGCAATTGCTTTCTGGTACTGAACCGGCCACTCCTATAACCAAACAAAAAAACTGGCACCCTAGAAACAATCAGCTTGTAACCGGTGTGGCAGCGGCATTGGAGGCCCTGCTTGCAAGTACAACCCTCGAGCCTACTCAAGTAAACAAAGGTATGAATTAGTTCGCGGAACAGTATATGTGATCACAATATTTTGATGTGCAAGAGTTGATGCTGTTCATGCATGATCTTTCAAGTTCAGATCAAACTACTAGTATGACATGATGGCATGCAGGCAACTAGATCCCTTAGGGTTTCTTTGGAACACAGGATTCTAGAAACGCATAATTCTAAAATAGCCATTAACTATTCATATAGCTATTTATCTGCAAATAAAGTTTATGCTTGCAGCGGCCTACATCAACACATAATGCCATATCAAAAGTCTGATCTGCAAGTAGCCCACAGATACAAACATTAACTCCTGTCAAGATGGCACAAGTTTTATTCCACTGATTAACATGAGAACAGCAATCCCACTGATATAAACATTATCCTGTTAAAATGGCATGACTAATGCCACTGCTTATAAATACGAAAACTACTATACCACTGATAGAGCATACAGGGACTTAATGTGTTTCCATGGTTCAGCTGGTAACAGTATTGACCAAAGACAATTGGACGAAATGTAAATGAGCAAAAAAAATTGATTAGTATGTTTGTGTTACTGTAATTTAGCTGAAAATTATACATGTATCATGAGGTGCAAAGCCTATCTAGCACCACTGCATCAATCTCCGTAGAGAACGTGTCTTTGCAATAGAGATCCAATCAAAAAGGAGGAACGTGAGACAAAGATTTTTGAGCTGGTTTCAACACGCAACTATCGATCGATGTATCTATCTACAGCTCTGCTATAGTACTACCACAACATACTGAAAACAACAAGCAGACATATATCAACAAGGCAGTCATCTAGACCAAGAAGACCTAAATATAGGGAAGGGTGCAGCATCTCCATCTACTAATAACAGCACGCTGGATAAGTAACAATTCGGTGTCTCGTGAAAGAGGAGTCATGTTGAATCCAATCGAAATCATCTAAACATGCGAAATGAGCTACAGACAGTGACTAATCAATCAGTCATTACACGGAGCTCTCTATCTCTCCTCCGCACTTCACTTCATTTCCCCTCTTCCACTTCATGGATCATCAGAAAATTTAAATTAAAAATGCTGAAGCAACAAGCGGCCGAATGCGGCGTTGGTGTTCACCGAGAGGACGCAGCTCATGTCTGGCGGCGGAGACGCTTCCGGAGCTTGCGGAGCTTGTGCTTGTTCATCTTGCGCTTCCGCTTCTTCTTGACGCTGTCCGCCCACACCTCCGCTCCATCCCCGTCCCCGTCCTCGTCCTCGCCCTCGCGCGCGCAGCCGTCCCCTCTCGGATCGACGAGGGACGGGTATATGTGCACGGCGGGGTGGAAGGAGAAGAGGAGGTCGCGGAGATTCGGGTCTGGGCTTGGGGATGGAGAGCCTGGGAGGGGAGGCGCGGGGGCTGGTGGGGGTTGCTGGAGTTGCGGCGTGAGGCGGGAGAGGAGCGGGACGGGGAGCGGGGGCGGGTTGCCGAGGCGGAGGAGGAGCCTGCGGACTGGGGCGGCGGCGGCGGCGGCGGCGGCCATGGGAGATTCGCGCGGAGGCGGAGGCGGGTGGAATGCGAGGGTTTCTGTGATCGATCGATCGAGCCTTGGAGGTGTGGGTCGGACTCGGACCCGGACTCGGACCGGGCTCGAACCGGACTCGGACCCGACCGCCGGTGCGGCTAGTTGCTTCCGGTCCATCTCTCTCTAGGATTTGTGTGCGGCCACGTCAGTTATTTACGTGCACCAATTCTTTGCTTGTTACAAAAGAAATGATCATCATGACAAATGTGTACAACTTAAGGGCATGTTTTTTCTGTTCGTATACTAAGCTAACATTTGACACATTTTTCTCGCATCCATGTATATTCTTACTCGTTCGTCTTGGTGCACAACTACAATTCCCTACCGAAGATTAATCACCAGCCCACACGGACATTAGATGGAGCCTGGCTAATTTATGATGTTTCTGTCTTTCCGTTAACATTTTATAGCAACTTTTACGTCTTCTTTAGATCCAGTAATAGACGCTAATTAAGCATCGGATATTTTAATTTTATTATTTGACCTATGTTAAGAAGGAAAATATACATAGCATCTGCGGCTAAACTTTCATCCTAACTTCTACCTATTGGCGGAGCCACCTCCCAGCGACCCCGGACAAATGTCTATTAAAATAAGGAAGAAGTGTATATTTCGTCCCTCAACTATTGACCGAGTGTAGCTTTCATCCCTCAACTAAAAAATAGGCTAAATTTATCCCTCAACTATTTAAACCGGGTAACTTACGTCAGTGAGACGATTTTGACCGTTTATAAGCGGTTTTATGCCAAAAAAAAATCCAAAAAATTCAGAAAAATCAGGAAAATTCAAAAAAATTCAGAAAAATCAGGAAAATTCAGAAAAATCAGGAAAATTCAAAAAAAAGGAAAAATCAGGAAAATTCAGAAAAATCAGGAAAATTCAAAAAAGTCAGGAAAATTTAAAAAATCAAAAAATTCAGAAAAATTCAGAAAATTCAAAAAAATTCAAAAAATTCAGAAAAACTAAAAAAAATCAAAAAAATTTAAAAAAAATCAAAAAAAATCCAAAATGATCAGAAAAATACAAAAAAATAAGGAAATTTCAAAAAAAAATCAGAAAGGGTCAGATTTTGGCGCCGCAGACCGTGGACCATGGCGCCGCCAAAAGAGTCAAATTTTATCACTGTCCTGGTGTGGTCGTCATGATTGACACCGGGAAGCCAGTGATGTTTTGGTCCCGAGTAGCGATTGTTTCTGATTTTACAAATTGTCGTCCGGCGCTTTGGCCTGACTTGGAGTGGTAACTGATGTCGAGTTTGTTCTGATCAGTGGTTCTCCAGTTTATCATTTCGTGTGCTTTGATCTTTTTTACGAAGAAATAGTGACAAAGTAGTGATTCGACATCCTGCCTTGCAAGGGGTGTGTCCCCAGCCAAAGTATATTCAATGGTCTCATGTTCCCACCTTTTGAGGTGGGCAGCTCATACGGCTCTTCAAAACCTTTGAAGTTATTGGGTGGCCTTTTGTCTCGCTTCTTCTTAGAAAATATATATGCTAAGGGGTCCCTCACCTAAGAGCCATGGCGCCGCAAAAAGGGTCAGATTTTTTTCAATTTTTCTTTTGTTTTGAATTTTTATATTTTTTTCCTGATTTTTTTGAAATTTTCTTATTTTTTTGTATTTTCCTGATCATTTTGGATTTTTTCTGAATTTTTTTTTGGAATTTCCTGATTTTTCTGAATTTTTCTTTTTTTTGAATTTTCCTGATTTTTCTGAATTTTCCTGAATTTTTTTGAATTTTTTTGAATTTTTCTGAATTTTCCTGATTTTTCTGAATTTTTTGGATTTTTTTGGCATAAAACCGCTTATAAACGGTCAAAATCGTCTCACTGACGTAAGTTACCCGGTTTAAATAGTTGAGGGATAAATTTAGCCCATTTTTTAGTTGAGGGACGAAAACTACACTCGGCCAATAGTTGAGGGACGAAATATACACTTCTTCCTTAAAATAATAGAGATTCAAGCTCTAGTGTTTACAAGCAAACTTTTGCAATGTGATCATAGATAAATCTTTGCTCAGGTTATAAAAACGAACTGGCTCTGCCACCACTGTTTCTACCCTTCCATCCATCTGGGTCGAAGCTAGCTATTCCTTTTCTTGAAAAAATTGATAAAATACCACATTTTTAACTGGCGTTTGATAAAATGTCCCATCATGTGTCACTGATATGTAGGGTACAGGGCCACTTATCAATGATACATAATTGAGCATTTTATCAAACGGCCAACTAAAACGAGGGCATTTTATCAAATCTCCCGCTTTTCTTTTAGTTACCCCTTCAAAAGAATTCTATTCATATCTATCAAATATGTCGATAATTGTAGACAATAGTTTTCGATAGTTCAGCGCCGCGACTTGGTGTATATCAGAACTCCCTAACACGGTTACAGATAAGCAACAGATCGCGATACCAAATTAAGACCACTGTTAATTTGCTTCAAAATAATTTTGAGACAAAACTACGTCCAAGTTACTAAATTACAAATTTCGCTACACATCCGAGTTAATTACCAAATTAAATTTTTTGCTTCTTCTTGTTTGGAGCCTCGAACCTTTCTCTGATTTCCTGGATTGGAGCAATGGCAGGCTGAGGAGGCCGGAGCCACACGCACGCCTCGTCGTCGGTGTCCCATCCGGGACGCAGCCGCTCCACGAAGTTGGCCTCGCCGTCGACGAGGCTGTACCTGAACACGCCGCACCCGTAGACGAAGTAGGCGCACCCGCCGCCCACGCCCAGCTGCGCGGCGTCCATGGCGAAGCTGGCGGGGGATCCCAGGAACAGGACGCGGTCACCCAAGCTCCGGCAGTCCCTCCTCAGCCACCGCGTCTCGCCGCCGCCGTCCGCTTCTTCCAGCGCGTGCACCGTCACCGACAGCGCGCGTTCCATGGCGCCGCCGGCGTAACGACGGCGCCAGTCGCGTTCGACTAGAACGGACGCCCACAGCAGCTCGCCACGGGACTCCAACAAGTAGTTGTAATGGCGGGAATACTTGCCTTCCTCGTTTCCATCCCACCTCGACTCCAACCTGCTGCCGCCGGCGTCGGCGTCGGCGTCGCCGTTGGCTCCGAAGTTCGGGGTCAGGACACACCACAAGTACGCGCCCACGGACACTAGGATCTTGCCGTCGTGATACGCGGCGCGGGAATGGCGGCTCGCTGGTAAATCCAGCCTCTTTTGCGCGACCGTCCACGCGGCATCACCGGGACGCAGGATGGCCGCCGTGAAGGCGGGCGTGTACAGAAACCTGCGGAGATCGGAGAAGCTGTAGAGGAAGACGGTGCCGTCGCCGTAGACGATGCAACGGGGATTCTCCATCAGCCGCCTGATCTCATGGTCTTCATCCGGGAAGCGAGGCAGCGGGGTGACGGCTCCGGTGAGAAGGTCGAGGAGTCTAGGCTCGCCAAGACGAGCGTCGAGGAACCAGGCGGCCGTGCCATCGGCGCTGGCCACCCAGATACGATGGCGGGAAGATGGTGCGCACTGTGGCCTCGCGATGACGACGTCACCGTAGCTGCGGTAGCTTGAGGTCTCGGAGGAGACGCGCCGGAAGAAGTTGACGGAGGAGTGCAAGATGAGGCCGTTGCAGGGGGCGAGGAGCCACGGCAGGAACGTGGGGCGGCGAGTCGCCAGCTGCGCCGCGTCGCGCCACGGCCTGCAGACGGCGTGGAAGCGGACGAAGTCGGCAGCGTCGTGGAAGCGGCCGGAGACGTCGCGGAGCTGGTCCGGCGAGAGGTCGGCCCACGAGGGCGGCGGCGTGGTGGCGGCGGGCCTCATGGCGGACTGCGGCGCGCACGCGGTGATCGACTCCAACGAGGGAAAGAGATCGAGTTACGCTTACGCATGCATGCAACTCGATCGTAATTCATAGACGTATCGATCAGGACTCTGAATCGTTTAACCAAACCAAATCGCTTTTACACAACAATACTAATACTAGTCCGTTCGCGTTTCTTGGTTGGTTTTGAGTTTGACTCGCCAAGTTTCTTTCGATTGTTTATATTTCGATTAGTGCAAAACGAAACAGCTCTAAATGTATGTTATATTAATTAGTAGGGTACTTTTTAGCTGAATTAGTAGTGTACTTTTGATGTTATGTAGTTAATTATATACTTTTCTCTATTTTGTTATGGTTTCCTCTAGGCCTGGCCTTTATCGGGCTGTTGTGTTTGTAAACACAGCGTCGCCGTTTCGACGTGCTTATTGATGTTCAGGTAGGCTTTGCTCCCTGTTGATTAAGAAAAAATTAATACATTTTCGAAATTACAAAAAGATTTGATTAACCTTTTATCCCGCACTTATCCTGCTCAACCATATATAAAACTAAATATCCAATGCTCCCAACTTTTAGAATCTGTGAATAGGATCTTCCAAAACAGTTTTACACAGATAGCGGTGGTTTTACAACGGTAAAGGTTGAGCAAAACACATCTCTCTCATCTCAATCTCTCTCTATCTTCAAAATGTGTATCTCTCTACCATCTATGTCTTTTATTCATGTCATTACTTTCAAACTATGAAGGGGTTACGACAAGATGATCCCCTATCGCCCATCTTGTTCAATGTGGTCGCCGATATGTTGGCTATCCTTATAGCTAGGGCTAAGGAGGATAGACAAGTGGGAGGGCTCATTCCTCACCTGGTGAATGGGGGAGTCTCTATCCTACAGTATGCCGACGACGTTATTATTTTTATGGAACATGATATGGACAAAGCCATTAATATGAAGTTGATCCTTTGCTTGTTCGAACAATTGTCTGGCCTCAAGATTAATTTCCACAAAATCGAGTTGTTTTGTTTTGGAAACGCCAAGACAGAACAACACCAATACAAGCAACTTTTTGGATGCGAGGTTGGTGAGCTTCCTTTTCATTATCTTGGGATTCATATTCATTTTCGTCGGCTCCGTAATAAGGATTGGAAGATTATTGAGAACCGCTTTGAGAAAATGCTCAGTAATTGGAAGGGCAAGCTTCTGTCATATGGAGCTTGTCTCGTCCTAATAAACGCTGTCCTTACTAGCTTGCCCATGTTCATGCTATCCTTCTTTGAAATACCCAAAGGGGTGCGGAAAAGACTGGATTTTTATAGATCGAGGTTCTTTTGGCAAAGTGACGAACACAAGCGGAAGTATCGGCTCGCTAGATGGGATATTATTTGTCGCCCAAAAGATCAGGGTGGACTTGGGATTGAAGACCTGGTGGTTAAGAATAAGTGTTTGCTCAGCAAATGGTTGTTTAAGCTACTTAATGAGGAAGGTGTTTGGCGGGAATTGCTGGCCAACAAGTACCTACACTCAAAGACTTTATCCCAAGTCATGGCAAAACCGACAGACTCGCCCTTTTGGAAAGGTCTAATGAGGGTGAAGGATGATTTCTTCCGACGGGGAGAGTTTGTAGTAGGTAACGGCCAAACTACACGGTTTTGGGAAGATACGTGGCTAGGTGACACCCTGTTAGGTGTACAATACCCAAACCTATATAACGTCGTGCAACGAAAGAATGTGTCAGTTGCGTCGGTGTTAGGGGCGAGCCCGTTGAATATTCAGTTTTGATGTGCATTACTAGGGGATAAGTGGACTAACTGGATTCATTTGGTCCAGAGATTGATAACGGTCAACTTATCGGAGGAGGACGACTCGTTTCGATGGAAGTTGTCACAGTCTGGTGCTTTCTCTGTTAAATCCATGTACGCTGATGTTATAAACACTAGCCCGGTCTTTAGAAACAAATATATCTGAAAATTAAAGGTCCCTTTGAAGATAAAGATTTTTATGTGGTTCTTACACAAAGGTGTAATTTTGACCAAAGATAACATGGCCAAACGTCGATGGCAGGGCTGCAAGAAGTGTTGTTTTTGCGATCAGGAGGAAACTATTCATCATTTATTTTGATCTTGCCCGTTGGAGACACTAGTGTGGCGAACGGTGCAGGTAGCTTTTAATTTACCACCCCCAACTAGCATGGCGAATTTGTTCGGTAACTGGTTGAGGGGAGTTCCCTCCAGGCTTAAGGCACAAATACGTGTTGGTGTCTGCGCTTTACTATGGGCATTATGGAACTGCTGTAATGACCTCGTATTTAACAAATCCACATTTTTTAACTTTTTGCAGGTCATCTACAGAGCCACCAGCTTAATCCGTACCTGGTCTACCCTCCTTCGTGTGGAGGATAGATGATTCACGGACTTTGGGTGCAATCGACTGGAGATGGTTGCACGGGGTTTCTTCAACCGGGTTGGATGGTGATCCAATGATAGGATATGTGATTGAGTCATTTTATCTTGTTAGTGCTCGGTTGTATCGAGCTTTGTGCCCTTTTTATTATTACTTTTTGTACGACGTTTTGGATGTTTGATACTGTGAACTTAATAAATATGGCTGTGTGCATCGTCTGATGCAGAGGCCGAACCCTCCTTTTCGAAAAAAGTCTTTTATTCATGTGATAGGAAGAAAGATAGAGATCGATAAGAGAGAAAAGAGAAGAAAAAGAAAGTAATATATGACATGTAGGTCATAGCATGCGTGATAATTTATCCTTTTCGAAGCTTTACATGTGCAAAACCACTTCCACCATTTTTTGGAGGGTTATTTAATGTATCGGTTTAAAGTTGGGAGGGTTCGATATTCGTTTGCATAGTTGACAAGGTTAGGTGCCCCTAGCTAGGCACTAATCTTGGGAAGGTTAAGTAAGATTTTCTTTCGTTGAAATTATAGTCGACCAAATCCTAACAAGTAAAAAGTCAAAACTAACTAGTAAGCACGGGTGATAGTGCGGTCGCGAGCCAACGACACGCACGCGATCACCTGGACACAAGGCGAGTTTAGATCACGCAAAAGACCAGAGGAACTGCAGCGTTTCCTGTTTTCTTCTCTATTTATATTCAGCTAGATGCAAGGGATTTCTAACTCAAGCCACGCTCTGCAACTAAGCAAACTCAACGCACTCATCGGCCTGGCCGCGAACTTGCGCCATATGCAGCATGCATGACTCTTAACAGAAACAGAACAAAACGGGACTATGACGCATAACATTCGACATGAGTAAATCCTATTGAACAAGGACCGACACGGAGATGTATATTTGGGTTCCCTTTCCATATCTGTTAAGCAGGAATCTCGGAGTAAGAATACATCTTACCCAAAAACTAATTTTTGGATTGCATCGACAAATTGAGATCAGGGAACCAACAGATCGATGAGCTTCAGTGGAATTGGAAGAGCCCTTGATTTTCTGCCGTGGCATTATCAAATTTGCATCTAACTTAGTTAGTTGTTTCGCCAATATATAGAGCTCAGATCGATCCATAGTCCTAGCTGCCGGGGTGGGTTAAATACTTGGCGACGACATGAAGTACGCGAAAAGGCCCAGCATTTTGCGCTCTATTTCCATCTCTCGCTCTCTGTGGTTTAGCGTGGACCTAGCTCATGGTAACAATATATATAGATTCATGTGTGTGCTTGATTCTGGGCAAGAAATGAGAGAAATGCTCAGGGCTCCAAGAAGCAAGCAGGAGGAGGAGGCCGCTCTAATACCAAGAAGAAGCGTGCCGTAGCGAAGATTGCGAGACATTTCTGAAGTTCTGTGTGCACGACCTGCCCTCGAGCGAGGATAGCTCCTGGCTGCACCACTTGGTCGGTATCTATGGCAGAGGAGCCGACGCGCAAGTGATCCGCATCAGGAGCAAAATAGTAAATTTAGCCCACTCTTAAATGATAAAATCAATCTAATCCGTGACAGGAGGCTATTTCTGGTTTTAAAAATTTCAAAAGATTAGAATTACTTTTATCACTTAAAAAAGAGCTAAATTTGCTATTTTTCCCCGCATCGGGGAGGCCACAGCCCGCGGAAAGCTGGTAATTAATCAATTTGTCCGATCTTGCTGATTATAAGTACTTATTAATTTGATTCCTAACTGTAACGTCTAATGCCTTAATTTGTTAATTAGTCTCGAGTTTTGCAGATTTTGTATGGTCCGCGCTACAGAGTGAGTGTCGTGGCGAAGCTACGGCAGAATGTGTATAGATGGCAACCGCTAGCTAGCTGTATTAGCGAGCGAGCTCCTCTCAAACGCAGTATTGGTTAGTCAATATGCACCGTCATTCTAGCCTTGAAACTATGTTCTTAGATACATGCATATCGTTCTTTGGTCTAGACATAAAGTGCTCACCACAATGTCGAGATTTTGCTGGTCGAAAGCCTTTACGTCTGGCTTATAGTGAATGCCCAAATAAAATAAAAGAGCACGGGACTTACCCGGTCGCTTATAAATTTCCACAAGCAACTCACTGCACTAGCAAGACGACTGTTTTTTTCTTCTTTTTTTGACTACAAAGACGACTGTATTGCTCACATATAATTTGAGACAAAACATCGATTTATGTAAGACAAATTTAAAAATATAATTCTACAAATATTTGAAGTCTCGGTTTTATTGGACCACTTAATTCGGTTTTAAGATTCGTGCATACATTCTACATAACAATTCCACAACTTCAACTTCTATCATTGTCCAGTCCTCCTCTCTCTCTCTCCCTCAAAAGTGTTCCAGGACATCTCATAGACTACATGCGTGCCAACTAATTTCAATATGAAAACAATATTAACCAATAAATTATGCAATGCCTCTGTTAGCAATTTGATATGTTGCACCATATATATACGTTACATATTTTGCCGTGGCTGGCCACTCATCAAGATTGTTTATTATTTTTATTAGCGCAAAACGAAACATGTCTAAATGCGTCTAAAAAATGAAACAGCTCTAAATATATGTTATTAATTGGTAGGTACTTTTCTCTGTTTCGTTATGGTTTCCTATAGGCCTGGCCTGCATCAGGCTTTTGTGTTTGTACAAACAGTGTTGCCGCTTCCACGTGCTTACTGATGTTTAGGTGAGTTTTGCCCGTGATTCGTCAGAATAAGATTTATAAACTTTCGAGATTATAAAGCCTATCATCCGACCCTTCAACTTCCAGAATCGGTGCACATAATCTTCCATGACAGTTTTACACCGTGGCATTATCACGATGATGATGGTCCAGCGAAGCACATTTCCCTCACCTCCAACTCTCTCTATCTCCAAAATGTTTATCTCTCTACCATCTCTTTTATTCGTGGGATAGGGAGAGATAAATAGATGGGAGAGAGAAGACAGTAATGCATGATAGGTGATGTGGTATCTAGAATGACAATTTATCCACGTTGCAGTTTCACATGTGTAGAGCCACCATCATCATTTTTTGGAGGCTATGTAGTGGGCCAGTTTAAAAGTTGAGAGGATGGGATATCCATTTTCATAGTTGATAGTTGAGAGGGTAAAATGTGCTGGCTAGCGAGGCACCAAACTTGGAAAGGTTAAGTAAACTCTTTTATTAAAATAATTATGGATCAAATATTAACGAGTCTAATTAGTAAACACGGGATGGATTCTTCAACCAGGAGACATGTCAACCAAAATTTTTGGATTGCATCGACAAATTGACGTCAGGGAACCAACATATTATCTTAGGATCTGTAAAGTCAAATATTTTAATCTTTAATATAGAAAAATTATCAATACTTATAACACTTAATTGATATGCTAGGTCCATTAAGATATAAATTTTTATAATACATACTCTTATTTTATTTACAGAAACGTATTTTCATAGAAGTTTATACTCAAAGTGTAACTTTAAAAACTGTATCAATGTCTAAAATAACATCGATTGTGACACGAAGGTAGTACTCCTGTATGAAATTTAGGACGTATGTTTTGTAGCATTGTGTGCTCCATTTCTATCTCTCTCTCTTCCTCTTTGGTCTAAGTGTGGAGCTAACTCATGGCAAACAATTAATACAGATCGATCTGTGCGCTTGATTTTGGATAGGAAATCAGAGACACTTTTCTTAGGGGGGAGGGGTACACGGCTCGAGAATCCAATGTTTCAAGAGTTGTAATCCGACAATTTCTTTTTTTCTATACTGAATCTGCTTCGATATCTCTTTCTTCCTTCCCTCATGTAAACCAAGTACTAAGGAGGAGGATGGACAGGTTCGTCAGGAGGAGGAGGACTATGCATTAAGTGTGTGGAAAGGCTCTCACTCAACAAATCAAAGGTACACTGGGGATAACAGGGCGGTGACTCTCAAGAGCTCTTATAGACGGAGTCGTTTGGCACCTCAATGTCGACTCATCTCATCTTAGGATTGAAGACGGTCCCAATGGTTCGGTTCGGTTGTCCGTCAATGAAAGTGGTACGTGAGTTTAATGCATTTTTATAAAAAATAGTAATAGTAAAAGATAGAAAATCTAGAAAAGATTAGATCTTGAGTTCGCCGGCTCTTTTTTTTCCTGACCTTTTCAGCATCGCCAAGATCGCGACACGTTTCTGAGCTTCCATGTGCACGATGTGCCCTCGACCGTGGATAGCTCCCTGCTGCAGCACTGGTTCAGTAACTACGGCAGAGTAGCCGAGGCGGAGGTGATCTGCATCGTGGAGGCCGTAGCTGGGCTCGTGGACCGGGCAACTCCTTAATTCGGGACCTTGCAAGGACTGGTAACACTTACAATTAATTACTGCTTAATCGCTTGCGTAATTAAGTCGTTCGCTTTTGGTGATTGTAAGTTTTTCTCCGTTTAAGACGTATTTTAATTAATTAAGATAAGATTTTGATCAATAATTACTCTATTAGTATATAAATTATGTGATATAAAATTGATCCATTAGATTAACATTCAAAAGTATTTACTTATGATTGTAATTTTGTATCACATAAACCATATATTAATAGAATAACTAATGGTTAAAATTTTATCTTAACCAATTAAAATACATCTTACATTATAGGATAGATGGACTAGTTCTCAAGTATAATTAATTAATGCCTTTGTTGGTGTCGATTTTTGCAGGTTTTTGATGGTAGGCGCTGCAGGGTGTAATCATTTTTTCAGTAAAGAAAAGACATCCAAAACCACTCCGTCCCTCTGGTGGTAAATTCTAGTTTGGCAATATAACTGCGCGTCTAATTAACAAAAAAATATATGCAAAAGCAGCTCAATGCGCTACAAAACTATACTATTCTAATTCCTTAAAACATTTTGAGACATGCGCAGTATAATAGACGAGACAAACTATCTTTTTGTTTTTTTGAGAGGAACGGGGCATTTCATTAAGGCATAATGTTCACAGGGATACAGATAATCTCCGGTGGAATCAGCAACCAAACATAACGGCCAGCTCCCAACGAGGAGGCGGCCTTTGCTAAATCATAAGCTTCAAAGTTGAAATCCCTCCGTTCGTGGCCAAAGATGGCCCGGTGAAGCAACCTCTTCTTTCTGTGGAATCTCCATGAGGATGGTAGCATATGGGCACAACCCGTTTCCAGCCAGATTCTTAACCACTTCAAGGCTATCGGATGCAATTTGCACGTTTCGCAGGTGCAGATCAAGACCAAGAGACAACCTTTCGTTACATGTAATCGCCTCAAGTGCCGCCGGGTCCGTCAGGCCATCTATCACCAAAGCAGACGCTCCCAGGAACTCCCCCTGAGCGTCCCGGCACACCGCAGCAGCCGCCCCCTTCAAACCTCTTGTGCCTACGCAGAGCTGATGCATCAGACGTGCATTTTTCGTGCTGCATTCCTGTTATCTCCAGATCTTGAAGGAACCTGTTTATAAAACCAATCGTTGAGAGAGGGCTCTGGAACTCATTGTCATGGATCGGTCTTCTTCTTGCCCACCAGATATAGCTCATAGCGGCACCAGCACTTTAATGAAATCAATCCTCGTGCTTCAGGGTCTCCATGAGTCAATTCAGCCAAAGCCGTGCATCAGTCATCTCGTCAATTCATAACCAAGTGCTCCATAATTTCATCGTCAACAAGAGCCCACACGCACCTAGCCATCGTGCAATTGAGTCCTCAGCTACATTACACAGCGAGCAGACACTCGATGTAGCCATATTTCTTCTCATCCTCACATCTCCCGTTGGCAGCGACATCTGAGAGAGCCGCCAAGCAAAAACTCGTATTATTGACGGCACCTTCGTCTTCCAGAGGGTTGTCCACTTCTTTCCATCACCGGTGACATCACTGTGGCCAGAACGGCCCTCGAGCCAATCTTCTCTTTGCGTTTTGGTAGCAACCAACAAACGGTATGCTGATCGTACAGTGAAGCACCCTGACTTATAACGCCAGGCCCAAAAGTCATCTTGCAATCTGGTACTTATTGTAATATTCAAGATCGCCTTCCTATCCATCTGAATGAAGTGATTTGCTAACATATCTTCGCACCAAGTACATGTGGCTTCATCCATCAACTCACGAACACGCATCGGCGGGTCAGACGACAATGGGCAAATCGGCTTCAAACGATGATCCCGTGGAACCCAATTATCGCTCCATATAGTCGTGCTCTCCCTTGTACCAATCCTCTTTATTAAGCGCAGCTTTAACACATCTCTCACCTCCATAATAGCTCGCCATATTTGCAATGGACGCGAACCCAGCTCTGCATGCAAAAGGTCAGAAGAGGGGTAGTATACCACACGTAGAACTTGGGCACTCAGCGACAACGGGTCCTGTATCATTCGCCATGCTTGCTTCGCCAAGAGTGCCAGGTTGAACAGCTCAATGTCCCAAAACCCTAGGCCCTCCATGAACTTCAGCTTTCTCATCTCCATTTTTGAGCCATTTTTGAGCCATTTTTGAGCGCCCACATCAGATGGGAGCCCCAAGTACCTCTCCGAGAGTGACTTGTTTGGTACCTGCAGCAGCGTCTTGATCGCATACGCATCCCGTGTAGCAGCATTAGGGCATTCCTTGCTAAAGAAGATAGAAGACTTAAGACTTGTTGATCCTCTGCCTAGACGCATTACACTAAGCTTACAGCAAACTATCAGTCTTCGAGGCTTCCTCAGGACTTGCACCAAAGAAAGGCAAGCTGTCATCCGCAAATAGCAAGTGGTTCACCGGAGGTGTCGCTCTTGGATAAGCTGTACAGGAGGGTGGTGCCGTCGCCGTAGGCGATGCCATCGGGATTCTCCATGGAGCGTTCGCACGGCGCGAGAAGCGGACGAAGTCGGTGGCGCCGTGCAGGTGGCTGGAGGCGTCGCGGAGCAGGTCCGGCGGGAGGTCAGCCCACCGCGGTGGCGGCATGGGCCTGGCCCTCGCGACGTGCATGCCGGACTGCGGCGAGCGACAGAGAGATCGAGATGGAACGGAAATATGTTACGAGATCGAGTTACTGATATAACATATACAACCCGTAATCTTGCAATCCACTTTTAATCCTTTCCTAGTTCATCAGACTTATCAGCGTCCCTGTAGTATCAGTGTCTGCATATACAACATCCGGACTCCGTGTCCTTCAACCGAACCAAATCCAATCTATTCGGTTTACTGTGTATGTGTGCATGCAGTGCATTGCGTGATGTGAACATTCAACCAGGATCATATAAATATTTTGGACTCTCTTTCCATATCTGGTCACGAATCTCGGGGTATGACCCCTGGGGCTTAAATAGATGTCAGACAAAACTTTTGAATTTGCATCGACAAATTGAGATCAGGGAACCAACAGACAGACAGCACAATAACAGAGAAGAGAAGAAACATGGGGCAAGGATAGGAGGATAAACCCGGCGCTAATGGAGGGTCTAAACAAGTATCAGACGTGTTATCATGCTCTTATGCAGCAAGCCTGCTGCTGTCCACCCCCACATACATCTTCATTAAAAGCTTCGCCGTGGCCGCTCCTCTGCGACATTCACTCGCAGGGCACGTCCCTCCAAACTCTGCAGGATTCCACACGGAAAAAAGAAGCATCATATACTTGAGCCTCGCTGCGATGTTATCTCAGTGAAAACCAGATTTGCTTCATCTGAACAGTTATTTGATATGCATGCATATGACATAGAAAAACAACTATGCACTGACCTGTCCGTCGAGGGCAGCAATAGCATCATCCAATTCCTCCTGCGACGCCATTGTTACAAAACCAAATCCCCGTGAACGCCCAGTTTCTCTGTCGTAGACAACCCTAGCATCGACCACTTTGCCGTGCTCGCTGAACAACTGTACCAACCTAGAGTCGTCCACCTGCCAAGGCAGATTACCCACATAAATCCTGAATGACGACCCGAATTGACGGGGAGGTCTTTCCACCCGGGCACCTCTAGGAGCTGCCTTGTTTACAGTCAGAAGCCTTCCGTTCACGTCCTGTCCACATTAAAGGTCAATCAGCAAAGTCATTAATTTTTCTACATTATTTAGCACACGCTTAAGTAGTATATGAGGTTTACACATGACCTTGACCTTGAGAAGTGACAATAACTACAGGAGAAAAATTAGACTAACAAACACTGTTGCATGCATTGCATATGAATGAGTAAGTTGGTAAATAAAGTGATTCGCAGAATAAAGAGACCAGTTAAGTTGGGTTCAGATTAAGGTGTTCCCTCAAATCAGGAACTAAGAGCACTGTCATGCACATCCAATATAATTAAGAGTGAGGATCGTCCAACAGGCAACGTATGCATATGCAAATTGGGAGCAGCCTATTCCATGCATATTACAAGCATATAACTTACTAGCTTAACTATGAGCACACAAGCTGTAGCTCAGATAGGAAAACAGGTTTCCTTCAACTAAATTCAGAAAACGTAAGGAAACTAGCCCCATCAAGATATCAAATATACTCACATAGCGATGGAACATCTCCACAGCCTTCTCAGCCTCCTCAACAGTACTCATGGTGACAAACCCAAACCCACGGCTCTGGTCTGTTTCTCTGTTGTAAATGACCTGCATATCAACAAAGTGAAAACTGCACTTTAAACAAAGAGGAAAACCATACATATCAAGCAACTATTGTGAAACTCCTCAACAATACTGATGAAACAAATAACTCATAACACATGAATAGCCTAACGAAGATGAAGAAACAACGCATTCTTAATAAGCAAGGCATTTAAATTCTCAGTTCTGTAGACCAAACTTCGTACTAGAAAAGACATCAGAGTAGTATCCTTGTATTTCAGGAAGGTTTCTGAAGAAGCTACAAGTGCACGCCTAATAAGTTAACGACCAAGCCAAGATATAATTCTCATACGAACTTGTAATCAGCAGCATCTCCACAGTCCACACAACACGAGTGACAAGCCTCTCCACACAACACCAGCACCCCTTGAAAGTTGAAACAATATCATAGAGCAACCAGCTGAAACCTAAACATATCACAGGAGAAGCTTACAAAGCAGCCAGCTAGATTCTAGCAGCTCCACCCCGAGAGCTTCTCAGTTCTCACCGCAGTCAATTACACAATTACACTGGAAATCTAAGCCTGAATGTAATTGCTACAGTAGTTCGAGTGCCAATTTCAGTTGTGTACGAGTACATTATGAAGGAGTCAGGGATTCGAGGCATTTTCTTCACCAACCAAGCGTATGCATACCGATAAGCGGACAAGGAACAACAACGACGAAGAGCTGAAAAAAAAAGCTCACCTCGGAGACCTCGACGACGCCGGCCTGCTCGAAGAGCTGTGCGAGGCGCTCGCTGTCGATGTCGTAGGGCAGGTTCCCGACGTAAACCTTGGCCTCCTCGGGCGGCTCGACGTACTCCCCGACCTCCTCCTCCTCTGCCCCACCGTCCTCCGCCACCACCTCCTCGACATCCGCGGTGACCTCCACGGCGCCGCCCTCCTCCACCTCCTCCTCCGGCGCGTACTCCTCTGCCTCCTCCTCGGCGGGGGCGGCGCCCGGTTCGGCGAAGTCGAGCGCGGCGGAGGAGGAGGATTCGAAGGAATCGGATGCGGCGAGCGGGGCGAGGGGGAGGCGGGGGCGGGTGGAGCGGAGGTGGAGGAGGCGGGGCGGGGACGGGGAGAGGAGGACGAGGAAGGGGGTAGGGGTGGGCTTCGGCAGGGAGGCGGGGGAGGCGGCGAGGGAGCGGAGCGACGTGGCGATGGAGGAGGACGCCATCATCGCCATTGGAAGAGGAGGAGGAAGGAGGCGGAGGAGATAAGGGATTCTGGGTTTGGGGAGGAGAAAGTGGTGAGGGTTATTTTTGCTCTCCTCCTCCTACTCCTTAGTCCTTATCCCGCCAAATGGGCTGGGCCGAGATCGCTGCCCTTCTCCTAAATGGGCCAGATCGCAACCCACTCCCTTAATGGGCTCACCAATCCCCTTCTTCCGTCGCAACTTTTTTACAATCAACTGATTTCAGCCCAACACATAAACATATTTGCATCATAATAATCTGTACAGTACCTTTGAAGGTAGGTAAGCATCGACACAGATATTTCCATGTATCCAATGTAAACATCCGAATGATGTCGATCATTAGCCAAAGTTCCGAAAGTAGTTGTCGACGATCGGTAAACCGCCAATCTTACGGTATTCGTGGAATGTGTATGTATGAGGGGTAGGGACCGCTAGGACTCAAGGCCCAAGGTATAATGGCAAAGAGACGCTCTTTTTATACAGGTTCGGGCCTCCCTTAGGATAATAACCCTACGTCATGTTCGTATATATTGATCAGAGAATAGTCTTTACAGGAGGTATATGTTAGTGGCTACCCTAGGCCTAATCGGAGACTACTACGACTAGTTCCGCTGGTCTCGACTCCTTCGAGACGGCGGGTCTTCTCGTAGGAAATTACTAGGGCTTCTAGATCTAACTTCATCTTCTAAGACCTGTTGAATCTAACTTGACCTCTCCTCCCCTATGGGATTGCTGATCCTTATATAGGGGGCACCCCGAGTCGTACCGTACATGGACTTATGCCCGAGCAGGACTCTGGCTTCCTTAAACGTCGGGATTGACTTCCTAGTTTAAGGGATATCTTTCCTCATTCTTAGAGGTTACCTTATCGTCTTGGGATCCTTACCGGATACGGGATATACTTCGGTAACTCAGGAAATCGTATATCAGATATTTTCTAATATACGGGATACCGTACTATTCATCGTCAAGCCCCCCATCAGTACGTGAAGTGAGGTCATGATTGTTCGGCAGAAAATCTGCCCTTCTCGGGAAGCAACTCCGAGTAGATGAACTGAGTGATCCTTATCGACGACTTTTCCGAATAGGTACAATCTCTACTGAGTAGTCGCGATAGCCTTATCGGAATGACCGTTGAAAATAAAAAGGTTTTTCCGATTTAACCTGTTCTGTCGATCACGGACACGCGTTTGCCTGGTGGATTTCTGGGAAATCGAACCTGTAATACCCATTTCACCCTACGATTAGGTTTTGCATTCATCCATGCATATATGCCATCATCCCCACACCCACCTTGCATAAACTTAAATGTGCAAAGATTATATTTTATAGAATATGTACATATCTCATCCTCGGTGGTTAGTTTTAGCAAACACCAAACAACTTATTTGAATTATCAAACATCAATATTAGTAATAGTGGGTGGAGGAAATCAGTGACCCCCTTGATGGATCACCATGCAATTTCCCTCCCCTAAAATTTTATCCAAAACCCTCCTGTCTTGCTAACTCAATTGAAGAATTAGAAGTCAAATTGCAAAAAGGGTTGAACTGTAAATTAAATGACTAGGCAATGTTCCTATGGATGAAAAGTTACAAACATTTATAATTAGCCATGAATATGGGAACTCTAGTCACATATGAAATTTTAAAATTTTTGGAGATATTTAGGGCCTGGTTTTAGTTCAAGCCCCGTTTGGGCCAAATTTGAATTTTGAATTCAAAATCAGGTCAAACTAACTCCAAATGGTCCCAAACTTTTATGGTAGGTTCTATACTTAATTTTATACATTGTGTAAAAATTTCAAATAATTCCGAGTTCATTTGGGTGTTCAAATCTAAAAGATAAAATGGGTCTGCCTGGAAAAAGAAAAAGAAAAACGAAAATAAAAAGGATTGCGGGCCGAAGCCTGTTGGGCCGCCTTCGGCCAGCCCGCCATCCCCTAAACCCGCCTTCTCCCCTCCATTTTCCGCCTCCCCCTCTGGAAAACGCCCCCGGGCCTTCTGTGCCATCTCCCCTCCCGCCAAGCGGGGCCCACCTGTCAGGCCCCGGGTACCACGTCGCCGCCGCCGGTACACCATGGAGGGCGGCGGAGCCACCCCGGCATCTCGACCGCGCCGCCCCTTAAATCCCCCTTCGGACAGCCCGCTCCTCCCCCCTTCTCTCCCCTTTCTCTTCCCCACCGCCAGATCCAACCCCGCCGCCTTCTTCCCTATCTCCGGCCGCCGCTTCCAACGAGCTCCCGTGGCCGCCTCGGTCCTCCGCCAGCTCCATTTTATCTTCCCCGAGCACCTCCTCCTCCTCCCTAATGCCCTTGCTTCTTCCTTTTTTCAGATCTGAGCCCGAGGACCCCTCCCGACGCCACTCTGGTCGCCGCCGCCGTCTTCCTCGTCGCCGGCCTTCCACCAACCCCGTCAGCTCCTCAGCGCCCGGGCAACGCCCTTGGGGTGAGCCACCGCAGCCCCTGCCATTTTCCCCTGAGCTAGCCACCTCTGGAGCCCCTTCCGGCCATCTCCAATGACGCCCTGGCGAGGTCGCCGCCGTCCCGAGGCCGCCGGCCGAGCTCACTGAGAGAGAGATGAGGGGGAGAGAGAAAGCCGCGTGGCAGGCCCTGGTTTGGCTGCCCGAGCCCGGTCAGCAGCTGACCGGGTCTTTGCTGACCAGTCAGCCCTGCCACAGGGGCCCTGCTTGTCAGCCAGAGGTGGTTAGGGTTAGGGTAAAGAGGGTAGAGTTCTGGGTGTGCGTAGCATTTTTTTAAAATTTCACAGAGAATTGAATTTAGGGTTTCATATGATAGGTAAAAATTAAAAATGCGATATCTTTTGACTCGTAGCTCCAAAATTTACAAATTTTATATTTCTGGAAACCTTATGAAATTATCTACAATCTGGTTCAAACACAATTTCAAAATTTGGAATATAAATCCTGATCAAATTTGAATTTGAATTAGTTCATCCCTTTTCATACGATGTTTTTCGATAATTCATAACTAGATGATTATAGCTCCAAATTGAGTGATTCCAGTTGCGTTAGATTCGTATCTCAGAGTAATTTTATAATAAGAACATTTTAGGGCATGACCCTCTACTATGAATAGTAATTTTTCAACCCTAGCTTGCAATCGAACACAATTTGACATGCATGCATTGTTAGGACCATAACTCAACCTCCACAAATGCAACTCGGGAAATTCTTGTTTCAGTGGAACCTCAACATCCATAAGTCACAGTAGACATGAATACCTAACTTTCTCATCATGCATCCATGCTGGACCTTATTGCTCTCTTTTGCCGTTTCTTTTCCGGTCTTTCGTGTTGCCGACGATAGAACCCGAAGAGGAAGGACACCAAGCTCTCGATTCAGCTCAGGACTAGGACCTTTGTGATCAAGGCAAGCAGAGCTTGTTGCATATTTAAATTGTGTTTTACATGCTTTGTCCATATATGTTGGTGTGTGGAATGCTTGCTTGAATAGTATGATCGGAAGTTGATGAAACTAGCATGTTTAGGGTATGTCGTGTGTATGTTCAGCTATGTCTGAGAATCAATCTTGTTGTCCTATCAATTTGAACTTGCTAAAGTGAGATGTGAGATCCGAGGGTGTGCACGATGAATAACGTTGGTGTTAATTGAAGTGATGAGGCGACCTCCGGTGTTTTGAAGTGTTTTATCGCCACACCAACCTGAGGTGACTTCATCGTGTTAACACTTTCATTTTAGTTAACACTTTGTTGGCTGTCAATGGAAAAACGAAGGATAACATTAATTCTCGATATGAGCTTGAACAACTCAATATTAGAAAGGATCTTCAACCTATTGATATTGATGATGATGAAGTTTATTTTCCTCCGGCACCTTACGCAATGGAATCTGATCAGCAGAGGACATATTGCAAAGTATATAAAAATGCCATGTTTCCTAATGGTTATGCATCTGACCTACGCCGTAATGTGCATGTCAAGGAGAAAAAGATAATTGGGTTAAAGAGCCATGACAACCATGTCCTTTTGCAAGATTTGATGCCACTTGCTGTGAGAAGAACATTACCAGAAAGAGTGAGTGCGGTACTGATTCGTGTGAGCAGATTTTTCAAGAAAATGTACTCACAGGTTATTCGCATAAGTGAGATGCAAAGATTACAGGCTGAAATAGTTGAGACCTTGAGCCTTCTTGAGGCTATATTCCTCCCATCATTTTTCGATATTATGGTGCACTTGATGGTTCATCTTCCAGCCCAAGCAATGATAGCTGGTCCAGTACATTTTCGCAGCATGTGGGCTGTAGAGAGGTATTTTGTAGTATTACTTTATTAGGACAATAATTTATTTTATAACTGAGCTTATGCGTAGTAATGTATGCGTTGTAGGTATATTGCAAAGCTTAAGGGACATGTCCACACTAGAAGTCATGTGGAAGGATCAATTGCGGAGGGCTATTTGTTTGACGAGAGCTTGACATTTTGCTCACGCTATTTAGATGGCGAGACTCGGTTTAACCCAGCTAGGAATGATGGAGGTTTGGATATGGAAGTTGATGATACAATCCTTTCTTCCACAACATTGGTCGAGGGTTGGCTGGCAAGTGCATTGTGATGTTAGATAACAAAACTTGGTTGCAAGCCCACAGATACGTCTTATTCAACTATGACAACATAGAACCATACCTAGAGTAAGATATCCCTACTATGTAGTGCTATTAGGTTATTTCTCTCTTCCTTGTCGAGTGATAAATGTAACCTATATGCAGCAAGCATATGGAGTACCTTTCTTCTATTGGTCTTCGAAGTCATCGAGGAGTCGAGCGTGTGCATTACGAGACCTTTCATGAGTGGTTTAAATTGCACGTAAGTGGGCATGTGACTTTGTCAACCTATAAGACATATAATTCCATTGTACAGTAACAATAGCATTTCATAATCACACGTGGCAGAAATGGGTGATGAAGCACAACATGAGATAAAAATATTAGCTAAAGAGCCAAACATGGTCGCGCTGAAGTATAGTAGCTACACTATAAATGGGATAGACTATCATACACAATCATATGATGAGGGTCGGCTGGTTCAGAGTAGTGGAGTAGCTCTTGTTGCACAAACCACATCCTTTGCAAAAGGAAAAGGTGACAATATTAGTGTAAGAAACAAGACATATTATGGCATTATAAAGGAAATTCTTGAGTTAAACTATCAACATGAAGGAAAAGTAGTGTTGTTCAAATGTGACTGGGTTGATAATCGTGTAGAAGACGAATGGGTACAAACTGATCAGTTTGGGATCACTTTTGTGAATTTCAAGCATTTATTCAATACCGGTGAGAAAATATCAGATGAGCCTTTCATTTTAGCCACACAAGCAACTCAGGTTTACTATGTTGAAGATCCCACTAATGCTGAGTGGTCTAGAGTTGTTGTGCCATCATTGTATGACATCGAAGAATCTCAAGATGACATTGGTAATGTTTTACGTGTGACATTGCCTGATCCATGTACTGCCATACGTGTGAGTGTTGCTGATGGAGGCATGTTCTGCTAGGACAGATGTAGATGGATTAGTTCTTAAAGCAAGTGATATTGAAAAAAAGTAAGTGTTGTGTACGATCCTCTTATGTTTTGTATTTTCAGCGATGTACTCATATAATGTGTCTTTTGTAGGAGGAAAAATGGCAAGCGCAAGTCGAAAAGGTAAAGATGGTGGGGTCACGGAGGAACAACTGAAACCAATAGAGTATGAACTAGCGAGAAGTAGGTGCATTGAAGAAAATGAGAGACGGCTGGCAGTAGTACGCGAAAAAAGTGCTGCTGTGCAGGAAGATATGGAAGCAAACCGACCCCCCAAAAAGAAAAGAAAGGTATGTAGCTTCCATCACATTCATTTTCTCCCTCAAGGAAGCAAATGTAGCTTCCAGCACTAACCAATCTATGCAGGCACCCTCCAGCGCAGCTGTAAGTACGAATGAAGGACGTGTTTTGAGGTCTAGTGTAACAAAAGATCGTGATCATGTAGATCCTACGCATCAGCCTTCCAAAGGTATTTGTAGTAGGTTATACTTGTTTCTGATTGTAGCCTCATGTCACTAGCTGGAATTGTTGTATGACTATGTTAATTTTCTTGCGTGAAGAGATTACTCGTGAGCTTGATGATGAAGGTAGTCAAAAGAAAGGTGGAAGAAAAATTACTCAAAAGGCTAACATATATTCAAGGCTGCATGAACCCAAAATCCATATTCCACTTAATGAGCATGGCCAGCCTGTTGGGGCAGATGCAACCGAATTTACCAATTTCATTGGTACTTTGGTGAGGAAGCATATACCACCTGCAGAGTTAGATTGGAGAGATGTTGATGAAGAAAAAAGTTGTTAGTGTAGGAGACCTTAAAGGTATACATGGACATAATTTACAACTTACATGCTCTTGTTTAATGCCATCTAACTGAGTGTCGTGCTTTCTCTCATTTTAATAGGCATTTTATGAGGTGGACTCAACTGCTTTGAGATTTGTTATCAACACTTCACACACAAAATGGAAGGATTGGAAGGCAGATTTAAAGAGGTACAAGTTTGATGCTGCACTAACTGATGCACAACTTATGAAAAGACGGGACGACAGAATTGGTGAAGCTGACCGGAAGACCCTTATCACTTATTGGAGATCTCCGGTATTTGAAGTAAGCCATCCTGCTGAGTCAAAACTGTAGTATATTCATCCACATATTTTCATTTTTGGTAGAAAGTAAGTATAGGAAGAACATGCAGCAGTACAAACACAACAAGCTGAAGTCTAGTAGAACAGAAAACAAAAATAAAATCTGTGTGGACATAAACTCAAACATATAATTTCTCAAATGGTACCTCTTCATTCTAGTTTTCTACGTTAGTATAATCATCATATATCTCCTTTCCTTTTTTCTTGTAGTCTCACAGTGCTATCGCCAAACAGAATCGCGCCAATGCAGTGCCTCATACATCCGGCAGCAAGAGTCATGCCCGTGTTACCGAAGAAATGGTAAAAATAATTACCCCAATTAAAAGTGATATGCCATTGTGTTTCAATGACTAATGCATAGTAAAAAAAATCAAATGATTATAGGCTGTCAAACTTGGGCAGAAGCCTCGAAGAGATCAAGTTTATATCAAAACACATACGTGCAAGAAAGGGGATAAGAAAGGGAGTTATGTGCCGCAGGCAGCAGCAACAATTGTAAGTCCTTTTTGCCATGCTTTTTCAGTATTACTTAGAAATTGTACAAGTAGAATTTACATAGCAAGTAAATGCAATACATTCTATAGAAAGATCTCATAGACAAAGCTGAAGAGCACCCTGCCTGGAAGGAAAAAAGTCTTAAAGAAGGTGATCTGTTTGCACGTGTATGTGGAATGAAGGAGCCAAGGGGTCGTGTCCGTGTGTTAGGTCTAGGGCCAACACCTCAAGATTTGGGCACACCTGGTACACGGGGTAAAATGAGCACAAGGGTTCTAGTTGAAATGGAAGGGCGTCGACAAGCTGAAAATCGCATTAACATGCTGGAGGGGCAGATGCAACAAATGCAGGAACAAATGAACCGAATGCAAGAATTGTTGTTAGCTTCACAAGGAGGGCATAATCTGGAAACTCCTAGCTCGCAGCATGGTTCCAATTCTCGACAAGTAATGAACTATTTCCACACCTGTTCATTGCATTAATAATCCATCTTGGATGCAATAACTCTGTTTACATATTGTTGTCTGATAGAACTCAAGGGTTGAAGCTGAGGAAGATAATGATGGTGAAGAAGACGATGATGAAGGGGATGATGAAGAGATGTTTGTTCATAGAAGAGTTGTTGCAAAGCCCCCTGCAAAAAGCTCCTCAACCCATCAAGATGAAAGCCTCGTAATCTTCTCATCCTTACCTATATGTTTACATTTTATTTTGTTTTCATGTTTCTAAAATAATCATTTTTCAGATTGGTATGGATGTGCTTCTATATGCATGGACTGGTCCTGAAACTCCTGTTGCTAAGGCAACAATTATCTCAATTGATCAAGACACTATTGTGGGCGGGGAGCCCCTTGGACCAGCGACTTATGAGGTTCTTGTCAATGTTGCGATCAGAAGGGACGCTACACTGCCTTATCAATATGACGGTTTACGATTTGTCGCTGATGCTGTCACAAGGTCCATTGCATGGCCATCTAGCAAGGTAATCATCAACAATGTGTGTTTTGTCCACTTGGCTCGAATTGTTTGACGTGTGATACTGACTCATGATCACTTTGCTAGATGAAGCCCTACAAACCAGGGGCATCTTCCTTGTCCCGCCGCTAAGGTATTTCTGTTACTCAATATTTTTGAGCTATTGTGGTGTGTTCCTAATAACTTAAAACTGTTGTAAAGATGAACTGAACCATAGTACTCTCAAATTAGAGAGCGAGAAATTGGGAGTTAGTTTCATGTAGAGTAATAGCTCTTTTATATGCAGCAGTTCAGTTGCCTTGTGAAGTAATAGCTGATGTCATGCTTCTATAAGTGGGCTGCTGTCATGACCACTTGGTACTATACAAGAGCTGCTTAATGGTAATCCTACCATGCATATGGCATAAGCAGGTTAGTTCTAAAGGTCATTGTTAATTTGCCTAATTTATTGGTCTCTAGCTGTTGTTACCGATCACATGGCATCTTTTTTATGTCATAGCATGCATGGTATTTCTTATGCGTTCACCATCTTGTGTACACTGTGATTTAGTGTACGTGCATGTGGGCGTGTGGCCCATCTTTAAGCTAGGCTTGATTTTCAAGAGGCGCAGATTGTCAAGTTGTGGTTAGCATAGAAAATTGTCCACCTACATTATTTGCTGGAGTTTTTAGTTCTGCCACTAATACCATCAGTTTCATTTATTCATGTTTGGTGAAATCTCTAGTTAAATCTCGCCAGTACCTTGGTTTATAGCATCATTTTGTTTATGAAACAGATCATGCCACTGAAGAATTAGTTAAGCCATGGACACATAATATGATTTTATAGGTATCTTCACTATTTTCTTTCTGCCCCTTCCTTTCAATAATGGCAACTGATAATGCATACCTACTCCTAGCCCATGTTATAGCTGTTCTCTTACCTAGTTTCCTATATGACGCTTTCTGTAGTTCACATTGTTATTTGAATTGTTACATGTTTTGATTGCATGCCTTAGGTGATTTTTTTCCAGTCTCTGGTATGAAGCTAGCTAAGCGCTTCTATTATTTCTAGAGACTAGTGTGTAAGCAGCCAACACGATTCATAATAGGACATGTAAATATTTTAAGATATGGTATGAAGCTAGCTAAGCGCTTCTATCATTTCTAGCAGCATGTGACTCACGAAACAAAAAAAAGGACTGCACTCACATATGGAATGTTTGCAAATTAAATAAAAAGCAAACAAAATGTAGTTTCTGATAGTGTACTATAATTGAGACTTGTTTAACTTTTGTAGGAAGCATGCAAGAGGACAAGGAACCATGAAGCCAACGATCCGCGTCACCTGGATGTTTTAGCTATCATTTTGTAAAACTGATGTATGATGTCTCAGACTTGCATCTTTTAGCTATCCTTTTGTGAGCCTGATGTATGGTGTCTTGGACAATGAACCAAAAACGCTAGGTGCACTTAGTTACCTTTTGTGAACCTGATGTATGGTGTCTTGGTGATTATGTTTAGAACAAATGAACTATATGTATGTGACAGTTAATGGAACCAAAAATGTTTGGTGCACTTAGTTGGTAATGAATGCTGTGGTTGGCTAAACAAAATGTTGACGAACTGTTGGTTGGCAAAAGAAAATACCGCCTAATTGTTGGTCGGCAAAGGTTCATGGCAGGGCCAACGGAAAGTTGGTCGGCAAAACAAACACCATCAGACAGTTGGTCGGGAAAAGCTCATGGCAGTGTCAACAAAAAGTTGGTCGGCAAAAAAATACCGTCGGACAGTCGGTCGGCATAAAATGTTGGTCGGGAAAGAATTGCCTGTCGGGAAAGAATACGTCGGTCGGGCATGTTTTTCAATAGCCGTCAAACAGTCGGTCGGCAAAGGTATGTCGGTCGGGAAAGGGTTTTCCCGTCTGAACTTTCCCTAACAGATGTTGTCGGTCGGCAATAGTCTTTCCGGACTGACTGTTTGTCGGCGGAAGCTGTTTTCCCGACCAACCAGGCTGTCGGGGATGTAGTGTCGTGGTGTAGTGGTTGAGATGGATCAACTCAAGCCCCTAGAACTGGAGGACGAGAAGGAAGAAATGCGAGGGTGGAAGCTGGAGACCGCACCGAAAGAAGTCCGCGAAGATGACATCCAAGTCGTGTCGGGACTCGGGACCGTCTCCTTCATGGCCTCCCGGTGAGGCACGAACACCTCCGGGAGGATCACCTCCTCCGCCACCAGCTTCTTGAGGGCGGCAGAATCCATCACCGAAGCCTCGAACTCGGGAATGACGGAAACCGGCCCTCCGGAAGGTTCCTCCATTGTCTTCTGGGGCTCGGGGATTTCTTTGCGCTGCTCTTCTTCCCCATGATCGCTGATCGGAAACGACGAAGTGGGAGTTTTTGACACAGGAGCGCAAGGAAGAAGATGAGAATGCTAAGAGGCAGGAGAGTAATGCGGGCAAAACCCCAATTCCTAGTCTCTTAAAGGTTTTGAATTGCGCCTGACCAAAGCGCGGTGAACGGCATGATCTGTTCCATCGCATTAAATATGGAACAGTTACTTTTCCCGCATGCGAGACGACGTGCACGGGAAAACATGGGTCTGACAACCCACGACCCCAACGAGCGCGTAATGCTTAGGCTAACGTCAGCTGGGCAGTAGCGCAGAAAAAGGAAAGATTCTTCATCACCACGCGAAAATTCCGCCGCTACAGTTCGGTTTCCTAAAAATCTGCCAGGTGAACGCGTGTCTGTGATCAGGGATCAGATTAAGCTAGAAAACATTTCTCGGGCAAGCAGACCTAGATAATTCTTCAAAATTACTCGAATGTTCATTTCGACCAGAGCATCCCGACTACCCGGTAGAAGGTAACACCTACTCGGAGAAGTAGTCGAGAAGTACTTGTTTGACGCCTACTCAGAGTTGCTCCTCGACAAGGGCATATTTCTTACCAAACAGTCATGTCCTCACTTCACGTACTGATGGGGGGCTTGACGATGGATAGTACAGTATCCCGTATATTAGGAAGTATCCATATACGTTTCCCTGGATTACTGGAGTGTACCACGTACCCGATAAGGATCCCAGGACGATAAGGTAACCCTTCGTAGGGAGAAAAGATACCCTTTGAACTAGAGATAAGATCCCAGTGGTTAAGGAGACTAGAGTCTTACCAAGGACTAAGTCCATGGCCGGTACGACTAGATTAATCCCCTATAAAAGGACCAGCCATCCATAGGAAAAGGACAGGTCAGAGAAGTCTTAGAAGCTTTAGAAGTCCCACAAGTCAACCAAGGTGAAGAAGCCCTAGAAGAGACATTGCAGATCCAGAAGCCATAGCCATTCCCTCGGGAAGATCCGCCACCTCGAAGTAGCCGAGCTTGGAGGAATTAGCTAGATTAGTGTACGATTAGGCCTAGGATAGCCACTAACATATACCCCCATTGTAAAGACGTTTTCTCTGATCAATATATAAGAACAGGACGCAGGGTTGTTATCCTGAGGGAGGCCCGAACCTGTATAAAAAGGGCGTTTCCTTGCTGTCAGATCTCTTGGCCTTGTGCCCTAGAGTTCCCTACCCCCCAAGTATCACCGTTCCACGAATACCGTAAGTTCAGCGGTTCACCGATCATCGACAAGTTGCTGACACAGCGAAAGAGTAAAGAGGCTAAGAAGCCAAAAAGGTTAGGCCAAAAGTGGCAACAGAACAAAACGAGCTGCCAAACCCTGGGCAGGATCACTGCCTGGGATTTCCAGCGACTAGTAGTCGTTGGTGTCGATCTCTACGTAGAAACCACCCTCGGAGGGGATAGTTTCCTCTGCAAGAAAAATGTCAACGATTGCAGAGTGAGTACAAAAATTATACTCAGCAAGACTTACAAGGGGAAAATAATAATAGATGCACAGGTATCAATAAAAGGGTAATTATGCACTCTTTTGCAGAAAGCCAATTTTCATTTAACAATATTAGTTAAGTAGATGAAAATCGACTACTAGAACACTTTTTAAAGGGGACGAGTCGAACACTTCACGATCATTCCTTACTGCAGATCACCACACCTTAGATACCCTGATTCTTCCTCAACCACCCTGGGAGGAATCAATCGCTAATACCACAGCGTTAGAGTTGGCAAGTTTTAGAGTATTGTTGTAGTTGTCTAATTCGATGCAAAATCTTACCAAGCTATCCACAATCGCGGATACAGCTGTTCAAATAGTTCAAACCCTGCAGGGGTGTACGTCTTTACCTACACGTATCAATCGACTCCTAATGCCACCGGGATGACACACTTCACGAGGTGTGCTGGCAGAGGGTGATCGAACACAACCTTTACAATGCTTTCGACCTAGGTATGAGCCACCCTTACGGGCCAGTCCATGTACATCAGTCCGGTCGCAACTATGATACGGTCCCATAACTTGAACCGTGTGTAACCCTTACACCTATATTGAGGCACCACACCACATCATTCTTTACTCACCCAGTGAACAGAAATAGCAAACTATGCAGCTCATACACTAAGTCTAGGCAAATTATTTAGTCATGGGTGGCCCCATAATCCACCCGTGTAGAAGTACGCAAATCTCGGTTCGAAGGGACACCGGTAACCGGTCCTTGTGGAAAAAACGAGAAAACTGACCATGCTCCCAGTCATGGCCTCTCGTCTAAGCCCAATTATGATTAAGCAAGTTATTAGTTACATCCCAGTGAACACCCACCTATGACATAACCCATCCAATGGTGTGAATCCATCTGCCACCCAAGGAATTACGACTTTTCCATGTCTAAGCATGTCTAAGCATTAATAACATAGTAAGCAAGGTAAAGGTGCACACTATGCTACTCTAGATAGGTTGGTATGGTGGTGGAGTTGGTTGAGCAACAAGATAAGTTCTATGCACAGGAATAGGGTAATACTTAGCGAAAAGTAGAATTTGAACGCATGCGATAACGAATTTGAAAACAACTAATACTTTGCAAATAGTAGGTGTTTGTAATATATTCAAAGGGGCTGCTTTCCTTGTTGTTCTGCAACTACACTCTGCTCGTGATCGAGATTATCGTCGTGTGGATCTTCCGGCTCTATCGGGGAAAAATGAAAACACCGGAAAAGAAAGGGCATAATCATAAATATCAAAATGCGGAACACCGGCATGAGATGAAATGCATGCCATGGTATAGAAGATGCAAAATAAAGACTAATGCAAGTGGAATCAATTTAATCGGAGTCTGGACGCTCGAGATATCGCGATTCAAAATTCTCCGGCTAATCAGGGAAACCCTAAATTAAGTTTTTAGCCATTTATATTTTTTTCTAGCATGCAAACATGTATGAAAATGATATATTTGAGTAGATCCCTTTTTTCTGATTAAAAATGAATTTTCTATTAATTTTCTAAGATTTAATCCATTTAAATACCTTTTTTGTATTTTTCTCAGTAAATATAAATAATATTATTAACATTTATTTTTATTACGTAATTAGAACTGGCCATAGTCAATGACATGTGGGCCCTACTGGTCAGCTTGGTCAAAGTTTGACTGAGTCTATGACATGTAGGGCCCACTGTCATAGATTTCCTAATTTTCTTTTATTCCTTTTTGTTTAAATTCTGACGGTGGGGTCCACACGTAATAGAGATGAAGCTAAATAAGTTCATTTATTACACTGTTAGCTATTAATGATATCATTAGTGTGTCAGATTAGGGTTAATGGCCAATGATTAGCATTAAATATGCCCAAACAGCAGTTATGGTATTAATTACAGTATTTAATGTAGTTAGCAATTAATAGCGTGATTAATTGGTCTTAATGACCCATTTAATGGCCATTAAGGCTTTAACAGAAAACCCACCGGTCGGGATCCGGCCGTTGGGCTCGGTCCGACTGGGTGAGGCCGTTGCCGGCAGCGGAGCGGCCGGGGAGGGAGCCAAGGCGGCAGCGCTTAGGATTTTACCGGCGAGGAGAGGAGGCGGTGCGAAAAGCAGCGGCGGGGTAGCTCCGGCGAAGGAGGTAAGGCCGAGGCGGCTCGGGTGGGGCGGCACCGGAGTGGCACCGGGACGGGGCGAATGGCGGCGGGGTGAGCTAGAGAGGTGTTGGGGACGACGGCGACGGAGGCGGCGAGGTCGAGAAGGCGGTGGCCGAGGTGACGAGGCCGAGCGGCGACCGGAGGCAAGCGGGAAGGTGGTCGGGGCGGCTCGATGGCAGAGAAAGAAGAAGGGAGGGAAAGGGAGAGGGCCGGGAGCCGTGGGGGGTTATAAGGGGGGGGAAGGGGAAGCACGGCGCTCGGCCGAAGCATGAGGTGGCCGAGGAGCCACCGGAGCTCGCCAAGCCGGCAGCTGCTTGAGCAGCTCGGTGGCCGCGGCGGCGGTTGGATAAGGGTGGCGGGGTGGAGAAGATAACGGAGAGGAGGAGGCGGGCCAGGCCGGTAGAGGAAATTGGGCCGGGAGGGAGGCCCAGGCGGGGAAGAACTAGGCCGGAAAGAAGGCCCGGCCGGGAGAAAAAAATTAGAAATAGGTTTTTATTTTATTATTTTTTTCTATTTTCAAATTTGTTTGTTTACAAATTCAAACCAATTCAAAGCCCCTTTTCAACAGAATTCAAATTCCCATATTTTTTTAAACATGTATATGCCATGATGCACTATTAGCAATGGATTAAAATTAGGGTTGTTACACCATGCTAGTTGTATTAAAAATACGGCAAATCTACATGTGTATTGCATTATCCAGCGCTCTGTTCCTAAGCCCAGTGCTACCATCCGTATAAATCCCAGCAGAACAGGAAAGAGACACCAGAGACATATGTAACAGACACGGGAGATAGAGAACAACTTGGGCGACTCATTCATCCGAGAAAAGAACATACTGATAGCCAACTGCATGGAGTTCATACAGTTAAGACGTACTGTGGTTACCAGTTCAAAAAGGATTGCAAGATAAAAGAAAAAACTACCAATCAAAGCAGCTGAAACATAAAGATGATATGCTCTATTATCTTCAAGTATCACACACATCACACACTTGTCACTCCCAGGACAGTTCCTCTTTACCAATTGTCCCCCACAGGGAACCATCACTAGAAAAAACTTGCCATAAAAAACTGATCTTCGGTGGCGTAACTTAACTATCCAGACCTCTCTTATCCTACAGTTAATTACCCTCCAGATCACATTTGTTGATACATGGACTTAGTTCTCTAAATCCCAGATTTATCTAAAATCCCCATCGGATTTCATCCTCCCTTTTACTCAGAGTTTGTTCCTCTTAACAAAGTCATAAGCTGATTCCAGTTTAGCCATCCTACTGGCCATCAGAAAAGCAGTTACTGACCTTCACTCCAGGATCCGAACCAAACTTCGCTCTGCATATGCATAAAGAGGTTATTGATCAAGAGAAGGCTGTGGATCATAGAAATTTAGCGCTTACTACTAGTAAGTAGGCACTAGGCACTGATTCATGATGGATTAGGGAAATAGGTTCTTGTTTCTTGAGAAAGGTAAAGAATCCATCTACAATCACATAGGGAGCTCAAAGCAACATGTGCAGTACAGGGCATACTCTTGGATCAACAGGCTACGCTTTGCTTCTCCCATAGCTACAATTTGTCATGAATCTAAGTTCGAAGTACCCTTTTTGATACTTCATCAAGCATGGTGTCAAGAGGAACAATAAGTATTAATTGGAACAAGTAAGTCAATAAACTACAGTATTCTCATTAAGCAGATGTCAAAAAACTATAGGTACTACAGCAAACTGCACTAATTTGGATAGGTGCGCGAAATTCATGGCCTTTTACCCCGCTGAGGCTGCTTTCGATCGAATCAGGTGGTGCATTTATTCAATCCTGTGTCTGCCATGCGGTTCGATTTGGGAGTTTGCCAGGTTGTTTGTGCTGTTGGTGTTAAGATTCAGAAAAAGGCGCAATTTTTCTCAGGGTTATCCGCTACATCTCTCCCCTTTTTACTGCAAAAATAAACATGTTTGGCCTTTTTTCTTCTCGAATTGCTGGTCGTGTTGTGTTTTTGCAATGTCTTATTTGTTAGAAATGCACAAGAGTTTTCCAATCGCTGAAGATCTAGCAAACCTGCGAGTAAACAGTAGTTCCTTCCTATTCCTTTGAACTCTGACTTTGATGCCTACCTCTGTTTAAACTCTGAATTTGATGCAGAAGTATGCAGCCTTGATCCAATTTTTCCCAGAAATATTTTTTCTTCTTTCTAGTTGTTGTGATCTGCAGATATCCATGGTTTTATTCATATGAATCACCGATCACCGTACCCCTGATGCGCTCAGATTCTTTCTTCTAAAGATTATGTGAAAATCTGATTTATTTCACCATTCATATATATGCTCTGGTTGTGAAACCAACCAATTTAAGCTTCATATATATGCTCTGGTTGTAAAATCTGATTTATATGCTCTGGTTGTATATGCTTCATATACCGTTCATACATATGCTCTGATTGTAAAATCTGATTTATTTCACCATTCATATATATGCCTGATCAAGATTACCTTGGGGAGGACGGCTGAAGTGTTGCAATCCACGTGAAATTGTAGCCACAACATAAGCTGTGATTTTATTTTGTTGAAGACATAGGGAGCAGAGGGAAGCTTCTCATGGAGCGGTACGAGTTGGGAAGATTGTTGGGGAAAGGAACATGTTCAGCTTCATGAGGTCATGGCTACACGGAACAAGATCTATTTCGTCTTGGAGTATGTGAAAGGCGGTGAGCTCTTTGACAAGGTTGCGAAGGGTGGTAAGCTCACGGAGGCCACTGCACACAAGTACTTCCAGCAGCTCATCAGTGCAGTGGATTACTGCCACAGCCGAGGTTTGTATCACCGGGACTTGAAGCCTGAAAACCTGCTCGTGGATGAGAATGAGAACCTGAAGGTCTCAGATTTTGGACTGAGTGCGCTTTCGGAGTCAAAGAGGCAAGACGGCTTGCTCCATACCACCTGTGGAACACCAGCATATGTAGCTCCAGACGTGATCATCAAGAGAGGTTATGATGGTGCAAAATCAGATATCTGGTTGGTTTAATTATCATCATGGTGTGCCGATAGAACAAATAATTATTGCAAGGTAATTGTATTGTATTGTATTATGACTTATGAGTATGCTGTATGCATGGTGCTTCCTTCTTTTGTCATATTTCATTTTGGTGTTGCAAACTGTAATGTTGTTATATTGGATCGTAAGAGAATAAATAGCTGTTGAAAAATAGCCATTGGAAAAAAACGCCGTTCAAAATATATCCGTTGCGAAAAATAGCCGTTAAAAATAATGTGGTTGTTATAGAATATCAATAAAATATAGGATGGTAGATTTGTAGGGAGTGAGATTTGGAGAAACTGCTGGAGCGTGAAGAGATATAGAGATTGAATCTTTTGGAGAAGCTTCCTATATGGAGATATAGGGAATGTGAGTTGGAGAAGCTACTGCGGATGCTCTAAGCTATCGCCCCGAAAAGGCAACAACATATACAAATAAAACCAAATTGAATAGACACAAATCATATTAAGAGATTGGTAGAACTAGCTGGATGTCCTAAATTTTCGATGCGATTAAAAATGGGAGACAAAGTTTAAAATAGTTCCAAGACCATAAAAGTGACTGACGGAGTTAATCGGCGATTCCTTGCCGCCGGCGAACTCCTACAGTTCACTCGATCACAGAATTGCAACACAAGTTTTGGTACTGTAGAGTCGCAGCATTTTCCATTGTATTAAGTAGCTATTTAAAACAAAGACTCAAAGCTAAAACATGGCAACTATCCTGCCGATATGCGCGGCACGCACGCACGAACGATCGTGCCATCCCACGACCACGAGCTTGCCGCGCATGACGCTGACGACTCGGACTCGCTCCCGCATGGACTCGCATGCGTCGAGCCTACAGACTCGCACGGCCACAACGAAGAACCGTGCTGACATGCTAACTGAACCAAAAGGGAAACAAAACAAGCAAAGGCAAATTAAAATAGCAAACCGGTGACGCGCAGGAGTATGTCAACAGTGACGCTACACCCAAATATTTATTCTACTGTACAGTCTCAGATATCTTACATTTAATACTGAGTACGTCGGGTAAATTTGAGTAGTTCCTTCTCCTCCTCCGGCCTCAGTCCCTTCTTTAACCGCAACAGCTCCAAATTGGTTGTACTGCAGTAGAAGTTGTGATGCTTCGATCTTGACAACCTTGAGAGAGCGGCATGCTCCAAACGACCTCACAATTAATGTCCATTGATCTCAGCAGACGATCGGTAGGTTGTAGACGAGGGACAAGCTAGAAACCCAATGACCGACCAACTCGTGGTCATATCGGCATGTGGACCACTGGAATAAGCAAAAGGTCGGCACGCCGCCGTACCATCATCCCCATTGTCTCCGTCATGTCCAGGTCCGCCGCCGCCATGCCGCACGGCAGCTCCCAGTCGAAGTGGTACAAAAGGCTAGCGAGTGCAAGCTCCATGACAGCCAGCCCGAACGTCATGCCGGGGCACATCCTCCGTCCAGCCCCAAACGGCGTGTACTCAAAGTCTGTCCCCTTGAAGTCAGCGATGTTACCCTGAAACCTCTCCGGCGTGAACTTCTCGGGTGCGTCCCAGTGTCTCGCATCCCTGCTGATCGCCCACGCGTTCACGAGCACCATTGCCCCCACTGGCACGTCAAACCCTAATACCTGGCATGGACTGCGGCACTCCCGCGGCGCCAGCAGCGGCGCCGGTGGGTGCAGCCGGAGCGTCTCCTTCATGACTAGGTGCAAGTAATGTAATTTGCTTAAACTCTCCTCGGTCACTGTCTTTTGCCCCTCGACCACTCGCCGGACCTCCTCCTGCACCTTCTGCATCACCCTCGGGTTCCTCATGAGCTCGGACATGGCCCATTGCAGCGTCGTCGCCGATGTCTCGCTGCCTGCCATGAACAAATCCTGCAAGAAACGGAATCAATTTGTGTCGCTTAAAATAATCAAAGAACAGGAGTAGTGTACCGATGCATCCATTTGTCATGCAACTTACAATGACCACTGTTTTGATATTGTCCATGGTGAGCGGGAACTGCAGCTCGCCTTCTCTCTGGATTCTCAAGAGCACGTCAACAAAATCCTCCTCGTCGGCGGTGGGTTTGCGCGCATGATGCTCCTGGATGATGGTTTCCATGTACTCCATCGAATCTACGCGCAGCCGCTTCATCCGGCGCGGCATCCGGCTGACGAGCATTGCCAGGCGCGACGACGGGTAGAGGTCCGGCAGGCTCGGCCTCGAGAAGATCTCGAGCCCTTCCTCCAGCATCCGGAAGAACGTCGTATTCCGGTCCTTGAACCGGCTCCCCACGATGGCGCGCACCACTGACTCGGCGACGTACGACGACATCTGCTTGCTCAGGTTCACGGCGCCTCCCGGCGAAGCCGCCGACACCACCGCCCGGAGGAGCTGCCGGACGTCCTCCTCGCGGATGGCCCGGAAGGACCGGACGCGGTGGGCGCTGAACAACTCTAGAGCGCAGATCTTGCGGAGCTGCCTCCACCCCTCGCCGTAGGGCGCGTGGATGAGGCCCTCGGAGCCGTCGACGAGTTCCTGCCTTATCACCCGGCTGATGTGGCGCGTCGCGAAGGAGAGGTCGTGCGTCTTCATGATCGCGCGCGCCGCGTCTACGGACGAGGCCACCACGACGGGTAGCTCGCCGACACGGAGCAGCATCAGTGGGCCGTGGTGTTGAGCGAGATCACGCAGCTTGTGGTGCGGCTGCTTGTCCAGGAGGTGGTGGAGGTGGCCGATCACCGGGAGCGCCCACGGCCCCGGTGGCAGCCTTAGGCCGGCACGCCGGCGCGCCAAACGGATGGAGTAGGCCAAGGGGATGATGAGCAGGAGAGGAAGGGCGAGCAGGTAGAGAGGGAGTGTCTCCATTGTCAATTTTCGTGTCAAATTCCAAGTGCATGCCTTTATGGTGAGCTTTGCTTTATATATACTGATCAGATTCTGAGCAACATAACCTCTCATGGAATATCTGATTGGATCCGAGGCTACAGCTAGCGCATAAGGAAAAGTACTACAGTTTAACGCCATCTCCGTGTGGCCTATCATACCACTGGTAATCGCCTGTTTGTTGTTAGGCTTGGGACATATGAATGAAGCCCGTCGATCGATCGCCTTCGTGGAAATTAAGGACCTACTCCTTGTTCCTCCACGGAACGCAGCAGGCCGGTATCTTTTGGAGTGTTTTTTTAAAATATTATTTTTCATTCCACAATTTTAAAAATTACAAATTGTCCTCAATCACCACGTGTTGTAGTGACTGGGGTGTAACCGCCACGGGCCGTGGCGATAGGAGACTACCGCTAGCGCCATCAATGACTCAATATGGAATCGCCACCCCATGTGGCGATTGCGTCCCAATCACCACAGTAGAAGGCGATTGCCCAGTAATCGCCACCAAGAATGGCGGTTGCTACCAATCGCCACCAGCCATGGCGATTATGACCTCTGTCGTAGCTACGGGACTAGCTAGGCAGTATACTTTAGGCACCCCCGATCGGTTACGTCGACCTCCGGGAGTACCAGAGAAGTACGAGCAAATATAGTGTCCGTCTAGGAGGAGCGCGCGGCGGTGTCCGACGAGGCGAAACGTGGAACTCTCGACGCCGCAGGGGAAAAGTGAAAACTCTCGTATTGAGGCGAAGTGAAAACTCTCATATTTATTTCGGGGATTACAGTTTACATATGAGAAATTCTCCCCCCTTGCTCTCCACCTCTAAGGCCCTATTTATAGAGAATGAGAACCGGGGTGCGAGATTACAATTATGCCCTTCAGGCAACAACACACCCTCAAGGGTATTTTGGTCTTTTTACAAGGATTCTCATGGAATATTCTAATACTCTAGTATCCTAGCACTCACTGCTCCAACGACGTGTTGTCCTTGGTGCCAAGATGGAGCGCGGCCTTGACGTCCGCCGGGACGGAGCGTGGCCCCGACGTCCACCGGGACGGAGCATTTCGTCGACGTCGTCGGCGATGCCAGCGGAATTTGTTGACACCAGGCAAACCGTGTCGATTCAGGGAGGGGGATCTTGACATAGTCAGAGAGAAGCCCATCAGTTCGGGGTAACGTGGGGACCCTTCCTCCAACAGTAGCCCCTTGCCGGTTTGGGCGGTCGAGTGGTGCCCGTTCGAGCCGGCGCACCAATTCCGAGGGGTTGGCCAGCGGGCCGGACTGACGATTCCCCTCTCCCTCTTATTTTTCTTTTCTCTTCTTTCTTTTCTTCTCTCTCTCTTTTTTTCTTTTCTTCCTTTTTTATTTTATTTTCTTCCTTTTCTTTCTTCTTATTTTTTTCTTTTCTTTTTTTTCTTACCCGAGTGTCTCTGCTGACCTAACGGGCCACGGCCCATTTATGCAGTCGGTGGGGGTGGGGGTGATATGCTCCCACTGCCGCTACCCCCACTCCCTCCTTCATTGTTGCCACCGCCTCTCAGCCCCAGGCCACCGCCGCCGCTCCCCCAGCGTGCCGCCGCTCCCCAGCAAGCCCCCGCTGCCGCCTCTTGGCCCCAGCGCCGCTTGTTGCCGACGGCGCACCGTCGCCACCTCTCCGCCACCGGCTACCGCCACCTCGTGGCCTCCCCTGCTGCCGGCCTCCGTACGCCACTGGTCCCCTGTTCGCCGCCGGCCTTCATGCGCAGCCGGCCTTCGCGCGCCGCCGGTCCCCCGTGCGCCATCGCGCTTGGCCGAGCCGCTGGCCCCGGCTACCACCGCCGCCGCGCCGGCCCCAGGCCCCGTGCGCCACCGGCCCCCGCTGCCGCCGCCGCTCCCCCGTCTCCCCTGCTCGCCGTCGGCCCCGCCGGGCTGGGTTCCTCCCCCGTTCACCCGGTGCCACGTGCCGCCTCTGCTCTATCGTCGCTCCGACGTTGCCCCCGGCCCCAGCTCGCCGCCAGACCTGCAGAGAGCAATTGCCGTCTGGTCGCCACCGAGAGCGACCACCGTCGGGCCGCGCCACCGCTGAGATGCTGCGCCCTTGCCTGCCTCGGCCGCGCCGGCTGCTCCCCTGCTGCGGGGACACCGCCGCCGTCTTCAGGTCAGGGGTGACCTCCACCTGAGCCCCCGAGGACAGTAGCGGCCGTCCGTATTGCGGCCTCATCGCTACCGCTCCCGTAGCCACAGTCACCACCGCTGAAGCCATTGATGCGGAAGACACCCGCGCATGCCACTCCATCTGTGCACGACCAACGCCGCCGGTCTCCAAGGGTGACCATTCTCGTCCGTTCCAGCACTTATACAAATATGCGTGTGTATTTCATATGCCTGTGATTGCTTGTGCGTGCGATGTGGCAAACCGTATTGCGGATTGTTTCTTGTAATATTTTCGTTATCTAAAACCGCTATACGCGTAGACAAGGTATAGGTACGGCGATTGCATGCCCCACGCATGGGAGCTGTTGCGCTACAACAGCAAATGAGTACAGAGAATAGCAACCATGTTCTTAAGCATCGATCGTCTTGTGTTTGTCTCGCATGAACCAATGTTGTATGTCCTTCACACAAAAATGCCATCGTGGTTATCTCTTGTTACATTGCGATGCATTTGGGCGTGTAGATATACGATTCTTGAAGAGGTCACAGGCATGTTCGAGGAGCCTCGCCGGACGTGTCATCTCCACTAGCTTCCCCGAACTCCCCTACACTCGAGGTGGCCAGGTTCTTGGAGCCTCATTGGGCGGGCTACCATGACACCACAACCGCTTCGACGAGGTCCGCGGTCCTGGTAGGTTTGAGGAGCCTCGCCGGACGTGATATCTCCACTAGCTTCCCCGAACTCCCCCGAACTCGGGGCGGGCAGGTTCTTGGAGCCTCGTTGGGCGGGCTACCACGACACCACGACCGCTTCGACGAGGTCCGCAGTCTTGGTAGGTTCGAGGAGCCTCGCCGGACGTGCTGTCTCCACTAGCTTCCCCGAACTCCCCCGAACTCGGGGCGGGCAGGTTCTTGGAGCCTCGTCCGGCGGGCTACCGTGCCACCACGACCGCTTTGATGAGGTCCGCGGTCTTGGTAGGTTCGAGGAGCCTCGTCGGGCGTGCTGTCTCCACTAGCTTCTTCGAACTCCCCCAAACTCGGGGTGGGCAGGTTCTTGCAGCCTCCATGACCGCTTTGACAAGGTCCGCGGTCTTGGTAGGTTCGAGAAGCCTCGCCAGACGTGCTATGTCCACTAGCTTCCCTGAACTCCCCCAAACTCGGGGCGGGCATGTTCTTGGAGCCTCGTCGGGTGGGCTACCGCGACACCACAACCACTTCGATGAGGTCCATGGTCTTGGTAAGTTAGAGGAGCCTCGTTGGGCGGGCTACCCCGACACCACAACCGCTTTGACGAGGTCCACGATCTTGGTAGGTTCGAGGAGCCTCGCCAGACGTGTCGTCTATACTAGCTCCTCCGAACTTTAGACGTCATGCGAGGTCGCTGTGCGAGGCCATTGCATGGGGTTGCCGCACCAGGCCGTTGTGCGAGCTCGCCACACAGGCTGTTTGCACGAGGTTGCCGCACAAGCCATGATGGAATGTTTTGCCTCGACGTCGTGATGGAGTGTTGAGCTCGATGTTCGCTCGCAGTGTCACCTCGACGTCTGCCGGGATGGAGCATCGCCTCGACATCATGATGGGATGTCGCCTCGACGTCCACCGGGATGGAGCGTCGCCCCGACTTCTGCCGGGACAGAGCGTCGTCTCGACATCATGACAGAGTGTCGCCCCGACGTCCGCGGGACGGAGCGTCACCTCGACGTCATGACGGAGTGTCGCCTCGACGTCTGCCGGGACGGAGCGTCGCCTCGATGTCCGCTGGGACGGAGCGTCACCTCGACGTCCGCCGGGACGGAGCATTATCTCAACGTCCGCTAGGACGGAGCGTCGCCTCAATGTCATGACAGAGTGTTGCCTCGACGTTCGCCGGGATGGAGCATTGCCTCGACGTCCACCAGGACGGAGCATCGCCATGACGTCACGATAGAGTGTCGCCTCGACGTCATGACAATGTGTCTCCTCGACGTCCACCGAGACACAGCGTTGCCTCGACGTCCGCCGGGACGGAGCGTCGCATCGGCTTCTGACAAGACAGAGCGTTGTCCTGACGAATTGTTGCATCGACATCCACCGGGACAGAGCGTCGCCTCGACATCACGACGGAGTGTTGTCTCGACGTCCGTCGGGATGGAGCATCGCCTCGACTTCATGATGGAGTGTCACCTCGACGTCCGCCAGGATAGAGCATTACCTCGACGTCCATCAAGATGGAGCGTTGCCTCGACGTCCACTGGTACAGAGCGTTATCTCGACATCCACCGGGACGGAGCGTTGTCTCGGCGTCCGACGAGATAGAGCGTTGTCTTGACAAATTGTTGCCTCGACGTCCGCCGGGAAGGAGCGTTGCCTCGACGTTCGCCGAGACGGAGCGTCGTCTCGACGTCATGACGGAGTGTCACCTCGACATCCACTGGGATGGAGTGTTGCCTTGACGTCTGCCGGGACGGAGCGTCGCCTCAACTCGGCTAAGGAGGCATTGCTCGCGTGGCTGTGAAGGGATGCTCTATGCCATGGTAGGGCATGCCGTATCTCGACACGGCCATGGAGGCGTTACAAACGTGGCGGTGGAGGAATGCTCAGCACTGCGATGGAGTGTTCTCGACGCCGCGGGTGAGTTAGATGTATCTCGATATGGCCACGGAGGTGTTGCTCACATGGCGGTGGAGGAATGCTCAGCGCTGGAGTGGAGTGTTCTCGATGTCGCGGATACGTTAGACGTATCTCGACACGGCCACGGAGGCGTTGCTCACATAGCGGTGGACGGCGATGTTGATGATGAGTCCGCTCGATGTCGCCGAGGTCGAGCATCGAGAGCGATGTCGACGATGAGCCTCTAGTGTCGCCGAGGGGGCGTACAGGACGCCAAGTCCAAGAGCGCGGTCTACATCGACCCTATGCCCGTGTGCGGTGTCATGGAAGAGTAAGCACACAAACAAGGTAGAGTCCACAAGCATGCGCTCGGTGCTCGCGTTGAGGTTACGCGCATCACACTTCCCTGATGGAATCAGAGTTGACATGACTTCTTACCCATTCCCACAGACGGCGCCAACTATCATAGCTATGGGACTAGGCAGTGTACTTTAGGCACCCCTGATTGGTTACGTCGACCTCCGGGAGTACCAGAGGAGTACGAGCAAGTATAGTGTCCTTCGAGGAGGAGCGTGCTGTGGCATCCGACGAGGCGAAACGTCGAACTCTCGATGCCGCAGGGGGACATGTTGAGGCGAAGTGAAAACTCTCATATTTATTTTGGGGATTATAGTTTACATCTGAGAAATTCTCTCCCTTGCTCTCCACCCCTAGGGCCCTATTTATAGAGAATGAGAACCGGGGTGCGAGATTACAATTATGCCCTTTGGGCAATAACACACTCTCAAGGGTATTTTGGTCTTTTTATAAGGATTCTCGTGGAATATCCTAATACTCTAGTATCCTAGCACTCACTACTCCGACGACGTGTTGTCTTTGGTGCCGGGACGGAGCGGGGCCTCAACGTCCACCGGGATGGAGCGTGGCCCCGACGTCCGCCGGGACGGAGCGTTTCATCGACGTCGTCGGCGATGCCAGCGGAATTTGTTGACGCCAGGGAAAACGTGTCGTTTCAGGGAGGGGGATCTTGACGTTGTCAGAGAGAAGCCCATCGGTTTGGGGTAGCGCGGAGACCCTTCCTGCAACAACCTCTGGGGCTATAAAGCACCCCAGACCCCCCTCAGACATCGTCCTTCAGTTCTTCCTCAAATAGGACCTTCCTGAGCAGACAGTTTTAATTTAAGGAGAGAAGAAGTAATTCGCGGATGGATAGCAACGATGGAAGTAAGTTCATAATATTTTTCCCTACTCATATGCATAGAAACATTGAGATCTACTAGTAGTGTTTTCTGCCACATTAAATTTTCATGCAAATTGATATATGTCAGTGATGTTGTTTGGACCGTGAGAATGGACTACGAACTTCTTAGAGCTGTGGAAGATAGGAGGTACGCTTGTAAAATTCTTCGTTCGTAGATCTTCAAGAAAGTTCATACGCGTTGGATTAGAGAGGTGTTAGCGAGAAGGGGTTCCCTAAACTTACCTACAAGTAGGTGCATAAGAGTTTGAGAGAGTTCCACAAGATCATGTGGGAGAGGGCGAGCGAGCTCAGAAAACTACCCGGGGCGAAGTACACGAAAGACGATTTTTTGGGAGGAACGCAAACTTTGGGCATGTGGACCGATTCTAGAGAGACTCATTTGCTAATAGGAGACACTTAATGAAGATAACATTTGAAGAAGATGAACGCAGAGTTGCCGGACTCCCCCTTTGCCAACACATGGGCACACATCCAAAAAAGATGTTGGATCATCGAAGGATAAAGGCGCATCTAGTTCATCAAAAAAGGTGTGTACCGAGTGCTCGTCGAGTGATGAGGACTTTTTGAAGCTGTTTTGCTTCAAATTCCCCGTTGCATGGCTCTTTGCAAGTGATAGCGAAGATGACTTCATGTAGTCGTATTAGAAGTGGTAGCGAATAATTGTTTGTGCTATCTATGGTATTTGTAGCCAACTATGAATGTGGCTTTGTAACCTATGCTTATGTAATTGGATTTGGATATTAATATGTTAGTCTACTCTGGATCGTTGATGAGTATGTAATAATATGTAGTAGTGAATAGAAGAAATAGAAGTCCACTATGTCATACAATATGAGATGCCCGTACAATAAAATGTACAAAAGCAAGGATAACACGAAAGTGATCTACGTGCCTAGCCTCGCCGTTCCCTCTTCCTGATCAATGATGTTGAGTACCTCAGCCTAGGCTCCCCGCTCCCGCTCTATGAGCCCTGCTCACCCGTAGAGTCGGGTCCTCGTCCTTGTGGTCCTATGTATCCTGCGTGGGCAACGGTGGCTGAGTCTGTTGCATCGTGCTAGACTGCCCAGGTGGAATCAGCTCATCCACCTCCTCGTGGAAGGTGAAGCCGTGAGTGTCAGGACTATCGAGGAGGTAGTCAAGTGGACTAGCTGGTGCTTGAGACGGCACATGATCAGTATATAACCAGAACTAATCAGCACAACAATGTAGGGGAAATATGGTTTGTACAAGATGAGAATTGCTTTACCTTGGCGACTCATGAAGAGTGGGGACGCACTTTGCTGCCACGCAGAACCACCCGCCTCCGTGGGCCCTGGTGACTGAGAGGTGCGAGGCTGGCAGTGCCTCGTCTGTGAAGGACGTGGTGGTCTGTGTGCTCCCTGGCTCGCGCTAGTCCCGGCAATGACATTACCTCGACGCGTGCACCTGAATATGTACTCTGCGATCCTGGACAAGCCGGAGTGGTCCTTGGTGCTGGCAGGGTGACGCTGAAGCATAGCGGCGACTTCCATGTTCGCCGCCGTCACCCACTGTCCCTGAAGAATGAGAATCATAGGTTCACATATAAGTAACATGCAAGTAAAGATAGGAAGCAAAGTACGAATTGCACTAACTGCCAAGTCCAAAATTTCAGATGCGAGGATTGGGTACATGTCCATCGTCTGTGCACTCGTGTCGTCAGGAGTCTCGCTTCCACAAATAAAGTGGATGCGCGTGCGTGACAAGTACCACTGCAAGTAGGCCTCGAACTCCGCATACCGGAAGGGCTGCTCCTCGTGCTGGACGGTGTTCAGAGCGCTGGCCCACTGAGCAACAAAAGGGGCCATCCATGATGCCCACTGTGTCTCTCTAGTACTCCTCCCTTGTGACTCCACCTGTTTGTGTAATGTATTTGCATTTCGTAAAAGCAATAGACATGGTAAATGTATAAAAGTTCTGAAACTTGACTTACGTGTGTGCGTTCGCCTCGACCGGTGGTACATGTGGACATAGATACTCCTGGTACAAGCCAAACTGCCTCATCACACGGTATGGTGAGTGGTCCTCCACGAAGATGTCAAAGACAAGCTTCGACGTGCTCCTCCAGTAGCTCTCATCTCGGTGGCACAGAGAAGACATCCCCTGGTGCAGTGCACGCCACATCAGTGCTTCATCCGAGTACGGCTCCCATATGACACACTGGGCTGGGAGGTGCTGGAACTGTTCTGTGAAGGAAAGGTAACAGCCTCGGACCTGCAGCTTCGCCCACTGAGGCTGCAACACGTACGTAGGAAAGTGTTATAATCAAGCAAATTACGAAGCTAAAGTACTAATCTGAAAGTTATACACAAGCTTTGGTACAAAAAATTAACTTACTCTTCTCCTAGTCCACATGGACCCGAAAGTAGGTCCGTCCTGCGACAAACTGGTGTCCACTACCATGGTAGAACTCGGGGTCGTAAGCTGAGACGTCAACCCAGGGTCGTCCGATCGGGAAGCGCTCAAACGACTAGAGCTGAAGAAGAAGCGGACATCCTGTGAGATTGGCATTGGCGCCCGTCCTCTTACATGCGGAGCAGAGTGCTCGGTACATGTATGCAAGCACTGCAGACCCCTAGCTCATCGGGGGAAGCTGATCCTCGGACTCAGCATCTGCGAACTGCCGTGCGATGCTGATGTAGCGAGCGTCCATGCTATCTCTGTAGGCACTCGTGAATATCACGTACCCTAAAAGCCAAAGGACGTACGCCTCAAGTCCCCGGTTCAACTGGTACACGTCGAGATCTCCGTGAGATCTCTGCTCTAGATTGTCCAGCTGAACGAATATGTCAGACCACAGGAAAAATTAAGATTCGCATGAACATCATCATTAACTAATGTATGTACCTCGAACTGACGGAGTCACATCAACCTGGGACCGTGCTTCTAGGCCGCCCTTGCCACCTCAATTTGAGGTGAACCCGGCGGTAGAACAGGCATAAACCTGTCCGAAAGTGAGTCACGTCAACCGACAGGAGCCTAGAGCACACCCACCGCGGCTCCCGCCAATGGTAGGCCAAGGAGGCAGGCCATGTCCTAAAGTGTGACCGTCATCTCCCCCCCAAGGAAAGTGGAAGGTGTGGGTCTCCGGCCTCCACCAATCCACAAGTGCGGTGAGCAAGGAGGCATCGAAAGGAAACCTCCTGGATCAACCGACTCCAGCATCCTGGTCTCTGAAGTCCTCATCGCCCACCGCCTCAACCATCTGTGCAAGTGGTAATAAACCGGACCAAGCCAGTCTATCACAACAAAAGGGGCCATAAATTAGTACGAAAACATGTATAAAGTGTAAACTAATACGGACACAAACACTTACTGTATCTCTTGATCCACGACTCATGAATCCTCCACGCATGCTCTAGTGTATGAGTACGAAACACTCCGAGATCGTGCTCTCCTAAAGCCAGCTGCCTAGACTGGTGCTCTCGATCCTCTCGATCATCTATAAACTCGAAGCCAGCCATACCTATTCATGGGATAAACAAAACATGAAGCACACGAAGTAAAGATATTCGTACATGGAAGTATGTGACGTACATGAAGTAAAGATAACACAAAGTATAAGAAGTACATGAAGTAAACATAACACAAAGTATAAGAAGCACATGAAGTAAACATAACACAAAGTATATGAAGTACATGAAGTAAACATAACACGAATACATGAAGTACATGAAGTGAAGATGGCACGCAGTACACGTGAACAAGATAGTTACATAATACAAAAAGTCGTGACATAGCCTACTGATGGCCAGACCCAAAGGCTGCACTAGACCACTCACCCTTCTTTTGTCTTCCTTCAACTTTGGACAAGTCTTGACCTTGTGGCCAAATTTCTTGCAATAGATGCATTGTTGGTTGGTCCACCAGCCTCTGCCTCATCCATGGTGTTAGTAATACGGCGAATCCGATGTTGTCCCACGGAAGCTCGAAGGAGACTGAAATCAGCGACCTAGTACTGTTCGCCCAAAGGTACCTGCATGAAATTATCCACCACACGATAACCATACAACTCCCCCATCCAGGTATCACAGACAACCTCTTTTGTGAAGTAGTACGACACAAATGGCCTCGTGTCCATCTTTGTCTTAGCAGCTGTAGCAAGGACGTGAGAGAAAGGCTTGTGAAGAAGCATAGGCTTGTTGCACATACACAAGGTAGAGATATTAGATTCGACATGTGTAACACCCCGGCCTCTCACCCGGACCGGCGGTCGTTACGTCTGGCTATCACCTGGGATCTAGACTGGCCCCACAAACCAACACTAGTCTTTCCTGCGCACTTTGTCCTCACTCGTGCGCACCCGGGAAGAACTTCCCGGTCGGTCACCCATTCCCAAATTGCTCCAAGCAAAGCACGCTTAACCCAAAGGTTCTTTGGAGATGAGCTTCCGGAAAAGAAGGTGCACCTTGTTGATATGAGTAGTCTATCAATCCTATTAACTTCTTGAGTCATCTCCTGTGTGCAAACCCCAAATCCACTCTTCTGCTTCAAATAGACCTCAAACCTACATTGCACATTTCCTGTGTGTTTGGCCTTGTGCGTTTTCCCCTTCTTGGCCTTCTCCTCAATAAACAACATAGCCTTAGCACAGTAAGGCATTCCATCGAATTTTTTCATATGCAGGACAACCTTTGCATGCCTCTCCTAAAAGTACCTCATTGTGCCGTGCAACGAACCCTCCACAATGGCCACCATGGGTAAACCCCGTAGCCCCCTAAAAATGAAATTGTAAACATTGGCAAGATTGCTAGTCATGATTATGTATCTAGAACCGTCAGTGTCATGGAGGAGCGACCACTGCTCCAGTGGTTCCTTACTGATCCAATCCGAGAAGCACTTCACTCTGTTCAAAGCCTTCCTCCTAGTGTTTGGATCGTCAACTCCCAGAAGGTCACAAAGCCTATGTGTTACCTCCCCAGGGTTAGGTTCTCTAACCTGCTTATTCGTGAACTCGTCAAGTCAGCTCCAGTACTCGTCAAACTTCCTAGACTGGTTTTGTTTGCATAAAATTTTAAACAGGTTCATCAACTGCTTGTTCTTGAACTACCGTTAGAAATTGGCGGCTAGGTGATGCGTGCACCACCGACTCCTTATGTCATACCAACTGGAATCTTCTGACAAATCCCCCCTTGTCTTCGCTAAACCTTGCTGAAGATTACAAATTGCCAGCAGCAGCCTAGCATGTTAGTCATTAATAACACATACATTTAGACGATCCTTCACAACTCCTTTTTGCAAGCAGATAAGGAACCACAACTAGTTATCGTAGCTCTCACAGCCAGCGAAGGCCATTGCTAGCGGCACTATCTGATAATTTCCATATGCCCCAATTGCAGTAAACAGTGTCCCTTTCATCTGGCCTGTCATGAAAGTCCTATCAATACAAATAACTAGACGACAATGTCTGAAAGCTTTCACTCATGTGCTGAAGCACCAGAAAGCACCATTCAACATCATTGTTCCAGGCATGCCCGGAGAGGGCAATTTGAGACGGCAAACATATGTCTCATCGTTCCTTTGCCCAAGTGTGTCCAACAAATATGGTAGATTATGATATGAATCGAAGAATGTCCCAAACCGCCACTCCAATGCAAGCTGCTTGGCCCTCCAAGCCATGGCATAACTTATGCTATACTGGTATTTGCTTTCTATAGATGTCTATATGAACTATACTAGAATGCAGACATTCTTCACTATCTCGTGACACATCAACCCAGCCACAAGCTTTGCACTGATACTTTGATGAGTGTCAGGAACACCACTTATTACACAAGTGTGCGGGACCCCCTTTCGTATGACCCACTGCACTTCATACTTCCTTAGGGAGGCATGCACGTAGCCCTCACACCCAGCAGACTTGCACTTCACTGCGAACTGATCTCTACAACTTTTGTGCACTCCGAATGTCCTCTGTGTCAACATCGCCCAAAGCTTCACCGCCTCTTTCACTTCTTTTTTGTACCATAAGATGCACCTTGGACAATCTCGTTCGGTTTGTATGGATAACTATCATCCCTTGCACCCTCAACATTCATGATGGTTGACATGTCTGTGGTCCACATACTAGGAATCGGATCATGTCCTCCTTCATTCTCAGCTTCGTCCTCTTCGTTGCTACCATCCTCGACATTCATCTGTTCCTCTCTAGCAATAGCATCATCATTCTCCATGATCTGCAATAGCTCCTGACGTATCTCCCCTCATCCACCAAACCGCTCAGGTATTCAATAGCTCCTGGACTAGAAGGTCTAGCCGAAGGTCCACCGCCTTCCACTACAGTGTCTGCTTCACCAACAACTTGCTCTGCCATTGTGATGTTCTGTCCAACTCCATTGGCTCCGCCTCCTGCTTCCTCAGATGACACCTCCTTTGGTACTGCCTGGACCAACAAATAATGGGAACCCTTTAGAGCCTTACTTGCTCTCAACCAATCCCGCCAATCGTTGGACAGATCTAGTGGGAACAGATCCCACCGGATATATTTGCAAGACTTGCTGAAATATGCCTGCACGGTTACACTTGCGACCTCCGGATCAAGACCAAAGGCCCGTGTGAACCATTCTTTAATGGCATTGATAGGGTATCTGTCTGGATCTTGCATACTTAATCTCATCAATTGGAAGCTACTAAGATCAACAAAACCAGACTCATCTATACGGATGGTACCAACACCATAGTAAACTACAAATTCTACTAGTTCTGACATTCCTGCCATCTAAAACATAATCGTTTAGCCTATGCAGTCTAAGATCTAAAATTATATACTACAACTGAGTACATCTAAATTTCTACTCGATTTTGGGGCAATCGCCACCACGCCTCTAAATCCTCCACCCACCAACATCTCCACCCCTAACCTTAACTCTAAAATTATACTCTAAAATTATATAGTATTATTCATAAACATGCGCAAAATAATATTCTACTCGATTTCTAAATGTAGTACAAGTGAGTACATCTAAAATTATATATACTACTTTCTGCACACAAATTCTATAAAGTATTATTGAATTAAATAGAAAATATAAATATCCTACCTCTAAATCGATGTCGACTTGCATAGAGTATCATTTTAATTTTATCTACCTAATCTACCATTTGAAGAACTAATCATATAGCTACTTTATTTGAACATCTACCATTGTTCTCTATTTCTAATACTACTGTAGTTGTGCACCTAATGAGATCTAAATACTAGAACTAAATCTACCCTAAATTTTCAACTAATTCTGGATCTACTACTAAACCTACTACTAAAAGTAAAACTAGCTATAATAAATAGAGAAAGACTAGAAAAATTACCTCCAAATCGCTGCAGAAACACCCCACACTTCCTCCCTCTCTACCTTGAAAAATTACCTCCAAATCGCTGCAGAAACACCCCACACTTCCTCCCTCTCTACCTTTCCTTCTCTACCTTCTCCTCCCCCTTTCTTCCTCCCTACCCGAGGCCCCCCAACTCTCCTCCCACAGCCAACTCCCAAACCTCCTCCTCTCTGGTGTGCCCTCGGGTGTCTGCGGCGCGGCCCTTTATATATGCCGGGGATAATCGCCACCCCCCGTGGCTATTGCACCACGTGGCACGACGGTTGCGAGGTTGGCAAGCAGTAACTGCCAATCACCACGCGTGGTGGTGATTTCTCCCTTATCACCACACGGTGTGGCGATTGCCATTAATATCAGCATGACCATTGGCGGTTGGGCCCTTATCGGCACACGGTGTGGCGATTGCCATTAATATCGGCACAACCGTTGGCGGTTGGGCCCTATCGTCATGCCGCATGGCGATTTGGGGCAATCGTCACGGGTGGTGGCGATTGCGCACTACTACAGATTCCATTTAATAGGACGCCACTTGTACAGACGGCAACTCGGAGCCGTCTGTACAATGGTAATAACAGACGGTTCCAAACGCGAACCATCTGAGAAAATGACTATCAGCAATGGTGCACAAGTAGGACGCTATAGTACAGATGGTTCGTATGAGGAACCGTCTGTACAAATATCACAGACGGTTCCCAACTGGGACTGACTGTACTGCGAAGGATAGCACAGACGGTTCCCAACTGGGACCGTCTGTGATATTATTACAGACGGTACCAGCTGGGAACCGCCTGTACTATCTCTCACAGTACAGATGGCTCCCAACTTGGACCGTCTGTGATATTAGAACAGACGGTCCCAGTTGGGAACCGTCTGTACTATCCCTCACAGTACAGATGGCTCCCAACTTGGACCGTCTGTGATATTAGTACACACGGCACCAGTTGGGAGCCGTCTGTACTGTGTGGGATAGTACAGGTTGTTCCCAACTGTGGTCGAATGTACTATTAGTACAGGCGGTTCCCAGCTGGGAACCATCTGTGCTAGATATTTTTGGAGTGCCGCTTCGTCTTCAACCTCCGATTCCCATGTGGAACTACCGCCGCTTCGTCTTCGCGCGCGTCGCTTCGCTCCCTCCGCCTCTTCCAAATAAGTACTCTGCTTCCACCTCCACCCATTCCATTCCCCTCATGCTCCTTCTCTCCTCCGCAATGGCGAGTCTACTGTCGTCATCACCACCGCCGCCAGTCCCATCGCCGTCCGCCGGTCCGCCGATGCCAATTAGTTGGCATCGAACTACTCGTCGGATGAGGACTTGTCAGTGATGAAGGTGATCTCCTCCGACGAGGAGACTAACCGCTTCGCCGATTGGAGTCCGTCGAGATTTGACGATGATGCTGATTGGATGTCAGACGAGGCCGATTGGATGTCGGAGGAGGCCGATGATGACGTCAACAACGACGACAACGACAACGACGCCGAGGATGAGGACAACGATGATGACGCCGATGACGACCAGCAGGGCGCCGCCGCCGCCCATGGTTACTGCACCTCAGACGACTGGGAGGACACCACCGACGACGATGCTGGCTGGGATGACACCATCACCGACAATGACGATAACAGTAGCGACGGCGGTGACGGTGATGACACGGCCTCCACGGTGATGACGGCATGGTCAGCCCCGCCAAGCAAGAGGTGCATAATTAATTAGATAGTTAATTAGTGCACTAATTATTAATTAGTAGTACTTTGTGAAAATTAGTAGTACTTTGTATTAATATTACTACTACTTCAATTAATATTAGCCTATATTACTACTGTGTTCAAATATTAGTGTACCGTGTTCTGTTCCGATCGTTCGATCTCCAAAAATAAAAAAAATATAACATACGGTTCCAAAACGCGAACCGTCTGAGAAAATCGATGGCGAACAAGCGGGACGGCACAGTACAGACGGTTCCTCATAGGAGCCATCTGTACAAATTCCACAGTTCAGACGGTTCCCAACTGGGACCGTTTGTAATATTAGTACGGACGGCTCCAGTTGGGAGCCATCGGTACTGTCCTTCATAGTACAGCCAGTTCCCGGTTGGGAACTGTCTGTGCTATTTGTACAGACGGTTCCCGACTTGGAGCCGTCTGTACAAATAACTACATAAGCTCACTTGCAGCTCGATTCGCCGCTATCGCCATTGTCGCCGACCCTCTTCCTGACCTCCTCTCGAGCGGCCAGCACACGTAGCCGCACCAGGAAGAGCCAGCGAACATCGTGCTGGAAGAAATCAAGCTCGGGGCACTGCAAGCCTTGCTCGCCGACGACCTCACCAAGCTACCGCCGCCGCTCGCCGTCGCCGCCATCATCTCCGGCCTCCCCAGCGTCTGACTCTTCCTATAGCACCACGATGAGCCACAAAACTCTCCCGTGCCCTTCCCCCGCTTGATACCATGCTGGATGATCGAGTCCCCTCGCACCTCGCTAGGTAGCTAGCTAGCTCCTACTGCTCTATGCCATTCAGCTTGTTGGGAAAAAGAAAAGAAAAAGAAAAGAAATGTGGGACCCACGTGTCATAGAGAGAAGAAAAAAGAAAAAGAAAAATTAATATGACAGAGGACCTGACGATGGTATGGCACCTAGATATCATCAAGGAGGATGAATCTAGCCATCCGAGCATGGGGTGGACCAGGCCGATTACTCAGAGCCCGCCTGCTACACGGGGGTGCCTCACCAACTTGGAGTACAAGATAAGGACTAGTACCTACCCGGTAATCTTGGATTCTATTGTAACTAATTAGTTAACCAGTCTGTAAACCAATCGGGACTCTTGTAACCCTACCCTGGTCGCCTATATAAGGTCAAGTAGGGATCCCTCGATCGGTAAGCGATTCGTAAGTTATTCCTAAGTGCTCATAAGTGCTCGTACTCTCATACACCTAGCCCTAGCAACCTTGAGATCTGTTCTTGAGGGCTTGTGGCACTCGGGATTCACGCAATACCAGCCATCAAACACAGGACGTAGGGTATTACCTCTCTTTGAGGGCCTGAACCTATCTAAACATTGTCTCCCGTGTGCAGCCATCTAGATCTTCTGTGCGTACACCTCCCCGAATTTGTTATTGCCGGATTAGAACACCGACAGTTGGCGTGCCAGGTAGGGGAGTGCGCATAGATTCATCTACTAGATCCAGATGGGTTTCTTCAGCAACAACGGTGGCTTTGTTCTGGGCATCGTGATGAGATTCACCTCCCCGGATGTTGTCCCTGACCCAGGACAGCTTTTCCGATTTGGAAAGCTAAACTTCATCACTGACAAGGTTGGCAAGCTTCACCTCTGCGACTCGGCCTCCCGCCGATCAACAAAGGCTTCATCAGCATCTTCACTCGGGAATCTTCCCGAGTCGGCTATTTCGGTGCTTTCCCCCAGGGGCGAGGTCACGTCGAAATTGGATCTATTGCTCGATCATGGGTTCCCACCTGGCGAGCAAGGATCCCGACTGGTTGGTGTACTCCAGTCCTTACTACCCGTCCTTGAGTATGACTTGGACGACTTCGAAAGCTCGGGAAGTCATCATCCTTCCCGGGAGGTCTTCATGGCGAATCGAGGCGCTTTGGTCGATAACGACGACCAACCCATCCCCATCGAGGACCAAACCCCTGAGCAGTTAGCAGCCACTCGGCTCTGCCTTCTTGCGTCCAAGGCGTGCTACCCGCAGATACAGAAGATTATCTACGCGGTGTTCGTCATGTCTCGGAAGCTAGTTCACTACTTTCAAGGGCATCCGATCTCGGTGGCCAGTTCTTTCCTGATTGTCGATGTCATCAACAATCGGGATGCCACAGGACGTATCAACAAGTGGGCAATGGAATTGCTGGCTTTCGACATAATCTATACCCCTCGCACGGCCATCAATTCTCAGGCTCTTGCTGACTTTGTAGCCGAGTGGACCGAAGTCCAATCCCCGCCCTCTATCATCGACCTCGAACACTGGACTCTCTACTTTGACAGTTCACTGATGCTTCAGGGCGCGGGGGCTGGCATCGTGCTCATTTCTCCAAAAGGGGAACGCTTCAAGTACGTACTCTAGATTCACTTCCCAGCGTCCAATAACGTCGCTGAGTACGAGGCTTTGCTGCATGGTCTGCGCATCACCACGTCACTCAGGATTGGCCGACTCCTCGCTCAGGGAGATTCTGAACTGGTGGTCAGGTAAGTCATGAAGGAATAGTCCTATAGAGACTCTACCATGGAAGCCTACTGCCACGAGGTGCGCAAGCTTGAAGCCAAGTTCGACGGACTCGAGATCATGCGTGTTCTTTGTCGAGACAACGAGGCGGCTGACGCACTGGCCAAACTGGGGTCGGGATGTCGTTTCGACTAGAGTTTTCCTCCAGGAGTTGCATACACCCTCAATCAAAGCGGAGTCCACGCCTGAGATCGATGAACCTCAAGCCAACAAGAATGATGATGTTCAACAAACTGAGCAAGAAGTCCTGGTTGTCACTCCCGACTGGACAACGTCTTTTCTCAACTACATCCTACGGGACGTGCTCCCATAGGATCAGACCGAGGCATGACATCTTGCCTGACGTGCGAAGGCCTATGTCATCATTGAAGGCGAACTTTACAAAAAGAGCACCTCTAGAATCCTCCAGCGGTGCATCTCTCCAGAACAAGGGAAGCAGTTGCTGCACGATATTCACTCGGGCGTCTGTGGTGACCATGCGGTGCCAAAGTCGCTAGTCAGGAAAGCCTTTTGACAATGTTTCTACTGGCTGACTGCCATCTCAGATGCCGAGCAGATCATCTGCGGTGACCATGTGAGAGATGCCAATACTTTGCCAGATAGAAAAACTTGCCGGCTCAGGCTCTACAAATGATTCCGATTACATGGCCTTTCGCCGTCTGGGGTTTTGACATGGTCGGTCCCCTTCAGAAGGCTCCCAGGGGCTATACGCACCTTTTCATCACCGTCGACAAGTTATACGCACCTTTTCGTCACCGTCGACAAGTTCACCAAGTGGATTGAAGCCAAACTAGTGTCCAAAATCACCGCCGATCGGGCCGTCGAGTTCTTCCCGGACATCATCTATCCCTTCGGCACTCCCAACAGTACCATTACGGACAACGGCACTCAGTTCACCACTGGCATCTTCCTCCGGTTCTGCGATGACTACAACATCAGCCTCAACTTTGCCGCCGTGGTGCACCCACGCATAAATGGGCAAGTCGAGCACTCCAATGGTCTCATCTTGCAGGGCTTAAAACCTCAGATCTTCTAGTGCCTACAGAAGTTCACGGGCAAGTGGGCAGCAGAGTTACCTTTGGTACTCTGGAGTCTCCGGACTACTCCCAACCGGTCCACCGGGTACACCCCCTTCTTTATGGTATATAGAGCCGAGGCCGTCCTCCCGACTGACCTGGACTACGGGTCCCCGCGGGTTCGCTCCTACGATGAGGCCCAGTCGGAGGAAGCAAGGCAAAAAGCCCTCGACCAGCTTGAAGAAATACGAGAAGTTGCCCTACTTCGGTCGGCTAAGTACCAGCAGGGCTTGCGGCGCTATCACGGCCGGAATGTACGCGGGTGCGCATTCAACGTTGGCGACTTGATTCTACGCCGAGTCCAGTCCAACAAAGACATGCACAAGCTCTCCCCGCCGTGGGAAGGTCCATACATCGTTGCTGAAGTACTACGCCTAGGAGCTTACCGACTGAACGACAAGGACGACAACCTCATCATCAACGCCTAGAACATAGAATAGCTACGTCATTTCGATGCTTAAGTCTTGTATTTTTACATTTTCTAAATAAATAAAACGCTACATTGGCCCCATCTGAGTAACTGTTCTAGTCCTTTATAAATTCCCAAGGTTAAGCATAGCAGGCACACTACTATAGAACGGGCCTCTACTGACGGTCACTTAAGCCCCTCTACTGACGGGCAGAGGGCCCGTCACTCTGGGAATGTCAGTGGAGGGGTGTCCTCCACTAACGGGCGTCCCGACCGTCAGTAGTGCTTATTACTACTGACGGTCGCATGTTGCCTGTCAGAGGAGACCCCTCGTGGGAGGTGCCTGGAGGTGTCACCACTGACGGGCTCCACTTTAGTGACCGTCAGTGGTTGTATATTTTCACTGACGGGCATTCTGTAAGCGCCCGTCAGTAGAAGTCTTACCCACAACCACAGTTAATTATTCATAATCACAGGCTATAGCAATTACATTATTCATAATCACAGGCTATAGCAATTATTAATTTTTCACAAATTCAGAATGGGCCATCGGCACATAGTCACATGTCAAAACTCATAATCACATAGTCAAATTTCATAATCACATAACACATTCGTAATCACACATAACAGTTGACATAACAAATTCGTAATCACATACCACTTCACCTCTAATCCATTGATCACAAGTATGAAACAACTATTCTTCAATTTTCAAAACAACTAATCTATCGATTCTCGCTTAAGTTTGGCTTCGGAAATTGAGGGCCGGCGTAGAATTCACCCATTGGATTGATGACTTCAAGGTTGATGACTTTGGCGAAGGCTCTTTGGATGCGGGCAAAGTCCTGACACAAGTCGTACAACTGATTTCCCAGCTCACTCCAAGCCTTCAGTTCTTTCATATCTTTCCAATGCTTGTTCTTGTACCGGACAAAGCAGTCCATATGGGCACAGGTGTAGTACCCACATGTCACGCTATTTTCGGGCTGAACTCTACAAGGGAACTTGTAATGGTGTACCATTCTTGTCGCTTTTGCAGGTATTTTCTTATGTCCTGAGAACTTAGCTTTGAAAAAAGCTGTATCCAAGATATTAGTGATATTGCTGAAGTTTGATCTCTTTTGTCTTGTCTAACATGTTGAGCAGGATACCAAGCAAGCTGTTGCATATATTTTTTTCAACATGCATGACATCTATGCTGTGATGTGTGCTTAGGAATCTCCAGTAAGGCAAATCCCAAAATACGGATTTCCTTTTCCAGACGCCGTCCTGCATGGGAACATGCGGTTGTGTCTTACCCGGCGTGACACGGGGCATTGTGTTCACGATGTCATAAATTTCTACACCTGTCTTCTCCCGGGGCGCCGGACGGGTCTCAACAGTATTATCAAACAATTCCTTCTCTTGCCTCCATGGGTCATTCTGTTTCAGCCACCTTCGGTGGCCCATGAACACAATTTTTTTAGAGCCCTTTAAGTGTAAACTTGTTGTAAACTCCAAACACTTAACACATCCTTTGTATCCATGAACACACTGGCAGGATTGATATCCGTACGCGGGATAGTCTTGGACCGTCGTGAATAACAGCTCTTTCAGATTGAAATATTCTTCTTGGTCAGCGTCCCAGACCTAGGCCCCTGGTTCCCATAGTGTAGCTAGTTCTTCGAACAACAGTTGTTGATACACGTTCAGATCGTTCCCAGGTTGCTTCGGCCCTTCAATGAGAATAGAGAGGTGTATATACTTTCGCTTCATGCATAGCCATGGTGGAAGGTTGTACATCCATAGAACCACGGGCCAAGTGCTCATGTTGCCGAACGGATTGATTCCACCCGTACTCATACCGAACCTGATATTCCTCGGATCATTTCCAAAATCATCGTACTGGGCGTCGATTGCCCGCCACTGTGAAGCATTTGCAGGGTGTCTCATCATGCCATCATCAGTTTTTCGCCCCTCGGCGTGCCAACATGTCAGCTTTGCCTCTTTCTTGTTAGTGAACAAACACTTCAAACGGGGAAGGACTGGAAGATACCATACAACCTTTGCCGGAGCACCACTCATCACTGGGTCCTCATCATCGGCTTGGTTTCTATCCCGCTTGAATCTGGATGGGTTGCACGTAGGACACTTGTACAACTTCTCGTTCTCCTTGCGGTAAATGAAGCAGTCATTCGGACACGCATGGAACCTCTGCACGTCCAATCCAAGAGGGCAGACAACCTTCTTGGCTTCATCGGTGCTCGTAGGCAACAAGTTCTTTTTCAGAAAAACTTTTGCAAGATAAGCCAATATCTCATCGAAGCCTTCATCTGGACAATTATGGGCTGTCTTGATCCTTAGAAGTTCCAGCATGACCGACAGACGCGTGTGCTCTGGATTGGAACCGGTATACAACGGGGTTTGCGAGTCTGCAACTAGTCTCGTGAACTTAGCAGCCTCTCTTTCATCCCCAGGATCTACCACCACCTACTCCACCATGTGAATGTCCTGCACCATATCGGCCAAATTGTTCCCCGTTTCTTCTTCGGCGTCAGGTTCGAAACTCCCCTCGTTTTCTTTGTCCTCTCCGTGTTCGGCGTCCTGCTGTAACACTTGATCTTCCTCCTCCTCACGTTGACATATCCAACGTGAATAACCTGACATGAAACCCTTAAGCGCCAGGTGTACCGTCAACCTCCCTCTCGTATCGAACATTACCAAATTTTTACAATCGCCACACGGACAACAAATCTTCGTGCCACCTTTTCTCCTCATATCTTGCTCGGCGACATCAAGAAACTCATTCAAAGTCATAGCCCAACTCTCTGTCGCCCGGTTCTCGTACATCCAACTGCGATCCATCGATTGATCCCTATGACACGAGATGGCCGGCAATCACATGAAATACATACACAAGATGAAAAGAACACTTTTATATCTCATTCGTCCAAAGAGAGCATTGTTACCGATCTTTTCGACAAGGGAATGGAACTCCGGGGAGGAAAGAGAGATCTATGGAGAGAGTGAGAGGAGGAGGGAGAGATGAGAGATCTTGTTGGGTTGGAGAGAGAGAGAGATCTAGAAATAAGTGAAGAAAGGAGAGAGTTTGGGGAGGAAGAGAGATTTAAATCTAGAGATCTTGTTGAGTTTGGGGAGGAAGAAAGGAGGGAGAGGAGGAGGGTTGGGGAGAGGGAGTGTTTGTGGGTTTGTTGAGTTTGGGGAGGAAGAAAGGAGGGAGAGGGGGAGGGTTGGGGAGAGGGAGTGTTTGTGGGTTTGTTGAGTTTGGGGAGGATGAAAGGAGGGAGAGGAGGAGGGCTGGGGAGAGGTTGTGGGTGGGGGCGGCGGCGGCAGCATATGGGCGGCGGCGGCGGCGCTCGCTGCTGGCCAGTAGGCGCGCGAGCGCTGGCTAGCAGCGAGCGCCGCCTCTGGTTTTATATGGCCAGGGTACCACTGACAAGCATGTAAGTACCGCCCATCAGTGGAGACAGCACCTGTCCAGTCAGCCCTGTAGGAATCACCACTGACGGACAGAAAGAGCGCCCGTCAGTGGAGACCGCATCTCCACTAACGGGCATCTAAGAACCGCCCGTCAGTGGAGACAACCCGTCATCTATGGCACCCTGGTTGCATCTCCACTGACGGTCGGCTTAGGGGCCTGTCAGTGGAGGTCTTCCCTTTCGACCTGCCAGCCGCCTCCACTGACGAGCCTCTAGGGGGCCGTCAGCGGTGTACCCCTCCAACGATGGTCCTTTTTGTGCCCGTCAGTGGAGGGTGTTCAGCAGAGGGTCAATCTGCAAAGGGGGCTATGACGGGTCGGCAAGGGCATACATAAAAAGCTAAACCTTACACACGAACGAATTATTAAGGAAAATGAATTATGCAAAGCTTTAAGTTCCAAAAAGCATCAATTAATTATACTCGGGTTCCCCGAGTCCAGTACAAGTAGCATTATGCACATCTTCCTATCCCTACTCATCTGTCCGCCTGACCAGGTTCTCTGCAGCGGGGCGGACGGCTTCAAACAAGGCCGGAACTTCGTTCGCCGGAACGTCGGCGGTCATCCCGTCTTGGATCTCTGACAAATCAAACACTGGATAGTGAGACTTCGTCACGACGAGCGTGAACTCTACACCGTTCTGGTAGTGTTCGTCCGTCAAAGCCTTCACTTTGTCCGGCGCTAGTCAAAGGCGTTCCCCCACGACCTCCACCCGGTCCGGCCGCCTCATCCTTCCACAGCGCGATGCAGGCGGTCCATCCGGCCGCATACAGATTGCCCATCGTCATACTGATCTTCGCCAGGCGCACTTGGTAATCTACAGACACAACAAAGAAGGCATTAGATAGAACCCCCAGCTGACCCCTACTCGGCAACCCCGAGTTAGGCGCTTACCAGCAGCGGCGTCTGCAGCCCTCTTATTCGCCACCTTGGCAGCATCCACGGCTTGCCACAAATAGCCCTCGTGGACGGCGGCCTCCCTCTCAAGGTGCTCAACGTGCGCTTTTTCCACGCCGAGTGCCTCCTCAAGCTTGGCAGCCCTTTCCTCGGCCAAGGAAGTTTGACCAAGGTGGGCATTCACCGCCTCAAGCTCCGCTTCGAGTCGGGCGGCCTTATCTTCAGCAGCTACAGAAGACAAAGGAAAGTTAGCTCCACGAAGAATCACAAATCAACAAGGGCACAGGGTAGATACCTTGGGCCCGGGCGGTTTCAGAAGAGACTCCCCTCTTCAGCATCTCCACCTCTGCCTCCTGCTGGCGTACTTGCTCCCGCGCCGCGTTAAGGCTGCCAGTCAGATTGTCCAACTCGGCCTTCCTTTGGCCGAGTCGCTCAAAAGCTGGCAGCCGGGCCTGGAGGAACTCGGTCTTATCCATAGACCGCCGGACCAAGTTCTGCAAAATCACAACAGGGTTAGCCACTCGGAGATACTCTTCAGGACCCTCCACTTGGTTCCTTGAACCAAGCGAAGGCTCGAGGGCTACACCCTCTAGGTGCACTGTTCGTGCCCCCAGAGTGAAAAAAGAAGAAGAGAAACTAGGTGCTCGAGCAAAATCATTGAAGACCCTCTACTCGGTTTCCCGAACCAAGTAAAGGCTCGGGGGCTACACCCTCTGGGTGCACTGTTCGTGCCCCCAGAGTGAAAAAACACACTACCTACCAAGGAGCCCCCGCCCGACTGGTCTAGTTGGCCAAAGGCTCGGGGGCTACAGTTCTACAGATGCACTGCCCGTGCACCCACAACTCGAGAAAGATAAGCACAAGGCAAAGGAATTCGGTATGTACCTCTGCCAGTGGGTGGATTCTGCCGTTGACCAAGTTGGCACTTTCCCAGATGCCTTTTAGCAGGACCGGGAGCTTCTCTCCAAGCTCGGCAGTGGCTTTGAAGAGCTCCTCCCAATCCGCCGCCTCCCGAACATCGTCAACCTCCCGGAGGATGACGCCCGGATTCGCCGGATGCCTCTCCTGGACCCGGAGCGGAGGGACGGTCAGCTCGCGCCCCGACGGAGGTGGTGGCACGCAGTCCACCTCTGTCTCCTCCTGGCTCGACCCCGTCGCCTCCGTCACGGCAGGGGCAGGTGCCTCGGTGCTGACTTCAGCTGGCTCTGATGCAGGAGGCAGAGGAGGACGACTCGGGGGCGAACCCTCCGGCAGCGGTGCTGGAGCCACGTCCCTCACCGGCTGAACGTCCACTGCCCTTGCAGGAGACTGGGGCTGGGCCACCGGCGCTGACCCACTTCCCCCTTGATCGGGCACCTGGGCGCCCTTGGGGTCCACCGCCTTGCTCCCCCTACAAGGACATCTACTGTTATCCCCTATAGATGACAGAACAAAAGAAGGGGACAGACAGTATGCGAACGAACTACTCACTTGGCGGACCAGGGCATCGGCGTCCGCCTTCCAGTCTTCGGCGCGCTGGCCGTGGGGTAGGCCACTCTGCCCCCCGAAGGCAGAGTCGGCCGCTCTCTTCACCCCCTCGACTGGGGGGACATCACCACCAGCCACTTGAGAGATCTCCTCGGTAGCGGTGGCCAGAGTCGCCGGATCGGGACAGGCGGAGGAGTCGCTACGGCCCCCGAGCCTGCACCGGTGGCGGTTTTCTTTCTCTTCCTCGAAATGAGGGGGCAACGTCTTCCTCTTCCTCCTCCTCCTCTTCAGGAGCGGGGGCACTTGGCGGAGGGGCACGGGTCTCCTCCACCACCGAAGCCTTTCCTTTCGGTGCGCTGGCTCCAGAGGAGGATGAGCCGGCTGTTCCTTGCGGTGGCTGCCCATCTCTGGGGACGTCGGCGTACTGCGGCTGGTTCTAGATCTCCTTCTCTGGAAGGGGAGCGGTGGAACTGAAGCCAAAGAGAATCTGCGAAGACAGAAGACACGGAAACAACCCGAGTTAGACTCAGCAGCATCGTAACTTGCAAATAAGAGGAGTCGGGATTGACTGCTTACCCGGCTCAGAGGATTCGATCTACTAAAGGGCGGAGGCCGCCCGGAGAGGTCCAGATTCGTCCCCTGGGCCATGAGCTTGCCGACTCGGCACCGGACTTCGTCCTCCGGAAATTCCTTGGATGACTCCCGAGTCAGGTCTTCCTCGCCGGTGTACTTAAACATCGGGTGAACCCTTAGCTTCGCGGGCTGCACTCGTCATCGGATGAAGGTGGAGACGATGATGACTCCGGTCACCCTGGCTCTGATCGCTTTGGCAAGCTGGGACATGATGACCATGTTTCCATCCAGCTCCCGGTTCAGCGGCGGTTCGGACCAGCTTGGCTTGACCTCCGTAGGCTGACCCACGAACACCAGGAGCAACGGCGCGGGATTGGCACAGTAGAACCAATCCACGTGCCAACCCTTGTTGGAAGTCTACGCTGGCAGATCCAAGTAGTGCTTTGCCGCCCCGGGCCTCAACTGAAACCCGGCGCCTCCGACCATCGCCGGGCTGGCCTTGCTTGGCTGCAGCTTCATGACGAAGAGCCGTTTCCACAGCGCAAAGTGAGGCTCGATACCGAGGAAGCACTCGCACAGCGTGATGAAGCACGCGATGTGGAGCAGGCCGTTGGGGTTGAGGTTGTGAAGCTCCAGGCCGTAGTAGTAGCCCCGGAGGAAGGGGTGAACCGGCACCGAGAACCCCCGGTGGAAGTACGTGGAATGAACCACGATCTCACCGGTGTTCGGAGTCGGAAACTCCTCCCCCCCGGCGGCGTGCCACTCGACCAATTCCTTCGGCGGCAGCACTCCCGCCTTCACCAGGGCCTACAGACTGGCCTTGGTCGCCGTCGATTTCACCCACAGAGCCATCGAGTCGGAGGAGGGGATTCCTTCACTCAACAATTGCCACACCAGTGCATCTTCTTCGGTGACGGTCGGATCAGCTTCCCACTCAGGAGTATGCATTCAGCGGCGGCGGACTGAATCTAGGGATTTGGTGTGCGACGGCGCGAGGAAGACAAAGGGGTTTTTGCGCGAGAGAGGCAAAGTGGGCACTGGAAGGCGTGAGTGGGACCTGCTGTCCTCCCGGTCTTAAAAAGGGGGAACGGTTTGGGCAGTGTGATTCTTCTGCGCCCAAGTCATGACCCTTCCGCTTCCACTCTGAGACTTTTCCGCCTCCACACGCGCGAAATTCTCCTGCGCCCCTGGAGTGTCTCTTCGGATTCCAACTCCTGGGGTAACGGCCCACGTCGTGACTTTTCAGCACCCACGACGAGGCATCCCCACGGTCTGTGCTATTAAATGGACGAAATCCGATGGTCGTCCTTCCGGGGTTAAGTAGCCGTTTGGAATACTCCTCCATAAAGGAATAAATGTAACGTGCTTCCATTAAGCCGCTAGTCGGTTACCGATAAACTTGGAACCGAACGTTACAGTTTCAAAAGGTTTCAAGGGTTGGCCTCTAGCAAGAATGCAATCACTTGAATACACCCGAGTGAAGGGCAGTTATGGTGCGCCCTTAGCAGGCCACTAGTCGGACGCCGAGCAACCCGGAGCCACTGGTTTCTCCACCCGGACTCTTCGTGAACTTCGTTCCAAGACTTTCGGGATCCGGATTTTTTGGATTCAGTGGAATGTCCGGGCATCAGGCTTCGTCACTCGGGAACCTATGCGCCATGACTTGTGTTCTGGTTCTGACGCGGATTTCGAAGGCATTCCCTCAGAGGGACGCTAGCTAGACCCGAATCACTCGGGAAGCCAGGTGCTACTCGGGAATTCAGTCGGAATTCATGGTATGCCCCACGCTAGGCTATCAGCCGGTCTCTATCCATCAGGATAGACTGGATACCACCAGAACTAACCCGCAATTAACTCATCTGCCATGATATTCCTGCCCTTCGGGTGAATATTACTCGGCTTGTTATTGTCTTTTCTATGAGTCCCTCACAATCTCCCTGCAAGCAACCAGAAGACGCACGCATGGAGGTACCACTTGGGAAACTTGTTCTAAGGAGAAGAAGCAGTAGCCAGAGCATAAAGGACTCGGGGGCTACTGATGATCGTATGGCACCCGGGTATTGTCAAGGAGGATGAATCTGGTGATCCGAGCATGGGGTGGGCCAGGCTGATTACTCGGAGTCTGCTTGCTACGCGGGGTGCCTCACCAACTTGGAGTACAAGACAAGGATTAGTACCTACCCGGCAATCCGGATTCTGTTGTAACTAATTAGTAAACCAATCTATAAACTGATCGGGACTCTTGTAACCCTACCCTGGTCACCTATATAAGGTCAAGTAGAGATCCCCCGATCGGTAAGCGATTCGTAAGTTATTCCTAAGCGCTCATAAGTGCTCGTACTCTCATACACCTAGCCCTAGCAACCTTGAGATCTGTTCTTGAGGGCTTGCGGCACTCGGGATTCACGCAATACCAGCCACCAAACACATGCCGTAGGGTATTACCTCTCTTTGAGGGCCTGAACCTGTCGAAATATTATCTCCCATATGCACCCATCTAGATTTTCTGTGCGTACACCTCCCCGTATTTGTTATTGGCGGATTAGAACACCGACAGGACCCCACTTGTCATACTCCATGGCTAAGTTAGGCTTAGTAACAAAAGTTTTTCATAATTCTGATTTTTAGAGAAAAAGCAAGAAAATGCTAAAATTGCTTGAAACATCTAAAAATCATAGAAAATTCATACGAACTCGAAATGAGGTGATTCTTTTTTGTAAATTCATCATTTAATCTGTAGAATTTTATGGTATAACTTTTGTTCATGTTAAAGTGCTGTAAAAATTAAAAAATGACCAAAATGCCCTTAAACCCTAAAATTGAAGTATGATTTTTAGAAAAATCATGCTAGCTCAAAAAATAATATATGTTGCACCAAAATTCAAATTTTGATATATGTTGTATCTTGGCTTCATTTTATTCGTGCATCAACATATAAAATTTTGACATATATATAAATGTTGCTTTCTTAGATTATTTAAATAATTAGCTACTGACTTTATTTGAGTTTTGCATAGTTGGGTTTATATATTACTAAAAATGCATAAACATAGTGTTTTAGATTAATTTATATAGGAACTTTAGTACATGAACATTACATTGGTAGCTCCTTTTTTGATGAAAAGCTAGGTGGCTTTGTTTTATTAGGTCAATTTAACAATAATTTACTCGTTGTGCAGCGCGTGTAGCAAGATGGATCGCGGTTGGGTGTACAGTCCTCGTACGAACAAAGGGTACCTTGATGGTGTGATGAATTTTCTGATAGCTGCCGAGGAGGATAGGTTGAAGAAGGGTGTTCAATTTATATATTGTCCCTGTTGCGATTGTAGAAATGAGAGATCATTTCTCGGAAAGAACTCAGCCCTACAGATCCAAGCGCACTTGATTATTTGGGGCTTCAAACTGGACTACACATGTTGGACCAAACATGGTGAAGAGCAAAACATGTTACACGAAAACGTTCGCATCGTCGAAGATCCTGAAGTCACCAAAGGGAGAGAAGATGACGAGGAAGTAGGTGCGGACGATGATTGTGGCCACGCGGAGGAAGTAGGTGCAGATGATGATTGTGGAGACGCAGAGAATGATGATAGGTTGGATCAGATGCTGCACGATGCTGACGTGAACTTTAATACTGAGAGAGACTTCAACAAGTCCATGTGCTTGATTGAGGACTCCGAAAAACCTTTGTTCCCAGGTTGCAAGCCAAATACACAAAGCTCTCATCCATGCTCGAGCTGCTTAAATTGAAAGAAAGCTATGGGTGTTCAGACAAGAGTTTCACAGAGCTCTTAGGTCTCCTATCAGAGATGCTCCCAGATGGAAACGAGCTGCCCAAAAACACATACCGAGCAAAGCAGGTTGTTTGTCCATTGGGGATGGAGGTAGAAAGGATACATGCATGTCCGAACGACTGTATCCTGTACTGTAATGAATTATCAAACTTGTGTTCATTTTCGGTGTGCAAAGCATCTCATTACAAGCGTAAGAGTCAATCAGACGACGGCGAGTCTTTCATCGAGCAGAAGAAAGGAATTCCCGCTAAGGTGGTGTGGTATCTGCCTGTAATTCCGCGTCTGAAGCATTTCTTTGCGAATCCAAAAGAGGCCAAATTGTTGTGCTGGCACTCGGAGGACCGTTAGGAAGATGGAAAGCTAATACACCCCACCGATTCCACACAGTGGAGAAACATCAACATGATCTTCCAAGACTTCAGGGCGGAACCGAGGAATATGAGGTTTGCGTTGAGCACGGACGGAATGAATCCTTTCGGCAACATTAGCAGCCGGCACAGTACTTGGCCAGTTGCTCTTTGTATGTACAACCTACCACCTTCGCTATGTATGAAGCGGAAGTACATCATGATGTCGCTGCTTATCCAAGGGCCGAAGCAACCTGGGAATAATATTGATGTATACCTAAGACCTTTGGTGGAAGATCTGAAAACACTGTGGAACGAAGGGGTGCACGTATGGGATGCGTACAAACAGGAGAACTTCACCCTACACGCCATGTTGTTCTGCACGGTCAATGTTTTGCCTGCCCTGCCTAAACTTTCGGGCCAGAGTAAAGAACCAGACAAGGCTTGCCCTCAGTGCTTGGATGGTACTGCGAGTAGGTGGCTGCCCCACTCCCGTAAAATGGTGTTCATGTGCCACCGTAATCACCCGTACCGCAATATGATGGAACAATTTGACGGGACGAGGGAGAGAGGTTTATTTCCAAGGCAATAAACCGCAAGGTTTATTGCGCCACCGTAGGTTCATAAAAAAGCAGGCAAGAGGTACAATATGGTTAAGGATATCGATATTGTCCTCAGAAAGAGTGGTAAAAAAGTGAAGGCCAGCGGCATGTGGAAGAAGAAATCAATATTTTGGGAGTTACCGTATTGGCGGCACCTTGAAGTTCGCCACTGCGTCGACATCATGCATGTAGAGAAGAACGTGTGTGACAGCTTGATTGGTCTATTACTTAATATTCCAGGGAAGACGAAGGACGGCCTCAACGCACGTCTCGACTTGGTTGACATGAAGATCAGGCCCGAGTTGGCACCTGAACCATCCCAAAAAGGCAGAACAAGGCTTCCTCCGCCCTGTTATAACCTGAAAAAGTCCAAGCGGACCGATCTGTGCCAGAGCTTGAAAGGGGTGAAAGTTCCGTCCGGTTACTCCGCCAACATCTCGAAACATGTTTCGATGGAAGATCTAAAATTAGTTGGCATGAAGTCCCATGATTGCCATGTGTTGATGACATAGATGATTCCTGTTGCGATCCGAAATATACAGCTGAGCTATCTCCGAGACACAATCATTAGGTTGTGTTACTTCTTCAACACAATCTCTCAGAAGGTCATCGATCCCGAAGCACTAGATGTTTTGCAGGCCGATGTGGTGAAGACACTGTGTCCTCTTGAGATGTATTTTCCTCCGTCGTTTTTTGATATCATGATCCATGTTATCATCCACCTCGTGAGAGAGATAAAGATCTGTGGACCAGTATTTCTACGTCAGATGTACCTGTTTGAGTGGTACATGAGAATTCTCAAGCACTACGTACAAAACAGATCTCGTCCCGAGGGCAGCATCGTCAAAGGTTACACAACCGAAGAAGTGGTCGAGTTCTGCATCGATTACATGGACCAGCTCAAACCAATAGGTGTGCCTGTGTCTTGCCATGAGGGGAGACTGGATGGCAAATGGACCATAGGGAGGAAATCACTCATTACTGACTACGCGGCATTATCTCAAGCCCATTTCATAGTCTTGCAACACATGACTGAGGTGGCCCCGCATATCAACATGCATAAGGAAGAGCTACGCAGAGAGAATCCAGGCCGTACGGAGGCTTGGCTCACCAGACAGCACAACTGCAGCTTCAACAACTGGTTGCGGGTCTGAAGTACTAACAGTTCAACTGAGGAGAATATTGGCTGGTTGGCAAGATGGCCAAGTCACACAATCCTACAATTTGAAGTATATGACATAAATGGGTACACATTTTATACCAGAGCACAGGATGGGAAGAGCACGGTACAGAATAGCGGTGTTCACATAGATACCTTCCAGGATAAACGTGGAGTGTGCGCATACTACGGGTACATTGAGGAGATCTGGAAACTCGACTATGTACGTTTTAAGATCCCCCTCTTTCGGTGCGGCTGGGTCGCACTCTCAAGTGTTAAGGTCGATAAATACGGCATGACTACAGTGGACCTCCTGCGTGCCGCATACAAAGACAAACCATTTGTACTCGCTAAGCAAGCTATTCATGTATTTTATGTCCAAGACCCGGCAAATCAGAAGCTTCACGTAGTCCTCCAGGGGAAAAGAAGGATTGTCGGAGTTGAGAATGTCGGGGATGAAGAAGAGTACAATCAATTTGATGAGTTCCCTCTCAGAGATGGCACCGCGCTGAACAAAGAACAACTACCGATCAGGGCTACTTGCTACTTGCGCGTCGATCATCAAGAAGAACTGGTTGTTAAAGGAGATTAGCTTATTTTGTACGGTGTAACTCGATTGTTTTGTACCTATTGTATCTATTGTGAGGGTTATAAGGATAATAGTTATACCAATGAATTGAATAGACTAAAATATGAATTTACAAAAAAGTTCAACTCATTTGGAGTTCTTATGAATTTTCTATGATTTTTACAATTTTAAGTCAGTTTTTGCATTTTGTGTATTTATCTCAATAAATCAAATATGTAATACTTTTTGTAATATGTAATATGTATTGCGAACCGTCTGTATTACCATTTTAATAAGTACGAGTCGCTCTCTCGCCCTAGGTTTTGACAACTTCCTGCCTTGCTCCTCCGCCGCACCCACCGCCGGTTCCCAACGCCCTCCTCCCCGACGATCTCCTCCCCGACGGCCTCCTACCCGCCGGCCTCCTACCCGCCGGCCTCCCTGACAACGTCCTCCCCACGCTCCTCCCGATGACCTCCCGAGCTGCCGCCACCGCACATCGCCGCCGCCGCTGCCCGACCACTTCCCCGACTGATGGCCTCCCCGACCTTGCATTCCCAGGTAAGCCCCTCCCTATTCTAGTCCACCTCCTCCCGCCTCCACTTCCAGATCCTGCACCTTCCCCGCACCCTCGCCAGACGGCCCCTCTCCCATGGACCTACCACGGGGCTCGATGAGGAGGCGCAGCTCAGCCTCAGGCACCAACATCTTCCCGAGGAGGCGCAGCTCAGGCTGCACTAGATCGCCACCTAAGGTTATCTGTGACCAGGGTTTAGGAAATTAATAATTGGATTTGATCGATATCAAAATTTAGCTTATATTGCTACCAGAAATTTCTGGTCAGATGTAAACATGGATTGAAAGTTCATCTTAGTAAAACATGGATAGAGGAACTAGCACACATCTGATGCTTTTATTTAATTTTCTTTCTTTTATGGATAGGGTAGCCTAGTTATATTCTTGCTTGTGTTTCTGAAGCTGCAATTCATCCTAGACAGTACATGGGTTAATAGTTCATGCTAACTTTGAAACTTTAGCAGTTTGGTCACAATTGCAGCTAGCAGTAAGGCTTGTCTGGTTGTTTGCCTGATACTAATGGGTAGATAGTACATGGGCGAAGGCCCCTGACTTTATACAGAGTAAGAGATGAGGGAAGGCTAAAAAGGGTGTGTTGCTTGCTTGCCTTGTTAAGTAGATCCACCACAATTGCTGGAAAAACAAAAGGGAGGCTGATCTGATGGCCATGACCATGTTACATGTGACTCTGGCTTAGTATCTAGTAAAGAATGTGTGTTGGGTTCTTCTATTCCTACCAAACTGTATTGAGCTTTTGCATCATTTAATAATTAATATTGTTGGGACTTGGGAGTACAAGTTACTGTTTGAGTAAAAGTAAATTGAAACTCAATTCATGTATGCATAGAAGTTCGATGAAAAATAAGGCAATCTTCATTTTGTGATCTCTATGTCCAAATGAGGCTTATAATGTAAATGAGGGTGTGTTTGGTTGCTGCCTAAACGACCCCCGAGCTCCTCAAACAGAAGGAGCAGCAAGGAATAAGAAGGAAATCAAGAGGAGGAGCCGACGCGTGAAAGGAAGCCATCAAGACTACGAGCAGGAGCAACATAAAGAGGCCAAGATCAAGAAATTAGTTATGGCTCTTAGTAGAGGCAAAATGTTCTAACATCTTAGAAATAATACTTATCTTAATTATTCTCTGCTCTCTACATGAATGCATATATCTATATTGGTTATGTACTGAAAGAAAAGATACTGCATTTGATCTATAGCTTCTTCCTTTTGCAATATGTACCTCCGGTGGAAAAACATATATCATCTTGCTCTTAGTCTCTTATTACTATTCTTACAAGCATATGTATTCTTACAAGCACAGATATTGCATGAACTTTGATGGTTTTGGATTTATGTGCTTTCATAGTGAATAAACTTATAAGATGGCGTCCGGAGATGAACGTGAAGTGCCTCTGGCATCTTCTCCTCGACTAGATGAGCTGTACTTGTCTCCTCAACCAGCTCAACCGTTGCCTCAACAACATGCAGAAGCCTCGTCTCGTGAGCAAACTGAAGGAACGGATGGGCAGAAGCGAAAGCGAGGTGGCCGAGGAAAAATCAAATGCCCAAGGGTCACTACATGATAACGCATGTCAGTGATGAGGGTGTGCCCACATTGCCTCAGCAGGCTCAGGCGGCATTCCATAGAGCGTGCACTTCACTTGTGAGGACAAAGGTCCGGATAACGTACGCCAACTAGCCGTCAGTGCCGAATACGGAGAAAGAGTTCCTGTGGGACACAATCAAAGCACAATTCGACTTCTCAGAAGGTACCGTGAAGGAAGTGGAAAGACAGGCAAAAGCCAAGATGGGCAAGGTGTGGAAGACCTTCAAGAGCGAGCTTTACAACACGTACGTGAAGAATGATCTTATGCCCTACAGGCAGGAACCGGACACTTACGGGTACTTGGAGGATCAATGGGCAGAATTTGTGGAGATGTGCACGTTGGAGGAATTTGTGCAGCGGAGTCAAGCAAACAAGGCGCGGCAAGCATGCAACGTTCACCCCCACAGGCTTGGCACCGGTGGGTATGCACGCAAAGAGTTGGAATGGAGAAGGGAGGACGAGCAGGCATCTCAGGAGAGTCGCACGACACCGTTCTCCCAGATCCCAGAGAGGCGGGCCCGGAACAGGTATCGCGCGAGGGCCAACATCTCGGCTGATGGCGCCGTCGCCTTCAGCAAGCCCAAAACCATGCTAGTGGCCGAAAGCATCCTATGACTGTCAAAAGAATCCTCTCAAGGAACTTTCCAAGCTGCCAGGGAAAAAGATATACTAACTTCAACTCTGGGAAACAAAGAGCACCCGGGTCGAACGCGTGGCGTGGGGGTCACGGTTCCATGGAAGTTGGGATTCCCCGATGATGCAGGTTCATACAGGAGTCGAAGGAGAACTAGAGCAGAGCACGAGATATCTGAGCCGTGAACAGATGAAAGGAGAGCTGATGGAAAAAATATATGCCGGCCTAGAACAAAGGATCGACTCAAGGGTCGAAGAACAGGTACGGCAGATAAGGCAGGAGGTTGAAGCCGCCGCGGCCGAACGCAGCCCCGCAGGCTCATCCCCACAGGCTCGGCGCTGGAGTAGCTACGCATCTGTGGAAATGAGAATGATGAGGACGTACATGAACCAGCTCCTCAGGGCAACTTTCCAGATGACGTCCGCGACTTCGACTTACCTTTCAAGGACATTACAGGTGACATCGCAGTAGCAAATTTCCTGTGGATGACAAATCAGTGGCAAAAAGGTGCAAGCTCCTCGTGCCCAGCAGTTTTGGCTCGGATCACATGCTTGAGGCTGGCACGGGTTAGCATTTCCACCAGCTGAATCGGCCGCTGTGCACGGAGTTTCCGCTAGCAGCGGATAACACCAGGTGACAGTGGACATGGTGCACGCGAATATGTCATCCTACCCACTTCCTATACCCCTGGAGGATGACGTCACGACACTGGGGCAGGCCGTTAACGCGTTCATCCAGTGGCCAAAGAAGTACATTTCACTGGTTGCCCCTCCACCTCCTTCACGACCGCTGTCTCTGGTACGTGACGGTAAAGATTTCTCATTCCATGGTCCTCCGTCGAAGGTTAATCCGCTTCGGCACAATCTCAGCGGTGTAGCAAATCTTAGCAATAGGCCACCAAGTCGAGTCCACAAGCTCAGCGTAGGACCACCAGAAATACCAAAAATTCAGCCAAGGGCAAAGAGGTATAAGAAGAACCCGAGATAAGAGTGTACACAGAAAGGCAGCCGCTAGTGACGTAGATGGAGTTAGAACGACTCGGTTGGGCAGCTCAGATTATGCACGAGTTTTATATGAAGAGGTCCAACGAGGAGACAGAGCTTCCTCAAAATATCAGCGCCAGGTTTGAGCGGCAACATTTCCTCCATACGATTTATCCGACCTATACCGTCACGACGCCCTCGATGTCAGCCTGTTAAGGTGCTGGACACTGTAAGTGTTCTGAATCACGGTTTATGCTAAGTGAACTACCTAACTCATTGATACGCTCTTTCAATAACATTACTCTTATGTGTAGACATACGATTCAAGAGGCTAGGACAGAAAATCGTAATATCGGATTCCTCGATCCACAAGTGGTCATATCCACAATGGTCCAATGCAAGCCGCAGGAGGTCGAGGATTACATCGCGGAGGCCATGCTCATTCTCTGTACTAAGCACCACATTCTTCTACCGTAGAACTACGACTTCCACTGGATGCTCGTTTGTATCGACCCACAACGTCAACATGTTGTGTACTTTGACTCCAGGTACCACCCACCCGAGAAGTACGCAAGTTTGACGAGGGTGCTCAAGGGGCATTCAAGAAGTTCGTTTCCAAGGGGGGGCCTGTACAAACAACAAAAGCCAAACCGACCTACCGATTTCATTTCCGGTAATAATTCCACCCTCGCCCATGAATAATGACCTCGCACGTTCTAGTATATATGCGGCAAAACTAAATTTACCCTGCACGTAATTGTGATTTCTGCAGTGCCACAAGCAGCCGCTGGGCAGCAACCTCTATGGATACTATGTGTAATGACCCAAAATTTTAAGACGCGAGGTCAGTGAAGATCGTCAGTGAAGATCGTCGTAAATAATTTGGAGTTCTTCTCAACACATGCATGCATTTAAGCCAGTTAGAAGTGACGCTGATTAACAATTTAAACATACGATCTAACATCAACCTTAAACGAAAACCCTGAAACTAGCTTTACCCAATTCTTAGCTTACTAATCCTTTATAAGCAACCAGATGAACATTCTTTTCTCCAAATCTTGTCAATTTTCATATTTAAGAGTTATTTATCTGGTTAAGACTAAAAACAAAGCTTCTAAAATATATTTAAGCATGTTCAACTCCTAACTTGAACCCTAGTATGAGAATGTTATTTCAACAACTTAAAGTTTAATCCATTAAACTAATAACGATTGAGGAGTATTATTAGGTCACATTCAAACACTATATATTTTATAAACTTTTACAGATTCTCCAAATGGTTTCTGGACTCTTTTTCTTAAGCTAACTCTAAAAACAGCAAGAAATCAAAACAAAAGGAAGAAAACAAAATGTAGAAAAGATCTTACCTTTGCTGGGCCGAAGCCCATGCCGTCACCGCCGCATTTTGCTGCCCGCGGGACCCACGCGCAGGTCCCCCCTGCTCAACCTAGGCAAGCCGCAGGCCACATCCTCTTCTTCCCCAATTTTCCTTTTCCCCTCAATTGATTTCTCCTAGGCCGCTGCTCCCGTGCTCCCTCCGTCCGCTAGCTCCATGCCTCCGTAGCTTGCCCAGGTCACCGCCAGCCAGCCTCGGGTGCTTCGACCCCATCGCCAGCAATCGTTGCTCATCGCGCCCAGTGAGCCCGCCGCCGGCCGATCTCCGAAACACCGCCGGTCTTCCCCGTGTCGCCGCTGCCCCCCTCCTCCTCCCTCCGTCGAGCCAGCTGCTGCCTCTCCCTCGGTCGTCCTCACGGGTGCATCGCCACCGTCGGCCAGTGGCCCACCCGTCGCCCCTCCGCACCCGTGCCAGCCTCCGTGCGCCGCACCCAGAGCTCCTTGTCTGCCTCGGTTAGCTGCCGTCAGCTCCTTCCTCCACCCTGCAACGCCGCCGGAGCCACTCCTCACTCTGGCAGGGCCGTCCCCATCACCGTTCGCCTCAACGCCACCCCCGACGGCCACTTGCTGCTGCCACTCGAGTGCGCCGGTCACGCATCTTCTTCTAAACCTGAGAGAACCAGGACGCGAGCTCAAGCCTCCTTCTTCCTGGAGCTCGGTCTATGCCCAAGTCGACTCGCGGTCAAGCGCCGCCACCGATGGGGCCGATCCTCGTCCCATCGTTGGAGATCATCTCCCGCCGCCTTCGCCAAGCAGCTCATCGGCATTCCGAAGCGCCACGCCGCTTCTCTTCAGTCGCCGTCGTTGATGATGAGGTGAGGCCCCAGCATGTGCAAGCCTTTTTCCTTCCTCCTCCCTCTGTTCACCGCATGCCTCTGACAGCTCTTGCTGTTGTGCGAGTGAAAACCGTGCTCTCTACCCGTTACCTCTAATCAATCAGTCGGTGGCATGTTGCTCTACTTCTTTCCAAGTAATAACGAGATTGCACATGGGTTAGTTGCTCTAACTGTTAACCAATCACTGATTAGTGTGAGTAATAAATCAATAAACCAGGTGATGCAACTAATCATTAATTAAAATGCTCACCAAGTTGTACCTAATCTCTAATTCGCCTTTGGCCGCTAACCCCACCCTAGCTAAATGTCAATTAAGCGGATGAAATAGTGAGTATACTGTTTAAGGTTCATTGACCTTATGATGTATATGGTTCAATGATACCCCCTTTTGCATGTGAGCTCAACTGAGAAGCAATTAGCAGATCTTGATACTTGAGATGCTTACTCTATCAATAAACTGATTAATTCCTTAGTTGCATCAATACCTGATGATTAGCTCAAATAACTAGATCTAGACATTTTAAAATATTCCAATTGTTCACTAACTAGTGGCTAGCTCAGTTGATAAACACACTGATTAAAATATGAGCTAACGTACACCTGATCAGTGGACTCAATCCATGTAAGATGTTAGTGTCAAATTAGTTAAAGCTAATGCTCAGTTGTAAGAATCACATGTATTATATCTGGTGAATACTGTTATCGATACCTGATCGATGAACTAGCTGATGCCTTAGGGAACGTCAACTGTGATCCATATACTCAACTGACACTAAACGAGGTTAAGACGTAGTTGCTTGGCTGAACCCACATACATTATCACGAACCAGAATAACTAACACTTGGTTTAGTTGCAACCCAAATGATTGATGAATTCTAACCTATCTAATAACCTGCTAGTCAATGGGATTAGTTGGTTAATGACCGCCAGCTACAGCCAATATACCTGACTATTTCAGCTAACAGAGGCTGATACAATTAATCATGGACGAGTACAGTTAAGGCACTGATGTATCAAATCTTCACTTAAGGGAAAAAAACAAAGTAAGACAAGAAAGGATATCTTGATCTGAACCCCACGCCATCCTTATCGACTAAGTCCAACTAGGGATAACAATCTTTACCATAATGTTTCTTTACTAAGAAAAGATAAAAACTAGTTAGACTTCAAAATCTTGTAGAAAATTTGTATAACCTCCAACACAAGTTAATTCCTATTTGTAAATCCTGCCTTTTGAAACAAAGAATCTAACGGTGTAGGTCTCCCTCATGCTATTTATACAAATTCTGAAATTCCAATAAGTCTCTTTAAGCCGCACGTTCAAAAAATGAGTAATTACAACCTCATGCTAGCTCCGCATGGAACCTGACTCATATCACTATTCCTACTTTCCCATTATTTTAGCATGGCATTATCTTTATGTATGCATTCCTGTCATGCAACATTTAAATGAAGAAATGCTACATAGTAACACATACACTCGAAAAATGTATACCTTAAGTTCTAGTACCTTATTTGTACCTGCGGTCTGCATATAGATCTTAATGAACCTGTGATTTCATCTTAGTATAACACTTTGTTAATATTTATCAAATCACAAATTAACGTCATAAAATGTATGATCTATCTCTTGCATGTGATTTTCACGGGAATCCAAACCTGATAAAGATAAGCTAAGGTTAACCGATTAAATCTACATGTTTAATCTTGCTTATGGGATACTCACATCCATCTTAGTTGCATATCTCAACCATTATTACATCCATGTTAAATGCATCCATGCATCCCCGTCATTTTCAAATTAGCTTCTTAGGTTTGCTTTTCCCTTTTGGAGGTCATTTGCTTCTTATTGGCATTTCGAGTATTATGGAGTTCTTACGTATAATCACCCTACTTCTCCAAGCAAGGAGGCAAGTACACAAAATGACTCGCTAAGATTCCCTTAAATTGAATTCATGCCTTGCTATCGATTGAGGTTCATTGCTAGATTGTATTGTTGTGATGATATGATGAATTAGTGATGGCGAATCACTAGTATGGTTAGGTTCAATGGTTGTTGAAGATCAGCGGAGATCTTTTAATTGGACTAACCAAATATGGAACCTTTAAAATGTGAGTTGTGAGAGCCGGGGTACCGACACCTACAGATGGATCGGCAGGTGGTTTAACCTAGACCGATACTGGCGTCGTAGGGCTTTACCCGTCACCCACGGCGGGAATGATTGTGAGAAAGGTGGGAAGTCACGGTCGCGTAACCCTAAACTTACACTTTCTCAATTCATTTCCCGCGTTGGGCAAGTCTTGTCTTGCCTTGCCTGACTACACATTGGTCAAACCATTGTCTTTGGTTGGCCCTAATCAATGGATGAACCTTGTTTTGGTTCATTCATAATAAGTTGTCTTGGTTGACATGATGTGATGATTGAGGTATGACACTTGTTTTGGTTCATTCTTAATAAATTGTCTTGGTTGACATGATGTGATGATTGAGGTATGAAATTCTTGGTTCAATTGTCATATGCTTAAACTTGCAGGTGAACTTGGTCATGCGAATACATATTTATATTGTTATCAATGTTATCCATGTTATTGTTTACCTTGCTATGATGAATTGCAATTTTAGTGATTAATTCTCGGTTAATAGCTTTGCTGAATTTAATTTGGGATGAGTCTATAAATGTGACTTGCAAGTACGAAAGTACTTACGGAATTCAATTCCGAACTTGTTGCAGGTGGGGCTAGAATAGAAGAGTTCTAAATTGCTGGTCTTGTGAAAGTTGATGACTGATTGCAAATTTGCCCTTCTCGGTCACACTTGTGGCTTATGTGTCTTTTTTAGAAGATGATTGAGCTGCCATCTCAGGGGTTTTCCCGTTTATTCCGCTTCTATTTTTGTACCTTACTATCATGCAAACGACTCTCAAGTCGTATGTTATGCAATATATGTATGTCCTTGTGTAAGAGATAAACTTATGTATCTTATATTACCTTTATGTTAGAGTTTGACTTGACATACCTAAGTTGTTATTGTGGCCTTTCGTACACCATGCGTGAATGAATTGAAGTGTACGAAATGGTCGTAAAGAAATAGGGTTCCCTCTCTTGTTTCATTTTGTGTGGTAAATCGGTTGAGTGACCCGCTAGCTGAGATGCTGTGCCGGCTAGGCAGGGTGTGGGTAACGGTACCGGGCTTTCAAGCGACCCACTAGCCCTATGGCTAGGTTAGGGTGAGGGTACGTTTGCCGGACTCCTCCGATCCTACCGTACTTGATGAGCTGGAGAGCGACGCTAATTCTTTACCGGACTTTGAATTTGTTTTCAGCTTCATTTGCGATGAGTATGTCTTTGCCTAGCTTGACCAACCGTGAGTGCATACGACATGTGGTAATCGTATGGTGGGTTGGTCAGGTGTCGGATCATCCAGCAGTGAAGGCATACGACATTCTAGTAAGCGTATGGTGTGCTGGGCGATTTCTCAGGTACTCAGACTTCGCATCGCAGTTCTAGCTATTTATGAATTCGGGGTCCCTAACACTATGTCGCGACATATATGTTGCAGATCGTTAGCTCTAGTGCGGTAGATCCGGAGGTTAGTGTCATTACACCATATTCAGTTACATTTTTCATCGTTCTGACGTTATGCCTAACCTGTTTTGGTTTCCTTCTGCAGACATTTAAGTTTCCTATAGATGAGCTCCAGAGTGACGAGGTCCGATATGTTCAAAAATGATTAATAGGTTTTCTACTATCCCAGCTATTGAAGGACACCGGAGAATTCCATACCCCTCAAAATTTGCACCTCAAAAACGGTTAATAGGTTACTGCTTGTGAACTTTGTGTTCGACAATGACGTTTAATGTGATTACGGATGAGTTACTGCTTCTTAATGACTTTGTGGTTGAGAATGGCGTTTAATGTTTGCTTGTGAATGAAAAAGTTTGAGATCAATGACTATATGCCCTGCCGCACTGCTGCCGCGGCAGCGGAAACGGTGGTTTCCGCTGACGCGGCAGCAGGCTGCAGCACCGTCGCCCTATCGCACTACTGCCGCAGCAATAGAAACGGTGGTTTCCGCTGCCGCGGCAGCAGCTGCCGCACTGCCAGCCTGCCGCACTGCTGCCGCGTCAGCAGCTGCATCACCGTCGTACAAATTCTTTTCACGGCAGCAGTGCTGCAGGGCGACTTGCAATGGTACAGACGGTTCCAAGTACAGAACCGTCTGTACAAAGAATTTATACAGACGGTTCTACTCATAGTGCCGTCTGCACAAATGCTTTGAACAGCACCTCATGAGCGTTTATACAGATGGCTCTGTATCCGGAATCGTCTGTACAAACACTTTGGAGGTGCTGTTCAAAGCATTTGTGCAGACGGCTCCCAACTACAACCGTCTGTGCTATTCGATTAGTGCAGACGGTTCTGTTTTGAAACCGTCTGTAGTACTCGATTTGTGCAGACGGTTCTAGTTGGGAATCGTCTGTAGTACTCCGTTTGTGCAGACGGTTCTAGTTGAAAACCGTCTGTACTACTTGATTTGTGCAGACGGTTCTAGTTGGGAACTATCTGTACTGGTTTATTTGTACAGACGGTTCTTCAACCGTCTGTACAAACCTGATTTGTACAGACTCTTTCGTACAGACAGTTCGAAAAACCGTCCCGCACGGGTGTTCTGAACCGTCTGTACAAATGATTTCTGTAGTAGTGGAGGCTAGTTTTACAAATTTTTTAAATGTGATATTATTTTTGAAATTTCTGAGTAAAAAATAATATTTAAAAAAGTCTATCTTTTGTCACCATCCTGCTGTAAACACTCGCGTTGTCGTTTTCCAAACCATGCAGGCAATGTACCAAGAAGAAAGCCCCGAGGTGCTGCTGGACAATAGATTCATGGACCTTTGATGGTGACAGGCTGCAGGCTAGCTGGATTCATGGACATTTGAGCTTGCATATATTCACCATCTACCGTGTGCTGTTTCCAAACCATGCATGCAATGTACCAAGACGAAAGCCGGAGGTGTCCATGTACCAAGACGAAAGCCGGAGGTGCTGCTGGACAATAGATTCATGGACCTTTGATGGTGGCAGGCTGCAGGCTAGCTGGATTCATGGACAATATTTGAGTTTGCATATGTTCACCATCTACCGCGTGCTGCACTGCAGGCGTACATATTTCTGTTGGTAGTGGCATAGCGTGTGTGATGAACTAGCCAGATGGCCGACGTATTTGTACAACTAGATTTATTTTATAGTGTCACTAGTATAAAATCGTCCATCCGTGACGTCTTATCCGAGATGGTTAGACCAAAGCGTCACGAATAACAGATATCCGAGGCGGTTATGACAAGACAACTTAAGCGCCTCGGATAAGGGTAACATCCGCCTCGGATTACAAACCGCCTTGGATGAGGTCATATCCAAGGAGTTTATATATTAGCAACCGCCTCCATTTTAGACGACCACATCCGAAAGTGGTTGTTAATATATAACCGCCTCCCTATAATCTATATTCGAGGCAAGTAATTGGATATAGCCGCCACCAATATTCTGCATAGATTAAATGTGTTGCGTGAGCAGACAGACCAACAGACCAAAATCTATCTTAAATGTGGTGAATTACTGGCGATTTTTTGAGCGATTTGGTGGCGATTTTTGAACAAAGAAGCTAGATTTGGAAGAGTGATTGAAGAAAATAATTCCTTATTGCTTAGCGAAGGTTAGTGATTTGTTTTACAAGCATTTTATCCAATAATTGGTGATTTTGCTTTGTTATTTGGACATTGAGAATTTTGATTTATATGGTAATAATTGGATGCATGAAGATGGTTGATTCATTGTATATTTGAATGATTTGTATTAATAGAGATTATTTGTTAAGGTTTGTACAATTTGAAAGGAATTTTGTGGCTAAAATGGAAAAAAGATAAAAATGATGGCATTATATTCGTGGCTTAATTTATAAATGCAAGAAATTGTAATTTTGTTAGTTATAGGTTAGTAATTGAAGAGAGTCGATGCATATATGTTAGTTATATTTGTTAGTTAGTTAGGTTAGTAATTGAATTTTAAAAAAAAAGGTTAGTACTTTTTTTAAATGGTTATGTTAGTTATTGATGAAATGTTAAACTCATGTCACGTAGTCGATGCACTTTATATTTGTAATTTTAATTTAAACTTTCTATATGCACGGCATAGATGGATCGAAGAGGGATGTATAGAGCTCGCAACACTGAGGCGTATAGAGATGGTGTGAGAGCCTTTCTGTCAGCTGCCGAGGCGGACATGTTACGAGGTGGACATGTTGAAAGAGGGGATAGCAAACACGTATTGTCGATGCCTAGACTATTGTAATGTAAGGATTTTTGACCACCCTCATAACGAGTTCCACTTGTTTAAGAGAGTGACGATGAGTAGTACGCAACTACTATATACGACGACGGTATCCGTATACGGATACACAAAGATCTAGGAGTATTCTAACCTACCCGGGAGGATGTGTATATCAGAGAAGAACTCTAGGTCGATAAGGAAACCACCCGTAGGTATCCGGGACTTTAAACTAGGGAATCAATCCCTACGTTTAAGGATGACATAAATCCTACTCGAAGACGAGTCCATATCTCTTACGATATGGTATACCCTCCATAAAAGGACGCCTGTGGCCTTGGAGGAAGAGAAGAAGCCAGCTCCGAATCAAGCTCTTTGATCAAGATCCTTGCCTTTAGTAAGAACCACTCACTATGGATAGTTTCTTCCTCCACGCCGAAAAAGGTGAGTTCCATAACCACTAACAAGTTTTTGGGCCTTTTTATAATCTTCTTGAAGGGATCACTGAGCTCAACTCCACCAAACCGTCTAGGAGGCGGTGGCCTCCAAGAGTAATAAGTTCTCAGATTTCCACTCGAATACAATCGACGCCGAGAGCTCAAACTGATGCAACCAATTCAATCGCTAAGTGTAGCACAATGCATACTCATCTCATACTCTCATCTATCTGCTTTCTCTGTAGATCATGTCTTCTTTTGAAGGGAATCATGCACAGGTTGTGGACAAGGGCGACAAGGAGAAGAAAACCGACAAAGGGAAAGCTAAAGCTCCGGAAGTAGAGCCAGCTTCAGGCTATGCTACTGATGAGAATATGGAATCTTTAGTAGAAATTGCTAGCTGAGGCCCCTCAAGAACATGGATAAGCTTTTTCCTTCGTCTTTGGTTAGCTACAACTTGAAAATAAGCAGTATTCCTATGGGAAGTCACTGCGTGACCGCGTCATCAGGTGTCCTTGTTATCTGGTTCGTTCATACACTTTAAGATTTGTCCTTTGTAATGTATACTTAGATGTATAATTTATCTATTCTAATTTAAAGCTTGTAATTCGGAATGCCATAAATGTGTCCTGCAGGGAGCTAGGTCGGAGACTTCACTTTACTGGTTGCACGGTCCTGTAGGGAGCTAGGTTAGAGGTTAAAATGAAGTGGTTGTGACGCTCGCAGTCGCTTGCTTCCCGCACAAAATTTCTCAAGCCCAACAGAAAGATCAGATGGGCATATATTTTCACCAAATTTTACTTGTATGTACTTCATTCCATAATATAAAAAATTTGAACTATTTACAACCTGTGCAAAAAAAGCAAGAAACACACTGGGCAAACATGTGTATGAAAAAGGAAACATATTTAAGTTTTGAAAAAATCTGAATAAATTCATATAGTATATTACGGAATGAAGTATACATAGTTAAATTTTGGTGAAAAATATGAATATTTGCAACCTATGCAAAAAAAATGGCAAACATGAATAGTAGTGCATGGAAAGGAAACATATTTAAGTTTTGAAAAAATCTGAATAAACTCATACATGTATATTATGGAATGAATTATACACAGTTAATTTTTGGTGAAAAAATATGCCTATTTGCAACCTGTGCAAAAAAAACACATTGGACAAACATGAATAGTAGTGCATGGAAAATGAAACACATTTGTTTTTTTCTACATGTCACAAATATGAATATCTTTTTACCAAAATTTAACTATGTATACTTCATTCCATAATATACATGTATGAATTTTTTTCAGATTTTTCATAACTTAAATGTATTTTCTTTTCCATACACATTTCTGTTTTGCAAATAGTTCAGATGTTTTATATGGCATGCGTGTTGTCAGGTATATTTCCATTGAATACATGCACTCTCCAACCACCCTTCACTCTCTAACCACCCTTCTTCATGACTCTCCTTTTTATTCAAGGCAAACATACTCCATTGAACTGACAAGCTTTTAATGCTAGCTGCATACGTTTCTACTAATTTCTCTCGTATACGTCTAATAACTAGCAGGGTATAAATGCAAGGCACCAATCCCAACTCCTATCTGAATGGGCAGGATAAACACAGCAAGCGCCGCCGTGTGTCAAAAATCCGCACTCGTATTCCTATCTCCTTCATGATGTCTCTATCCCCAGCTGGCTGCTTAGCTTTAACTTCCTCCATTAACCATAATTCAATCATGTCCTTGAGGATCTAGTCCATTCTACTTTCTCCTCAACAGACAGTGAGGTAGCTCAGACTTAACATCTAAGATGTCATATTCGTCCATTAATTATGTCCTATTCTTCCTTAGGCTAACCTTGTGTAAATATTCTATCCCTTAGCTAATATCGTAAAAAGTCTAACCTTGTGCTGCCATACATCTATAGCGTTCCTCTACCTTTACAAGTAGTTCCCCGGGCCTTAGCTACAATATCTTTAAACTCGGGCCTAGCTAACCACTATTTTTCAAATTTAAAACTTGATTGTGCTGGCTTTTTACCTTGCCCAGATTCCCACGGAATGTGGGCATGGTCACTCCCTATTCTAGGCAAAGCTTTGGGAAAGTTGATCAATCTCAGTTGAACAAACAACTCTATCTATTCTTGACAAAATTAAACTTTTTTGATTATTAGCCCAGGTATATTGTCTAGTAGAAGTATTAATTTCTATTAAAGACCATAGCTCAATCCAACCATCCAACCTGTCACACCATTTAAAATCTACATTTCTATTGCTCTTGTCAGTTTGAAATCTGAGAAAATTGAAGACACCCCCTATAATAGTAGGTCCATTCCAATTCAAAAAAATATCATGCAGCTCAGACAGGAACTCCTGTTTACCCTCCTCAAGAAACAAGAACCTACAACTAACTACAGTAGTTTCCCTAATCCGTCACGAATCAGTGCCCTAGTGCCTACTTACTAGTAGTAAGCGCTAAATTTCTATGATCCACAGCCAATCTCTTGATCAATAACCTCTTTATGCATACGCAGGAGCGAAGTTTGGTTCGGATCCTGGAGTGAAGGTCAGTAACTGCTTTTCTGATGGCCAGTGGGATGGCTAAACTGGAATCATGCTTATGACTTTGTTAAGAGAGGAACAAGCTCTGAGTAAAAGGGAGGATGAAATCCGATGGGGATTTTAGATAAATCTGGGATTTAGAGATCTAAGTCCACGTATCAACAAATGTGATATGGAGGGTAATTAACTATAGGATAAGAGAGGTCTGGAGAGTTAAGTTACGCCACCGAAGATCAGTTTTTTATGGCAAGTTTTTCTAGTGATGGTAGCACTGGGCTTAGGAACCGAGCGCTGGATAATGCAATACACACGTAGACTTGCCGTATTTTTAATACAAACTAGCATGGTGTCCCGTGTAATTATCGGGAAACGTTTTAATTATCTTTATTTTTTTATCTGTATACGTGATATTAGATTAGTAAGGGAAATAAGGGTTCAAATCGTGAGCTAGCCTGCTAATCGTTGTATTGAGCCATCTATCTAGGTACAGTTATGATGATATATTGGATGTGATCTGTTTAGTTATCTTTATTGTTTACCTGTACGCATGATATTAGATCAATACTAATTCCACGGAAAATATTTTTAATCATCTTATTTTTTACCTGTACGTGTGATATTAGATCATTATTAATTGCCCAGTAAACATTTTTAATTATCTTTACTTTTTACCTGTACGCGTGATATTAGATCTGTGGATGATTGGTAAATCACCGATCTTACGGTTCTCGTGAGCAGAGAATTTGTTGAAGGGTAGAGACCCCTGAGATTGTCGCCTAGCAGCATCAAGATGCACGGACAAGGATTTTTATACAGGTTCGAGCATTTCTTAGGATAATGACCTTACGTTCTGTTGGTATATATTGAATCACGAGTATGTATTATCACGCTTACTACTGATCTATTATCACGCTTACAAGTAACAAAATAAAGATAATTAAAAACGTTTCCCGCGTAATTAGTACTGATCTATTATCACGCGTACAGGTAAAAAAAGATAATTAAAAATATTTCCCGCATAATTAGTATTAATCTAATATCATGTGTACAGGTAAAAATATAAATATTATTAAACAGATCACATCTGATAGATCATCACAACTATACCATAAAGATTATTAAATAGATCATCATAACTACTTTTATTTTCTGTACTGATCTTGATGATGAGTAGTACACTATACCATATGTGAAGTGGTACCCGTATACGTATTTCCTGGATATCCGGAGCGGATAGCATACTCGCTGTACAGACCGGCTCGCGATTTAAACTTTTATTTCTCGTACTGATCTTGATGATGAGTAGTACACTATACCATATGCGAAGTGGTACTCGTACACGTATTCCCTGGATATCCGGAGCGGATAGCGTACTCGCTAGGGACTCTAGGAGATAAGGGGATCTCTCGTAAGTATCCCAGACGCCCTTTAAACTAGGCGACTTATCCCTACGTTTAAGAAAGTCAGAGTTCAACTCGGAGATAAGTCCATATCTCCTACAACTCAGGGAACCCCCTATATAAGAACCCGAGGACCCCTCAAGGAAGGGGGAGCCAAGTTACAAGCAACAACAGAAGCCTTCAGCCGATTGAGCCCTAACCTTTCTACAGTCTCAATCTCTCATCCGACATCTACGAGAAGACCTCTCGCCTCCAAGGAATCAAGCCATCCTGATCTACTCGGAGGAGTCCCTGACTAGATTTAGATCCCATTTAGGAAAGCCACTAACATCCTTTGTAAAGATACTCGTGATTCAACATATACCAACAGAACGTAGGGTCATTATCCTGAGGGAGGCTCGAACCTGTATAAAAATCCTTGTTCGTGCATCTCGGCACTGCTAAGTGACGGCCCTAGGGGTCTCTACCCTTCAACAAATTCTCTACTCACGACAACCGTAAGATCGGCGGTTTACCAATCGTCGACAGATAAAGATAATTAAAAACGTTTACTGTGCAATTAATAATGATCTAATATCACACTTACAGGTAAAAAATAAAGATGATTAAAAATGTTTCCCATGCAATTAGTACTGATCTAATATCATGCGTACAGGTAAACAATAAAGATAACTAAACAGATCACATCCAATATATCATCATAACTGTACCTAGATAGACGGCTCAATACAACGACTAGCAGGCTAGCTCACGATTTGAACCTTTATTTCCCATACTAATCTAATATCACGTATACAGATAAAAAAATAAAGATAATTAAAACGTTTCCCGATAATTACGCGGGACACCATGCTAGTTTATATTAAAAATACGGCAAGTCTACATGTGTATTGCAGTATCCAGCGCTCGGTTCCTAAGCCCGGTGCTACCATCACTAGAAAAACTTGCCATAAAAAACTGATCTTCGGTGGCGTAACTTAACTCTCCAGACCTCTCTTATCGTACAGTTAATTACCCTCCAGATCACATTTGTTGATACATGGACTTGGTTCTCTAAATCCCAGATTTATCTAAAATCCCCATCGGATTTCATCCTCCCTTTTACTCAGAGCTTGTTCCTCTTAACAAAGTCATAAGCTGATTCCAGTTTAGCCATCCCACTGGCCATCAGAAAAGCAGTTACTGACCTTCACTCCAGGATCCGAACCAAACTTCACTATTGATCAAGAGAAGGCTGTGGATCATAGAAATTTAGCGCTTACTACTAGTAATTAGGCACTAGGGCACTGATTCATGATGGATTAGGGAAATAGGTTCTTGTTTCTTGAGAAAGGTAAAGAATCCATCTACAATCACATAGGGAGCTCAAAGCAACATGTGCAGTACAGGGCATACTCTTGGATCAACAGGCTACGCTTTGCTTCTCCCATAGCTACAATTTGTCATGAATCTAAATTTGAAGTACCCTTTTTGATACTTCATCAACCATGATGTCAAGAGGAACAATAAGTATTAATTGGAACCAGTAGGTCAATAAACTGCAATATTGTCATTAATAAAACTACAGTATTCTCATTAAGCAGATGTCAAAAAACTATAGGTACTACAGCAGACTGCACTAATATGTCACATCAGTTGCCAAGTCAAAAGTTAAGCTATCGCCCTCAAATGGCAACAGCATATACAAATAAAACCAAATTGAATAGACAGAAATCATATTAAGAGATTGGTAGAACTACCTGATGTCCTAAATTTTCGATGCGATTAAAAGTGGGAGACAAAGTTTAAAATAGTTCCATGTTGAAAACTGATCCAAATTCAGGTTACCATATTGATGGGGATTCATGTGAGACCGCACCTAAAGACCGTCCTGTGGTCACATGCTTGTAATACTTTTCCATCATAGTGAGATTACGCCTTCGTGTGTCCGTGGTTCCCGCAAGGGTTTCCACGTAAAAATATTTGTTTCTTGTCTCTAGATCTATCTCTAATATCGCAACAAGTGGTATCAGAGCAAGACTACAAGATTAAATCTAGAGAGAAGGAGATCAGAAGCTGTCGCAGCCAATCAACCAGACTCGAGATCGACCGAATCGCAAGCGCTCAAGACCCTAGGAGATCAACCTAAGCTCTGCTCGTGCCCGAGAGCCTGACGTCCACGTGAACAAGTAGAGCCACAAAATTCAGAAAAAAAATTTAAATATATTTTTTTCGTAAATCGCAGGAGTACAACACGAAATGAAAAAAATATCAAAAATAACGATCGGTCGGCAAACCAAATGCCGAAAATGAGAAATCGGCATACGAATTGCCAAAAATAGCAAGTCGGCAGCCCAGCAACCGACCAAACCCAAGTCGGTAGCCCAGGAACCGACCAAACCAATTAATTTTAGCGCCAAGGTCTAGTCAGTGAGCCAGCTGCCGACTCAGCTGCCGACTAGGGCCTAGTCGGCAAGCCAGCTGCCGATTAGTCCAAGTCGGCAAGCCAGCTGCCGACAAGCCCTAGTCGGCCAGCAGCTAGCTGCCGACCTACTCCCAGCTTGCCTATTTAGCCACCCCCAGACCCCTCTCTCTGCCTCCCACCCACCGACGAACATAATAGATTAACTACGTGGATAGAGAGGAGAGGAGTGGGGTTTTGGAGGTGAGTTGGAAGAGGGATTTTGGCGGGAGGCTGAAGTGAGGTAAATATTTGCGGAATTTTTTTGAGTTTGTTAGATTTACTAACCACGGCCATACTGCAAAATGGTAGGAATGGCTTCATCTGGTTCGGACAACATGTCGAAGGAGAAGTTTCCTACCGATGTGCCGAATGGAGCCGAGGTTCTCCTTTGTTGGTGCCAAGATCCGTGCAAACTAATGGTGTCAAGAGAGATGTCGTACACCTTCAGAAGAAGGTTCTTCATGTGCGCTACCTACGATGAAGAGCCAGCGAATGTTGCCGTGTGCACATAGCGTCGAAGGGTAACCTCATAGTTGTTGCTTCCGCCCGCTCGTAACACTGCAATACACTACTAATACACATTTGCTTGTAGTCTCCACCCACTATATGTGATTACATACAGTGTCTGGACAATACCCAATCGAAAGAAGATGAAGAACAACTGATGTGTGAGGTCTATTTTAGGCGAGATTACACTCTACAACGCATGCACGAGGCGGAGGAGACGGAGAAGCGAAAGCATTGGCAGGAGGAGCAACGCAAGGAAAAGATGGAGGTGGAACGTCGAGCTGCGGAAGCACGCGAGGTTGAAAGGGCGAGGAAGCGCGAGATCACGCATCGCGCAAAGAAAGAAGGAGAGGAAGCTCATGCTCGTCGTATGAGGAAGGAAAAATATCTGAAAGGCCCTGAGTAGGTTGTCGTATGTTCTATGTTCTTAGTTGTTCTATTATTAGGTTGTTCGGTTCTATGGCTGTATCAAGTGAATGTTATCGTACCATCTACCCCATGTGTACTGATGACAATGTATTGTACTTGTAGTCTAGATTTTAATGAATAAACTAAGTGTTACATGGAAAAGTAGTACAACTAAGATAGATAAAATCCAAAAGGATGCGGTCATAACTAATCGAAACAAATAGTCCTACTAGTCTCCCTGGGCAGGTCCTCCTAGGCCTCCCTGTCCACGTCCTCGACGAGGCCCCCCTCCGTGGCCTCTTGCAGAAGTCCGAGTACGTCAACTATCCCGGCGGAACAATCGTACGACGGCCTCTACCATGCAAGGGCTCGTCAGGCTGAGGGGCGGTAGGCTGGGTGTCCTGCGTGGGTGGCGGCGGCAAAGACAGGGTAGGATACCCCTTCCCAACATAGAACTGTCGGCGGGGTCGAACTAAGTATTCAGGAAATACCGAGACGGGCTGTCCGAACTTCCTCCTCGTTGTGACAGGGGAACAAAACCCGTGGGAGACAATAGGTCATGATTGTGTGCAAACATGTTGAATCTATTACGGAAGAAGGAAAAGACTACATACCCGGTGTGGGGATCATGGACGGAAACTGTGTAGGTGTGCGCTAAGAACTGGATGGCATGTCCCAGGGAAACAGCTACCTGACCTCCTGCTGCGGGGACTGCCAGGATGGCCCACCAGCCTGTGAAGGACCGGGGAGAGGCTGGGCCTGCCAGGACGACCCACCGGCCTGTGAAGGACCTGGGGGAGTAGTCTGCATCGCGGACTTCCTTTGAGGGATGTGTGCTCCACGTCCTCCCTGCGTGTCGACCACATCTGACGCCCGTGTGCAAGAAAGAGCGCGGAGCAAACTACGGCAGAGCTCCTCTGCACGAGACCACGCAGTAGAGTCCTCTCTTGTCCTCGATCTTCATAGCTCGGTCGTGATGTGGGCGTGAAGCTCACGTGCCACCTCAGTCTGCACATACATAAGATGATGTTAGAAACGAAAAAAGTAATTTAACATATGTTTTCAAACACGTCGTAGAACGTACCGCATTGGCCCTTAGACGTGCACTGTCTAGTGGGTACAAATATGTGGTCTGTGCTAGCTGGAACTCCTCACGCCCCATGTGTGGTAGAAGATAAATGCGAGCCCGAATAACATATCACTGGAGGTAAGCCCGATGGGCCTGAAGGTCGAAGGCCCTAGACTCCTCCTAACAGTCCACCGTAGTCGCCCCCCCAAGCCTGAATGTAAGGGTGCAGGAGCTGTGTCCACTCCTGTGTCCTAACACACCCTCCTCTACGAGACCAGCTGTAAAAATACAAATTTTGAAAGTTTTGGATATGTAAGTAATTTTGTTGAATCCATAATAAGAAGATAAATTGGACGTACCCATGCGTGGCAGGATCCAGAGAAACTGCGTGTGCCGGTGATCCGTCCTGGTGTAGGCCGAACTGTAGCATCACACGATGCACAGCGTAGTCTTCAACGAAGATGTCGAAGACCAACTTCTTCTTTGTCATCTAGTATACATCGTCCCTAGAGCACAGTGGAGAAAGGCCGTGGGGAGCACGATAGAGCCTTGCCTCCTCAGTGTAAGGCTCCCACGTGACCTTCTCGGGAGGCAAGAAGTCCTGCTCCGTGAACGCGAGGTAGCAGTTTCTCAGCTGTGCAGACGTGAACTGTGGCTGTAGAATGAGAGTACAAGTACATAGGTTGGAACCATCAAATTGATATATCAAAACTATGTACAGTTATAAGCATGAACTTACCCGACGCCGTGTCCACAGCAAACCGAAAGTAGGTCCCCGAGTGGGTTATTTTGGTACAACTCAACTCCGTAAGGCTCGTCCGCATTCACGAATGGTCTCCCTATAGGGAAACGCTCGTACGACCAAACCTGCAAAGTACGTAATGTAATGACGCAAACATATCGTGTAATATTCATAACATACGTACGACAATACTAGTACGAACAACTAACCTGCAGCAGAAGGGGGCAGCCCAGCAATGACGGCTTCTTCGTAGTCCTCGTGCAGGCTTCTAGGAGGCGGTGGCCTCCAAGAGTAATAAGTTCTCATACTTTTACTCGAATACAATTGACGCCAAGAGCTCAAACTGATGCAACCAATTCAATCGCTAAGTGCAGCACAATGCGTACTCATCTCATACTCTCATCTATCTGCTTTCTCTCTAGATCATGTCTTCTTTTGAAGGGAATCGTTTACAGGTTGTGGACAAGGGCGACAAGGAGAAGAAAAAGCTCTGGAAGTAGAGCCAGCTTCAAGCTACGCTATTGATGAGAATATAGGATCTTCAATAGAAATTGCTAGCTCTGGATAAGCTTTTTTACTACATCGTTGGTTAGCTACAGCTTGAAAATAAGCAGTATTCCTATCTCCTTCGACGATGTCTCTATCCCTAGCCTGCTGCTTAGCTTTAACTTCCTCCATTAACCATAATTCATTCATGTTCTTGAGGATCTGGTCCGTTCTAGTTTTCTCCTCAACGGACAGTACGTGTGGTAGCTCAGACTTAACATCTAAGAAGTCATATTCATCCATTAATTCTGTCATATTCTTCTTTAGGCTAGCCTCTGTGTAAATACTCTATCCCTTAGCCAATCTCGTAAAAAGTCTAACCTTATGCTGCCATACATGTATAGCATTCTTACCTTTACAAGTAGTTCCCCGGGCCTTAGCTACAGTATCTTTAAACTTAGGCCTAGCTAACCATTATTTTTCAAATTTAAAACTAGATTGTGTTGGCTTTTTACCTTGCCCAGATTCCCACAGAATGGGGGCATGCTCACTCCCTATTCTAGGCAAAGCTTTGGGAAAAGTTGATCAATCTCAGTTGAACAAACAATTCTATCTATTCTTGACAAAATCAAAAAGTTTTCATTATTAGCCCAAGTATATTGTCTACTAGACGTATTAATTTCTACTGAAGACCACAGCTCAATCCAACCATTGAACCTGTCACACCATTTAAAATCTACATTTCTATTGCTCTTGTCAGTTTGAAATCTGAGTAAATTGAAGACACCTCCTATAATAATAGGTCCATTCCAATTCAAAAAAATATCATGCAGCTCAGACAGGAGCTCCTTTTTACCCTCCTCATAAGGGGATCCATAGACAGTATTTATTCTCAGCTCAGTATTATTCTGTCTATTCTTAACTTTGCGACTTACAGAAAAAAGCCTAATATCCCAGCTAAGAATTTCATATAGATCACAGTTCACCTCAACCAAAATGCCACCAGCAGTGACTCTGGCTGGCAAAATAAATGGTGTATCCCACTAAATGCCTTTTTTTTTGCTTTCCTTACGGCCCTGTACATGTTTGCTCCCTGCTTATAATTGATGAATCTTTCAAAAAATTAGAAATAAATATACAATAGCTCCATGGGAGCAACAACTGGTAGCAATGGTAATCCCAATAAAAGGATTGTATAAAAGAAAATCGGTGGGGGCAAATTGAAGCACAGACTCGCATACAGCAGCAATATGAGGCTTCTGCTTATCACGAATTAATATTACCAACAAATCAAGATTAAGCACTCCATCGCCATATATAATTGCATGAAACAACTAATTTTACCATCCATTCCCTTGACGAAAAATCCATTCGTTCAACCTACTAAGTACTGACGCAAAATTCAGCTGAACTTGTTAACAAGGATACATTCAATCAGATATACATAATTCGCCTGATTTCACGACAAGCTAAGATTTTAATTAACCCTACAGCAGTACACTACTTACCAGCTGCCTGGCTATAGCTGTAACTACCCCACTTGATAGATTAAGAGGACAGACACACTAAAATCACTATGTTTGTAATATCTATTATTTATTATATATTAATAATAGAATACAATAGAAAAAAATAGAGAAATGCTAGAATTCCAAAAAAAAATATCCGACCGTTGATCTGGTGTACCCTTTTATTATTAGTAGACCACAACCAATAGATCTTCATAACTACACCTAAACAGATCACAACCGATAGATCTTCATAACTGCACTTAAATAGATCACAGTCGATAGATCTCCATAACTGCACGTAAACAGATCACAGCCGATAGATCTCCATAACTGCACCTAAACAGATCACATCCGATAGATCATCATAACTGTACCTAAATACACGGCTCAATACAATGACTAGCAGGCCGGCTCGTCATTTGAACTTTTATTTTCTATACTGATCTAATATCACGCATACAGGTAAAAAAATAAAGATAATTAAAACCGTTTCTCATCCAATTTTGCAGGACAATGTGCTAGTTTGTATTGAAAATACAAGTCTACATGTATATTGCATTATGGAGCGCTCGGTTCCTAAGCCGAGAGCTACCATCCGTACAAATCCCAGCAGAATAGGAAACAGACACCAGAGATATATGTAACGGACACGGGAAATAGAGAACAACTTAGGCGACTCATTCATCCGAGAAAAGAACAAACTAATACAACTGCATGGAGTTTATACAGATAAGACGTACTGTGGTTACCAGTTCAAAAGGGATTGCAAGATAAAAGAAAAAACTACCCAACAAAGCAGTTGAAACATCTTAATATATAATTCGTGCGAGGATTCGGCCGCTCCTCAGCGCTTAGAGATTTTAGCCCGTCCGATCGTGCCTGCCTTCCATCTTGGCCGTCCGTTGCTCCCGGTGGTCACGCTGTTTATTCTAGGGGCTGTTGCTCGTAGTTTCGGTGTTTGGTTCAGGGTTGTTTGGGGATTTCGCGTTCCTTCCCCTTTGTGTCTGCCCTGCCGTACAGCCGTGCCTTCCTGCGATTTGGTCGATGGTACGGTGCTACAGCGGCTCCATGGCGTCGGTGGGGGTACTCCAGCTTAGTTCGCATCGCGCCTGCCTCTCCGGTCTTTCCTCCCCTTCTTGCGTCTTGCCATTCCTCTTCGAAAGGCCGCTGGGTTCCGCCCCGTTGTCTCCGCCTTTTTCTTTTTTTCGGTTCGCCTGCTCTTGCTGATCTGCTTTTCACTGGATGCTATGGGGTGCGTCATCGATTGAGGTAGCCTCTGGAGAAAGATTGGTCTGTTCCCCGCTTTTTTGGTTACCTGATTCTCTGTTTATTGATTAGGTTTGAGGGGCGTTCCGTTCGTCTTCGATTTTTGCTTTCGTTTGGGGGTTTTGCTCTGTGATGTTTTGTGGTTTTGCCTCCCTTGGGTTTAGCCTGCTCAGTGTGCTGTCGTTTTCGGTCCTGCTGTTTATCGCTTTCTTTCCCTTTGTTATTTATCGATTGTGTTCGTTTTTCGTCCGCCGCGGTTCTATTCCTCTTTCGGTCTCCATCGCCTTTATCTGTTCGTTGGACTAATCGTTGGTTTCCCGTGTGTTTGTTCTGTGTTCCGTCTATTCTCTCGCAGGTCAGCCTATTTCTGTGTGTTTCTTTACGTGCGGGCTTCTATTTGTTCTCCTGCCATCAGGTATGTCGTTTTTTTCGGTTCTTTGTTCCTTTTGTTCGCGCTGGTTTCCTTATCGTTCTTTCTTCCTCTTCGTCTCCTATTTATTTTGTGCGTTATCCTCTGTGATTTCAGTCTGTGGGCTGTGCCGTCCCGCTGTTGGTTTTCGCCCACGAAGAACCCGCTGCATTTCATCAGGTGGTTGTCTTCTCTGTGCTTATATTCTTCCCTTTTCGTATCACCGGTTTTGTTTTCCTTCTTATTATTTTGTTTACGTTCGCTAACGAGCTTTCTTTTCCTCTGT